>OY294045.1:25154335-25693901 GCA_958510825.1 Brachypterus glaber | reverse complement strand
GATACTATAACTTATGAACACGCTCATGCTATTGGTGTTAAAGTCTCAGAAATCCAAAAGAAAAAGTTTTCTTCTTTGGATAGTAAAGAGAAACCTCCAGTAAATTCAAACACTGTTGTTAATGTGTCAAAGACAAACTTAACAGAATGTAAGATCTCTTTGCTGTCCAAAGGACATAACTTTGCCATTACACCTAGGACAGTACCAACAGACGAAATAATTTCTATAGTGGAGTCTTCCTTGTCTTCATTACCCCCGGTAGATGCAGAGATAGTACGTTATGAAACGGCTAAGATTCTGAAAAAGTCAAACCACCTAAGTCTAATCTGACAAGGGAGGAATATTTAGCTTTAAAGAATCTTAATCGTAATGACAATATTATTGTTGTGCCTGCTGATAAGGGTAATGCCACTGTGGTGATGGACAAACTTGACTATTTTAACAAAATAACGGAACTCATAGACAATGACACATACAAAAAACTCGAGACCGATCCTACTGGAAAATTTGAACGAAAAATCACACAATTACTTAAACAATCCTCCCTTACACCTCTTGAAATTTATAATCTAACCCCCCGAGACTCCCGCGTACCAAAATTATATGGTTTACCTAAAATTCACAAGGACGGTGCCCCTCTTAGACCAATTGTCAGCACAATAGGTTCCCCTACGTATAAACTTGCCAAACACCTTGCCCAAATCTTAAATCAGTTAGTTGGAAAAACGAGGTCTTATGTAAAAAATTCCACACACTTTGTACAAACCTTATCGACAGTGACCCTGGACCCCTCGGACATAATGGTTAGTTTCGACGTAGAATCTCTATTTACTAACGTTCCCGTTCTCCATACAATAAATATTTTACGAGACCTACTTACAACTGGAAATCTTGACCCTAAGTTATGTAAATTATTTGAAGCTTGTCTGACATCTACATATTTTCTGATACAGGGAGAGTTCTATGAGCAAGTGTCAGGCGCCGCAATGGGATCCCCAATATCACCCCATGCGGCCAATGCTTTCATGGAATACTTCGAGAAAAAAGCTATTGAGTCATTTCCATTAAAACCTAAAATTTGGCGCAGATACGTAGACTATGTCTATGCTATTTGGCCCCATGGCATGGAAAGCCTTCAAGGTTTTCTAAATCACCTCAATTCTCAACATAAATCTATACGGTTTACGATGGAAATTGAGAACAACGGATCACTTCCCTTTTTGGACGTTTTGGTTTACAAAACGGAAAATGGCTCAATAGGACACTCAGTATACAGGAAGAAAACCCACACTGACAGATACCTAAACGCATTTTCACATCACCATCCCTCTCAAAAACGCTCGGTAGTTAATTCACTTGTTCATAGGGCTTTCATGATTTCAGACAAGAATTCCCTAGACACAGAACTCCTTAAACTAACCAAAGCCTTGACCATGAACGGTTATACCAAAAAAGACATTAATAAGACCATATACAAATACAGAAATCCCAGACCCAAACAACAGGACAATAGTGACAATGACAGACAGACACAAGTTATACTTCCCTATGTAAGCGGTATCACGGATAAAATAGGTAAACTTTTGAAGAAGTCAAATATTAAGCCTATATTTCGGTCCAACCAAAAATTAGGTCAATGTTTTACTTCAACAAAAGACAAAATACCCCTGAGTTCAGAAGGCGTATATAAAATACCCTGCTCCTGTGGTACGGTTTACATAGGTGAAACTAAGAGAAAAATTTCTACAAGACTTCAAGAGCATGAGCGCAATATAAGAAAGAAACAAATTTCCTTATCGGCAGTAGCCGAACATGTACATGAAACAGGTCATAAAATCAATTTGTCTGAAACAAAACAAATATTAACAGAAAACAGAAAAATGCCAAGGAAGATACGGGAATCGATAGAAATCATCAAGCATCCTAACAATATCAATCGGGACACTGGTTACCACTTACCTGCAATATGGAAGTCTTTGATAGGAAAAACCTCGTCACGGGTGAATAATCACAACTTGTCATAAATAGTGACACAAGTTGATTCGAAACTTAGTTTCAGATTAATCCCTGAAGATGTCTCTAGTAGTAAGAGACGAAACGTCGGAAAGTGAAAATCCATTAACACGGTCTAAACCCGAAAGTGAAAGTTCTTTAATTATATCCCTTTTTCTACAAATTATTTTAATATTTGAATATGCACAATTGTCACTGATCTTTGAACTCGCAAACCCATAAGTTTTCTGTGTTTTTGATGCCTTTCATCATCTTGTAAATAATTTTATAGATTTTGTACTTGAAGGTATATTAACCACGGTGTATTAGTAGAATTAATTTACTGGATAACTTTTAAAATGACTTATCAAACTTACCCAGGATTTATATGTTGACGGATTTAACTAGCAAAATTTCCATCCAAAAACAATAGTATATTGTTTTACTAAGAGGAAAAGTTAAGATTTTTTTTACTAGTCTGTAGAATTTACGGACGTACGCGAAGCGAAGTCCGGAAACTACAGACGAGAAAAAAAAGCAGTTTTCCTCTGAGTGAAACATACTATTTTTTCTTCAAGCATCCTATATATATTTTTTTTAATATTAATTTTTGAATTTAATTTATTCCGTAATAAAGTATGTTTTTTTTTTTATTAAAATAGGCCAATAAAACCCTTTCGAAATAAATTTAAACCTTCCTTAGCTCATTTTAATTTTTTTTCGTAGACTAAATCGTGCACTTTTCGCGATTTCGATGGTAACTTGTCTAATGTAGCATTTGCAATTTCGGAGAGATTTATAGGTGTATAAACCATATATTCTTCTTCAATCAATTTCACACAAGGTTTTTGCAGAGAAACTAGAGTCAAGCACCTGTTTACATAATAAACAAACAAGTTTGATGTATAGCTGTCATCAAAGCCAAAGAGTGCTGCCACCAGTGGTGTTTTTGCTAACTAACTTTTTTTTTACCGCGTACAACAATGAACTTATTTTTTTACTGTAAAAAAATAGTAAGCTTGAAGAAAAAATGTATTTATTAGCAGCATCAATTATTTTTAAGTGTATATTAAATAATTAAAAAAAACTAATACAATGATAAAAAAAATAATTTAGATTTATTTGGATATGGCCAATTAAATTATTTGGTTGTGACAAATAAATTTTATTTCTGTCAAATAAATATTTATTTCATGTAAATAAATATTTTAATTTCAAAATCATTTATTTATGGGAACAAAATAGTTTATTTGACAGAAATAAAATTTATTTGTCACAACCAAATAATTCAATTGGCCATATCCAACCAAATATTTTGTACACATAAATAAACTGTTTTATCAGTGTATGTTTATAAACTTTATTTGTAATTATACTTATAATTTACATTTCTTGTAAAATAATTATACTTATTATTATTTTTTTCATGCTGGTTAAGACAAAGATCCTTATCCCTTTTAGCGACTGCCAAGTTAAACGAGTTAAAAATATTACAGCCTATTTACTGTAATTGCTTTATAATGTTTTAATCCTTTTAAGGGAACACGTTCCACATTTGTGGCTGGCCATGCTGTGATGAAAAGTGACTTAATGACTATTTATTAATTACTACATAAAGGCTTTTTGGTTTTTATGGCAAAATAAACAGTTTTTTTCACTGCTAGCTTTAGAACATAGTATTAATTATCATGTATTTAACCCGATAAATTAAATCTTTACTATTAGGAGTTATTTTTGTGAATACTTGATAATTATAACTTAATTTTGCTGGAATTGCATAGACATGACATTGCTTAATAATTTCTGTTATACAAAATTCAACAATATTTTGCCATTGGATAAAAATTAACATTATAAACGTTATAAATTAGTTAATTGCCCTAGGCAACACGGTTTCTTGCTCTAATTGGAGTCATATGTTTTTTAACTAATTTTGGGTGGTTGAAACCGATTCTAGCCTCAGAATATTTCTACTAACTAAGTTTTTTGAGAAAAATCAGATAAAAATGTTAAAAAATCATTATTTTATCCCTCCTTTGTTCTAAAATCATGGGAGATAAAAATATTCCTAGGACAAATTTAGATTCGGCGACCCAATATTAGTTAAAAAATATCCAACTTAAAACATGGAAACTTTAAATTCATAGGTAGAATAAATAGGGATATTATGAAATAATATTTTAAAAAAATAATAATGTGACAAAACTAAGTAGGGGTGAGGGTAAGAAGAAGGGTGCATAAGGGGACGCCACGTACTCATGCTAAAAATTGTCAAAAATCATTACTGGTGGCTCAAAAATAAACTAAAAAAATGTTAGGTAATAAGGTTCTTATGTAATAAAGTAACATTTTTATGATGTAGAACCACTAAAAAACAAAAAAAAAATACACAATATTTTGTTTTATAAATTATTTTATAATTGCCTGTACTAAAATATAAAAATAATACCTGCTGGATTTTTTTAAGGTCAAATTTGGATTCTGCGCCTTTAAATTGATAAGAAAAATATATTTTTTGGGCTCGGGAAAAAACTTTACACTTTGTACTTTAATTTTGTTTCTTTTTCATTTATTTACTTTTTACGAACAAACTAAGCTTTTATTAAGTAATAAATTAAGTAAACTCTGCACTTTCATTTTAAGCTTTTTATTTATTTTTTTTCGCGTACTTACTCTAACAGTAGGTCCTTGGCATATATATTTTTGAGTTCCTCGTATTTTTTTTAATATACCCTAAAATTTTCAAAATTCTACTCTTTTTTTTTTAGATTTAAAAAAAAAAACGTCATTATTTCCTGGACTTATAACTCAAAAATTTTAGGTGCTGAAAGGTCAAATTCGGTTTCTACGCCCTTGAATGAGTAAGAAAAATTTCATTTCTGATCGGGGCGAGATTTGTTGCCTAGTGTTATTACAGAATATAACATTATTATTTATTAAATAAGTACTTACCCATATCTTTTCATACATCTTATAAAAACGCTACTGGTACTGTCAACTTTAAGTGAATAAATTATTGTTTTCATTTGTTTTCAAAAATGACGATTTCAAAGGCAACTTATTTTTCCGTGGTTATTTAAGATTCAGCAAACATTTTACTTTATTATTGATAAAAAAAATGTTTTAGGTAAAACCCCCAATCGTTGGCACTCCGCTAATTATTGCCACTGGAGTGATATTTTCTTTTATATAAAAAAAATCTCCATTGGTACCTTAATCTAACTATATTTTTTACGAAGTGGCAATATTTCTAAATATTATACTTTAAATGCGATTAACATATTTTTTCCCCCCTGGGCACTAGAGTCTTAGCAGTTTCGTGTGAACTACGTAAGTGTGAATTTTTAAGGTTTGTACTAAGGAAGTGCTTTAAATAGAAGGTTAGTAAAAGACGTTTATTGATGGACTTACTATTTTTTCTCGATAATTTTAGTAAGTATATGCATTCTACTTATTAATTAGCCTTAAAAACTTTATTTTTCTTTACATTTTTATTTAATTTTGACGGTGCCAACAATTGGTATACAAAATTAAACTAAATTCTAATTATTGGCACAGGTGCCAATAATTAGCTTCTTTAGTAAAAATCCTATTCCAATTATTGGCAACCAGTTAAAATGCTAAATTCATAGAATAAATTAAAATAAATTGAATAGATTTATTACTTGTACGGTTAAATATACATACGTATTGACACATCTTATATAAGATAAAACCAAATCCATATTTTAAAGCGGGTGGGCTATTATACAAAAGGTACAGTTTTTGCCAAAAACTAATTTCAAATAAATGAGTTCTAAACAGCGTTTAATGAAAAACTTACAGTTTTTCCTCAATAAATATGTGCGTATATACATTTTACACTTAATTTTGTCTATAAACTTAATTTTTCTTTAGAGTTTTATTTTTTATCACGGGGCCCATAATAGGCTTCCAAATTATATTAAATTCCTATTATTGGCACAGGTTTATTGTATGCAAAACTTGCTCATTAAAATTAGTCTTGAAACCTAATAATTCTTTTAGATAAGTGTACCTAGGTAACTAGGCATTATTTTATGGATACAAATTAGTATTAGGTAACTTATATTTTCATTTTAATATAGAGATATTTAAAATTTTGTAATTCTAAAATAAATTTGAGTTTTTGTTTACAGCCTTTAGTTAATATGTATAAAACTGCAATATTCCAATTTAAATATTTTATTTTGATACTAAAATGTTTATTAGTCAACAAAAAGTAGGTACTCAGTAATTTTTTTCCGTTGCTTCAAAGCAAAAATTAGGTGCCAATAATAGGAAAATCTGGATGCCAATTATTAGCAAAAAGGTGCCAATAATACGAAATTGTGTATTTTGTTGTAATTAATTAAAAAAATTCTTTAATATTATAAAGATCTTAAAGATCTTAAAGGTACAATAATTGGGGGTTTTACCCTATTATTGATTTAAAAATGTTTAAAAATCGGCAGAATGACAATCAGGTAAATAATGTCAAAAAAGTCCCGAAAAAGTGTTTACAGTAAATAAATCCAACAAATCGCAACTTTTTTTTGCCCTGATCTGAAAGTATTTTTTCCTTATATTTTGAGGGCGTAGAACCCGAATCTGACCTTAGAAAAATTCTAGCACCTCATATTTTTTTTAGATATAAGTCTAGGAAATAAATACGATTTTTTTAATCTTAAAAAAGTAGGATTTTAAATATTTTAGGGTATATTAAAAAAAGACAAGGAATTTAAAAAGCTATATGTGAAGGACCTACTGTAGGAGTAATCACGCGAAAAAATAAATAAAAACTTGACATTAAGTGCAAAGTTTACCTACGTGTGGCAAAACTATCAAGTTTATATAAAAATGATATAGGACTTAATTTGTAGATTATAAAATTCTCTACATACATATACATAAAAATGTTTTTTAATTTTTCTTAGTTTGTTCGTAAAAAGTCAAAAATAAAATGAAAAAAATAAATAAATTAAAGCACACTAAACTTATTTCCCTAATGCAAAACATATATTATTCTTATCAATTTAAAGGAGAAAATTCTGAATTTGACTCTAAAAATAATCCAACCAGTTCCATTTTTTAAATTTTAGTACAGGCAATTATATCAATTTAAAAACAATTTAAAAAAATGCGATATTTTTGATTCTATATTAGAAAAATGTTACAACGTTACATAAAGACCGTATTAAACATTATATTTTAAATTAATTTTTGACCTCCTAGGCCTAGTGATGCTTTTTGACTTTATTGAGCATGACTACGTGGCGCTAAGCCTAAGTTGGAAATTTTTTAACTAATATTGAGTCGCCGAATCCTTTGTCACCACAATATGTTTATCTCCCATGAATTTAAAATAAAAGAGAGCTACAATAATATTTTTTTATCAATATTATCACATTTTTCCCAGCACGCTAAGGTAGTAGAAACATTCTGAGGTCCTAGCGACCCAACATTAGTTTAAAAACATATGACTCCAATCAGGGCAAGAAACCGTTTTACATAGTGTTATTATAGAATCTATGATAGAGATACAGATAGACAGACAGACATTTGACATTTATATTGTTCAGAATTATATCAAAAAAATTGTAATTTTAGACAATTTTGTAAAGAAAAACATCATATAAAAACCCTTCCAGCTCAAATGCTGTGAATTGTCTTGATTACTGTTTAATTACCTGCATTTTCATAAATATTTTTTTTTTCATATTTTTTAATTAAATATGACATATTGACCAAGAAAGAACTTCAAGGCTTATCTGAGAGATAAATGTTTAGCATGAGAAACGGTGATTTAAGAAAGCATATTTATATTAACAGCATTAACATAAATGCACCAACATAAATTAAATTTATGTAATCACACATCATACAAGCATTTGCACGCAAATACAAATCCACGCTTTTTCAGCCTTCATAATTCATAATTAAAAGTATTATTGGTTTCAGGATCTCTAAATTTAAAATATTTCTGCGGAGAATTCAAAGCTGTTTTTTTTTAAATTATGTTCAGTCTCGGTTACATAGTAATTAACCCAGAAAATAAAACTTATTAAAGCGGATGCTTTCTATTTATCATATATTTTTTAAGCAACAGAAATTCTTATAAATTCAAGTTTTGTATCACTTACTGGATGCTATAATCAAGTCACTAAATAATTGTTTCAAAGAATAATTTTTGGAAGCACCTTGTATGGTTCTCCGCTAAAAGAGTAAAACGTGTAAAACGCTGCATTATCTAGACAAAAGCCAATAAGGTTTGTTTTTTAAGTCCAGTTAGTGCACAATTTTATAAATATTTTATGACATTTTCAATATAATACGGTTACAAAATGTTTATATTCTTTTACGTAAAATATAATCTTCTCTGATAAAGGCCTACCCAGAAGCTTGCATAACAACATAAAACATAAGAATGCGATGCCGTGATTGGCTTACAAGATACATGGCGGCACATCAAGCCAATCACTTCATCGCATTCTTAGGTTTTATGTTCTTATGTAAGCTTCTGGATAGGCCTTAAACCATGTTCCTTTACTTTTGACAGTCTACATTATCAAACAGTGCATTACCAAAGAAACTAAACTTTTGCGTTTAAACTATAGTTTGTATACAAATTATATTAAACCTACAAGAAACAATGTTTAATGCTAATTTTTTTTTCAAAAATTGTTTTGGAAATCTTTTAAAAATAGCTTCTTGCATAACAAACTATTTTCTTTTGTATTACCAAACTGCCTATTACCCAGCAAACTTAACTTTCGCCTTTAACCCCTTAACGCACTCACATGAGTTAACTCGTTTACGGTAGGTTGGCTCTTTTCCGCTCACCCGAGTTAATAACAGGCCACTTATATTTTGCCGAATTGGTGAAAAATTAACCACTTTTCCGAAAATAGTGGTGCGTCATGTGGTGAAATTAAATCTATAAGAAACAATGTATTATTTATTTAGTAAATATCATAAAAAGCCACTAAAGAATTATTCCACAAATTGTTTTAAAAATTTCCAAGTAGATACTTATATTTAACTTGAAAATATATTCTTTAGTATATTTTTAGCATTTTAATTAGCCTTCTTACACGTTACCGAAAAAACTAAATTTTTCTTTAAAATTACAAACTAAATTGAACCTTCAAAAAGTAATGTATTATTTATTTAGTTAATATCATAAAAGTCCACTAAAGAATTGTTCCAAAAATTGTTTAAATAGTATTTTTAATTTGAAAATACATTCCTTAGTAATAAAGCATTTTACTTTGTCTTCCTACATTTGACAATTTGCATTACCAAACATCCCGTTGTCAAAGAAACTAAACTTTTGCCTTTAAATTACAAAGTAAATTAAATCTACAAGAAAAAATGTATTATTTACTAGATGTAAGATATTATCAAAAAAGACACAAAAAATAGTTCCAAAAATTATTTTAAAAGTCTCCTAGTATATTTAAGTTAAACATACATGGTGATCAATAACTGGCATGCCAAAATTTAAGAGGAAATTCTGCATCTAAAAATATCAGAAAAAGTTCCTATAAGGATTTGTCCGCAAATCAGCCCTAAGGGAGCTACAACCCTTTAAATTGTAATAAAAATAAGGTTTTTAATTAATAACTCTGGTACCCTTTAAGCTAGAGCAGAGAGCTTTTGCATGTATACTAGAATTAATAAGGGCAATAAGTTTATGTTAATTTATTTTTTTTTATTTATCCAGAGGCGTCCCTAGACCGAAAAATGTATAAGAATTAACACATTTTTGCCCCAATTTTTTATGTGTACATTTTTTCAATTTTTTGTAAAAAATATGGATTCCTTGAGTAAAAATACTTAAAAAATGTGATATAGTATAACACTGTAGAATCAACCTGCAGCATTAAAATTTTATTGATGCTTGCAAAATGACACAAAGAATAGTTCCAAAAATTGTTTTAAAAGTCTACTAGTACATTTAAGTTAAACATATATTCTTTAGTAATAAACCATTTTGCTTTTTCTTCCTACATAATACGACATTTTGCATTACCAAACAGCCCATTACCCAGAAAACTAAACCTTTGCCTTTAAATTACAAAGCAAATTAAATCTACAAGAAAAAGTGTATTATTTACTGGGTGTAAGATATTATCAAGAAAAAGACAGAATAGTTACAAAAATTATTTTAAAAGTCTCCTAGTATATTTAAGTTAAACATATATTCTTTAGTAATAAACCATTTTACTTTTTCTTCCTACATAATATGACATTTTGCATTACCAAACCGCCCATTACTCAGCAAACTAAAATTTTGCCTTTAAATTAAAAAGCAAATTTACGTTCCGCACACAAACTATGTTTAGGCGGACTATATATTTGAAATATTTTTGTAACAAATTTTGTAACTAAACAATAATTGAATTGAATTGAAAATCTTTAAGAAAAAATGTATTATTTACTAGGTGTAATATATTATCGAAAAAAGACACAAAGAATAGTTCCAAAAATTGTTTTAAGTCTTTTAGTATATATAAGTTAAACATACTCTTTAGTAATAAACCATTTTACTTTTTCTTCCTACATAATATGACATTTTGCATTACCAAACAGCCCATTACCCAGCAAACTAAACTTTTGCCTTTAAATTACAAAGTAAATTAAATCTACGAGGAACAATGTATAATTTAGTGGATATTATCATAAATCCTCTTCCATTTTAAACGCTATATTTGGTCTGTTAACAAATCAACGTGTACCTTTTATTTCGTTCTGGATGAAAAAACAGTTGGTTTATTTGGTCGTTAAAGACCATGTTGATATGGAAAACGGCTGATTAAGGCGAATTGTTATTCGCAGATTTGCGATTATAAGGACAAAAGTGTCTTCCGACTAGTGATTTATTGGAAATATGTGGGTGCTCTAGTTAACACAGGCACTGGCGAGGAAATTATTAAATTCTTCGCCTGCAGCTGAAGAGTATTAAAACAAGAAGTATGTAATGCTACGCATTCCATCATATACAGTAAATAGTATATTGCATTTTCCCAAATATTTAAAAAAAAATTAAAAAAATAACAAAAAAAATAAAACAATATCTTTTTTTGCACGACCAAGACTATGGTCTGTTTTATCAAGCAAGATAGTAAATTAAAAATTGCACAGTTAATATTTTCAAAACAGATTCGAATATTGGATGTGCGAATATACTGAGTAGTTTATTTTATGAAACATAACTATATTCTATACACAAACATATACCATTCAACCCTGTTGTAAAAATATTTACTGTACGATTTTTAATTTACTATCTTGCTTGAAAAAACAGACCATAAAACTTAATTTTACAATTTCATTTTCGGGACTAAACTTGCCGTTTTTTTCCAAGGGAAAAAAATCACGCTAACCTTGATAATATTAAAATATTATACATACTATGTGCTTTACTGGTACAAACATTAGGTTTGGTGACGTTTTGTAAATTAGCAATTCAAACGAGTTTATTTGATTTTAGCAAAGAAAACCTTGTTTAAATTACTTAAAATTTATCGTCTTCGTCCATATTTTCGAACTGACCTTTGCGTCAACCTTATTAAAAAACAATTGAAATCTCGATAGCTGCGAAACTGACTTTTCGCAATTCACAGGCATCTTGATTAAATTATGAAAATAAAACACCAGATTTTAGAAGCATGTTTTAATTTTAATTTTATCTACCGTTCAAAAAATAGTGTATATACCTCAGGACTAAACGTGGCTGTTTTAATCTCTTGCATATCTGTTTCCCTCGCTAGCTACGCAGAACTAAAACAGACAGTTTAGTCCCTTGGTATATAAATAACTATTTTTTTTTTCAAAAAAAAAAAATCCTTTTTCGAAAAAAAATAAATAAATAAAAAAAAACAAAACATTTTCAAAAAAATATAAAAAAAGTTTGGACTTTTTTTTAAATATTTTTAAAAAATTTTAATTTTTAATTAATTTAATTAATTTTTTTTAATTTTTTAATTTTTTTATTTATTTTTACCAAATACGAAAAAAATAAAAATAAGTCAAAATGATAGTTTTTATTTTTTTTTGAGTTTAACCCCCCATAATTTTTTTTTTTTGTTTTAGAGGGGATTACTTTTAATGGGGATCTGCTCCTCATAGAACTAGATTTTACCAGTCGATCGGATAATTCGTTCTTGAATTATCATGATGAGAAAAATTAATAAAAAACAGCAGTGGTAGGTAATCCAAATGAGTATAATTTCATGGTTGGATTTAACACTGCTTGATTTGGCAGATTTCAGGGCCCCATTTTTATAGGGTTTAACAAAGATGGCTGGATGGCTTGGTATTTAAGAATTTTTTGTCTATATACATGTTTTTTGGAGATTTTGGAAATTCGAAACTACCGTATAATACTATTTATTTATTTTTTTTTGATGTTTAGATGCTAAGTCGTAGATAAAATAGTATGCCACCTCGATGAAAACTTATTTTAGTGCACTTTAAGTGCGTAATCGGTGCGTAACAAACTACCTTTTTGTACTTAAAAAAGTCTTACATGTTATGACGTTTTATATCGATATAAATGAATTTCAAGCAAAAAAAAAATTAGGTAGGTCGGTCTGTCCGAGAAATCTTGTCAACATGATAACTTCAGAACGCTTTAAGCTAGAAATCTTAAATTTGGCAGACAGGTATCTTACCAAAAGTTCTCGCTCGGGATTGTTTTTGGTGAATATTGGGGTGCGGCAAGGGGAGCAAATGGGGAAAAATATATTTTATTACAAAAAATAGAAAATTGTTATAAAGGGTTAAAGGTTAAGGTTGCTGAAATTGAATCTGATAATAAAATTTTTCTAACTCCACCCCCGGGAGGGTGAGGGGGTAAATATTTTTAAATACTTATATTATTTTCGTAAAAATTGGTATATAGGGGTTTTTGGGGTCTACGAATCCGAATCTGACAATAAAAAAATTCTAACTCCACCCCCTGAGGGGCGGGGTAGTTTTCTTGAAAAGTTAGGTTTTTGAAGGTGCTAAAACTAAATCTTAAATACATTTTTGCTAAATCCACCCGAGGGGCCAGGGGTAGTTTTGGTTAATATTGGTAAATTGGACTTTTTAGGGTTACTGAAAGTGAATCTGATAATAAACAATCCATTTCACCCCCGGAGGTGAAAAATGGGAAAGCTCTTTTACTGGGCAGTGTATTTTATTTGGAATACATTTTGCAATCAAAATTAATGCAGCACAAAGTTAAAGCTTGTTTAGGACTCTCCTCGACTTTGTAATGTAATCAAATATAAATAATTGTGACATAACTTTACATAAAAATTAGTGTAATTAGAATACTAAGTTAGTGTTATTAACTTGCATGCTATTATTAAACTCGACAGTAAAATCCTGTTCTAGTTAAAAGAACACATTAGCTTGTTAGTGTTCAATGTATGATGGTTGGAAATAAAGTTAAGTAATATTAAATGTATCCATAAAAGTTATATCTACTAGTATCTATATTTCCAGTTTTATTTCAATGGGAACTACAATAATAATAATACGTTATCTTTATAGTAGTACAAATAGTTAAGTTGATGGTATATTTAGAAATTGTAACTGTATAATAGTACTAAAACATCGAGGGTAAATAAACCTGATTATTTAACATATAAGAACATAAATATTTTAAGAGCATTGTATTTACGTGATCACTCGGTATAATTAAAATGATTATTTTTTAACTTTTTTATTAATCAATCATTTAACAATATTTCTGACCACGTATTTATTTCTGTCCAATCATATTACAGTTACATTGGGAGTTTTCTACTGTAGAAAATTCTAGTGAGAATCGCTGGTAGTATTTTGTTTTTCAATATTTCTCTTTTACAACAAGATTTCATACCTAAAACTAATTAATAATTAAATATGAATATACATATTACTATTTATAATTATTGTTATTACTTTATTATTTAACAAAAAATACCTTAAAATATTCTTTTTATAAAATGTAATGATAGGTTTTATAGGCTGACTTTTATGAACATGATTGCAAGCCTAGCGCAGTACCGCGCTAGTTAGTACTGCAGTTAGTGACTAAACTATTGACAGAACCATAACTTGCAATTTAAAAATGGACAAAAAAGGTTTTAGTTTAAGAATTGAGAATGGAATTAAATTAACCAAATCAAAGAATATGCCTGTAAAAGATAAGTAATAAAACAATTTATATAATTTGTTTGTTTTGGACTTTTGCGAAGAAAAAAAAAATATAAAATGGTTAAAAAATAATCTTCCGAATGATTCACGATTCTTCGAATATCGCGAAAAATCTACAGATTTCATTAAAATTTGCTGTCAAAGGAAATATTTACTGCAGGGCGATGCCCCGGTCGTAATTATTTACAGACAGCAAATTTTCACCCAATTGCGAAAATCAAAAATATTGAGATCCATAATTTAAGGTACGTATACTTATAGTGAAGAGATATTATTTTAAAAAATCAAACTTTTAGTCATCATTCACTTTATTAATAATTTAGGTTAGTTACCGGTTTCGATTATCATCGTCAGACTACAAGAAATTACACAAGTTAGAGATTATTTTAAGAAAAACAAAGTTTATCTTACCTAGCCAAAAATATATAAAAATACTATATCCATAAAAGGTCAAAAACAACCATAAGAATCATTTATAAATGTAAAACACAGTAACGTAACGTCCACTTCAATTTACAAGACAATATAAACATAATATTAACAATAAAATTACAAAACACGTGTTTAAACATACAGTATATAAATAATAAATGTCAAAATTCAAGTTTTTTTTTTGAAAATCTATAATCCATATTAGGGATGTTCAATCTAAGATGTGTAAGAAAAAGAAGTAGAAGAAGAGGAAAATAAAAGCAGAAGAAGGAAAGAAAAAGAAAAGGAAGATGAAGAAGAATAGGTATAAGCATTTTAAGGGATGGGTAAAATATTTTTTTAAACACTATTCAGTATTAAGAAATTTTATTTCTTAAAATTCCAATCTACTTATTGCAATAATTATACATAAATAGATACCATAAATGTATGCACATATATAAAACAACCGCAAGTATTACAGAAATAAGCTAAAAAGTGTAGTGTTAGAGCGGGGGAACGTAAGCTGTTTATTTAAAATATTTTCAGGATACTTATGAGCAAAACTACTAATCTCTAATTCTTCATAAAGATCCAATTTAATTCCACCATCTTGTATATGTAGAATTTCAAAATTATAATTCCGCTCGAATGTATGTGTTTCGTCTCTTAGGTGATTTAAAAAATGTGAGAACTTCTTTCCTTCTAAATGTTCGCCCAATCTAACACCAAAAGATCTTCCCGTTTGTCCAATATAAAAACACTCACAAGAGTTACAGTTGATCTTATAAACTCCAGATTTTGACAGTGGTTTAAATGAGACTTTAAATGAACCCCTAAATAAATTTGCAATACTTTGACTAATTGGACCTATGTAAGGAATTGATAAATATTTCATTTCATTTGTGATATTTAACAAAGACGTGAGGTTATTGTTAGCCAATTTAATTTGTTTTCTTCTTAATAGTTTGTTTATCAGTTCTGGGTTGTAGCCATTCATGTAAGCAATGTATTTTATTGTATTTAGCTCTGTTTTAAAATCTATAGAGGAAAGAGGTAACGATAGTAAACGATGAATCATACTATGAAATGCAGCCATCTTGTGTGCAAATTTTCATGAAAACAGCGATTTTTTCCGGCATAATTCTCAGCCTCTTGTGTAATTATATATGAAAAGAACCTAAAGGTACAGTTTTTATTTTCATTGTCATTTATGAGTCTTTTTTTTTTGCAGGAGATCGTTATTCACAGCATATTAAACCCTTCGGCTTCATTGTATCCGCATTTAGACATTAAACTACAATACATGTGAGCATTGATTAGGACTGGAATAATATTTCTTATGGAAATAATTTTTCTTATATAATAACATACAACTTATTATAACGAATCATGATTTATTATGAAAACATTTTTATTACAGTTTCGGACATATGCGATTTTTTTTTCAAGAGTAGATCTGGATCCCATTTCTTATGTTTCTTGTTATTCCTTGACATATAAGAAGTAATTTAATCATTAGGCAGCTTTTTATGAAAATAGGAGACATAATTTTAGATTCCCAATTTGGATATATCTTAGTATCTTAGGCAATTTTCTTTTTTTCAGAATTGTGTATCTTAGTTTGTTGTATTATTATAATAATAATAATTCATAGTTAGTTATCATGAAAAACAATTAGCTTTCGGATATCCTAGATTGGAAATCAAATGCACAAAAATGCACTATCCGAAATTAGACAACTTTCTGCTTTTTAGTTTAGAAATTTGTAAAATGTTTACGTTTTCAAATTGCTTCGTTATGACAAGTGGATCAACTTAACCAGTAACTTACCTTACCCAAGACATAAACACAAACTTTTATAACGATTATTTATAAAATAAACTTTTTTGCTAATGCAAATGAGCACAAAACTGCTATTTCCAATTTAAACGAATTTTGCTGCCATTTAACGGGGAGAAGCTCTACGGTTATCATATTAAAGGACGGATTTAGTTTAACTTTTGGCTTCACATAAAAATAGGTTTCTGTTTACCTATGCAGATAGTATCTTAGGTACAATACTATCAGAAATTGGGAAACTGTCCAAAATTAGGCGTCTTTCTTCTACATAAAAAATATATAAATGTAAAATTAAAAACCTCCTGTTTATGTATTTTAAAAAGTATCATCAATTTTCAATTTTGTCATTTAGATACTATTCGCTTGAAGTATTAGATCCAAATAGTGGGAAGTTATATTTCATATTCTGCCCTGAAAAAATTGTAAAATAAACCAGCATCTTCGCAGGAAACTATTAAAGATCCACGTGTTTGTTGCCTGAAGAATAATGAACCCACGCAACTGACGAACTTTGGTTGGATTTATTGGCTTTGTAAGCGTTTCTCTTTAACCTGCAGGGTTGAGCTTTAATGCTACAAAATACAAGGTAATACAAAAATTATTGCTATGAAATATTTCCAAATTAAACAATATATCCAGAGGCTTAAAACCGGGGTCTTGATGCTGAGGACAGTCCCAAAGGGAATCCAATAAGTAAATTTTTAGTTATACAGTGCCCAAGAATAAACAAAGCAAAAGATTTGAAGGGATAGGGGAATCTCAGCTCCAGTGTCCCTCATTGGCCGAAACGACTCCTATCCCTACTACTGCACCGGTGTTGAGATTCCCCTATCCCCTTCAAATATTTTGCTTCGTAAATTCTTGGGCACTCAACTTACCTATCAATCACGAGCGCTGTATGATTATTAATGAGAAAATTAAACTGGGGAATTTTTGATATAAAAATGTCACCAGTTTGGTTTTCTAAATAAAAGTCACTATTTTTGGCGCTGATCAGATGACATTGCGGCAGAAATGCATACACCGACAATATGATTAATAATAATAATAATATATGTTTATTCCGACCACTAAAGAATCATATACAATCGAAAATAAAAATAAGATAGATAGATAGATAGATAGAAAATTTATTGTTTTAAAAGAATTACAATTCTTATAACAATATACAAAAAGAAAAAAAAAGTATATCTAAACGTATAAACTCTAATAGAAAACAAAATATTATATGCAAACCAGATAAAGTAAACTAAAAAAAATATACACATATATATAAAAGTATATAAAAAAAAAAATCCCTAGAATAAAAAAAAAAAAATCTCGAAAATAAAAATAAGAGCATATACATATATACATGAAAAATAATCAACATAAAACCTAAGTAAAGCATAAGACTTTTTTTTAAATTAATTAATTAATTAAACCTAAAATATACAAACCTCGGATAACAGACTTTAATTTTCCTATTATACTAAGCAGTAAAAGTCAAAAAATTAAATACACCTAATTTTTGTTTGGACTTTCATGGCTTAACGATTTCTGATCTAAAGGGATTAAAAACTAGAATATTAGGTTTTACTTATTTCTAATTTGATTCTAGGTCCAATGCAATCCAAATTGTTTGTTTTATTTGTTTCGTGAATAAGCTCGAAAAATGTTTTCTTGATCAGCATACAGGGTTGACTCTTGACACTGAAGAGGGCCAGTAGCCCAAAACTGTCAGTATACCAATATTACTCTGTACGATAATTATAAAATAAATTGATGGAATATTTAAGTAATATTTTTTATAATTTTGTTTAAAATTTAAAAAATTATGTTCCTTAAAATTTACATCTAACGACACATTTTAGTGGGTACTATGTGCTTGAGACATGCAAATTTTTTCAACTTGCTACCATTTAAAGTCTCCAGGATTGACTCTTGGTACTGAGGAGGGCCCGTAGCCCGAAACTGGCAGTCTACCAATATACATCTAGTACTAGATGGCGTACAAGGATACATCAATCTTATGACTTTATTTATTTCGTGAATAAATTCCAAAAATATTTTTTCGGTCTACAGGGTTGACTCTTGGTACTAAAGTGGGCCAGTAGCCCGAAACTGTCAGTATACCAATATTACTCTGTACTTTGATGATTAGAAAATAGATTGATGGAATATTTAAAAAATATTTTTTATAATTTTGTTTAAAATTAAAAAATTGCTGTTCCTTAATAAATATGATTTTTTTTACATTTTTTTTATATATCATACATAATACTTACTATTATTCAAATCTTTGCAGGCTAGCCAAAACGGATTGCCAAAGGATGCTCATGAGATCTTGAGAATGCAAGAAAAAAAAAACCTAGATGCATCCTTTGTATACACATAAGTATATTGCAATTAAGTGTTTTCTCCAGGACGTGCTCACTTAAACATCAGTATTCTGAAAACCAAAACTTTGATAACTATTATTTACAATTTTCCTTGGACCATCTATGTAAATAACTCTTACGGCCCTCTTTTTTTGTTTTGTAAATAAATGATTACTTACAGTGTCCTTTATGTTGGCCAAAGTCACGGTTATGGGATTCAGTTCATTCTATTTAATTTTGTAATTAAAATACTTTTATTTTTAATATTTTATTTAAAATATTTAAATATCCTTTTTTAAGTTTTTTTTTCTTAATATTTGATACTTTTTGTTGTTTTGATATTTTTTATTAAGATGTTCATCTTTTAAAATGGTAGTGTTTGAAGCTAACTTCATTTGATGGTTCCAAATTATGCTTTTATCTTCTTTGTAAAAAAGTTAAAAGAATCATTTTTTTTCTAAAAGATAGCTAAAGTACTTAAAATGTAATTTAATATGTATGTAATATTACTAATATTAAAAATAAAAATATAATAATTATGATGTTAATTTTTGTTGGTTTGGTTTGGTTTGGTTTTTATGATCCTAGAAAAAGTATAGTACATTGTTGTAGAGAAATTACGTACTTAGGAATAGTTACGCAGTCCCAGTCTGCATGGCGTCGTGCGTAACTTTTTCATGCGTTCGTAATTCCTTATTTTCAACTCTTGTTATGTAATATACTAGTATATCTTCGATTTTGGTACCACCTCGTAGTTCCAAGAATGGAAAAAACGATACCTGTCTATTTATACAATACGGTCATTATTAAAGGATATTTTAATACAAGAGTGTGCACGTGCTGGAGAAAATCAATTGTGCTCGCGCAAACTATCATTACGGGCGCACACAATGGGTCTGGTGGGTGTCGAGAGTTGACTCCAACACATGCAGAGAGTGCCGTGGATGCAAATTACCACCGTCGGTTCCGTACCTCATAAACAATGGACAAACGCATGCGATTAGTTTTTTTTTTTAGATGGGTACTATCGAAGATAAACGCCCATTTTCATTCATTTTGTTTGAATAGTAAATATTTTAGGTTTTCTTTGACCATTTGGTAAATGCCATATAGGTTATATTTTGCAAAAGTTTTGGTGTTTATTTATTTCTTTTCCTCTTCTTCTGCTCATAATACTATATAAAGCAAAATATTGTTGGCGTATGTAATTTAAGTGCGTCTCACTTTCACGCACGCTTATGATGTATGCCCTCTTACATTCCTTTTTTCTTATTTTTCCATTGCAATATATTGCAATATTAATACATTATACTTTTTTAGGCGATCTTTACAGTTTCAACGTCAGTTAAAAATTAGAGCGTTGCTGAGTCAAATTAATAGTATATTACGCACCGAGTACGCGAACCTAGTTTAAAAAAAGCACTCTATGTGCACTGAAACGGCTTGTATCTAGATTCGTATACTATTTTTCCTACGACCTACACATCAAAAAAACGCAAAAATTATCTTAAAATTAATTTGTCATTTTGAGGTTATGTGAAGTTTACTAATTTTCTGATATCAGATGTGTAAAATTAGCTGATTGTCACTTCCCAAACATTTACATAGGCAACGGGTGGGAAATAGGCACTAAATAGAAACATTCTTACGATTATATATTCTAAATAAAAAATATCAAAAAATATACAAAAAGATAGTTTATATTGTCTTCTATAAGAGGGGGGTGACTTTTGGACCTCACTGACTTTACTTCTTTATTTTTTCTTTAAGGCAATATTAATCCAAAATACTTTTATAGACTTTCTATGTATGCAAACAAATATTCAAATTTAATTTAATATAATACAGCTCTTCTGAAACTCTAAGGAAACAAAAACTAGAGCAAAAACTTAAAAAAAAAAAATGGTTTATTTCTTTTTTCTTTTTTTTTAGGCATAGCAAATATAAAAAAACAATTAAATGGGAGGATTGGTGTAGTGGTCTATCGCGTCTGTACAACTAGGGTGAGTTCGATTCTTACTGGCGCCGATTTGCCTTTTTCAGTTAATTAATAATTTAAATTTGGCGAAGGCGTAAGTGAAGCCGACACTTCCTATAAAAACTGGTTTGAAAGTTAGTATAAGCTGGTGGTTCTCTTTACTACCAGCCCACACAAGTTCTGGACTTAGGGGATGCTTAATTAAGTAGAATAGTACGAGGTTAAACAAACATGTAATATAATGTAATGTAAATCGAAAAATTATCATTAGTTTAGCCTCGGGAGGGTAAGGATTTAAAATACATTCGGGAAAAAAAAGGGATATAAAAATGTTATCCTGCTCTTAGACTACTGAGTATTAAATGAAATAACATCTAAAATCACGATAACCTACCTATAACGAGGTCATTTAGTTAAAAAAATAAGTACCCATAATTACCGGTTTAAACTATCTTTGTTTTTCTTCAAAATATAAATTCACTTACTGTGTGGTCGTTTAAAAAGTTAATTTAATGTTTATATAAAATAGTTTTAAATAGGTACTTATAGATTTTAATGATAACTAAATGAAAATATTTTCTAGTTAATCGAAAATATATACCTACAAGCGTAAGTCATAATTTGATTACACTTTCACGTTTTTGTAATAAAAAGAAAATTCTGCACAGCCGCAGGTAAATTGATTATGCTTAAGAATAATATCTAATAATCATATTATGCAAAAATGTAGGTAACATCTTAATATTAAAAAAATAATGAATAGATGAAATTCAATTTTTTTTAAGTAATAATATTATAGCTAAAATCCAGCTTGTTCCATTAAAAAGTGGTTTTGATAAAATAAAACAGTGCATGTCTATAGTCCGACCTCTTAACTTTTGAACGGCTTAACACATCAACTTAAAATTTGGAACACGGAAACAACAAAACCCAAATAGTTTTCTTGTATATGTTTCATATGTTTAGGTGGCACAATGGAGTCAGGGAGCAAAAGGGATTTTTTTAATGGAAAGGGGATCGTGTGATACAAAAATTAAATTAAATATAAAATGGTCAAACAGAAATTAAAAAAAGTTTAAACTTTATTAGCTTTAAAATAATGTACTATTTCTACTTAAAAAAACTTCCTTGTCCTCCTTCCTCCTTTGGGTCCCCTAAACATATTAAAAATATACCAAAAAATTATTTATGTTATGTTATTTACGTGTTTCAAATTTTAAGTTAATATCTTAAGACTTTCAAAAATTGACACGCACGGTATAAACAGCTCATAGGTAGTTTCTTGTGATACCTCTTTAACTTTTTTATTGACATAGATATGTTAAAAGTTTTTCCTTGTAATGTAATATAGATGATTATTTTACCAATTATTGGGCTTAAGAATAGGAGCTAATGTCTGCCCAACAGACAACATATCGAAAATTTCGGAACCACGTATCTCAAAAAATAATTTTTGGTTGTACTAATCAATTCTGTTCATGATAAATGATCACTCCAATTACACTAGGCAACACGGTTTCTTGCCCCGATTGGAGTCATATATTTTTTAACTAATTTTGGGTCGCTGACACCGGATCTGGCCTCAGAATATTTCTATTACCTAAGTTTTCTGGGAAAAATGAGATAAAAATGTTAAAAAATCATTATTTTATCCTGCTTTTATTCTAAAATCATGGGAGATAAAAATATTCCAAGGAAAAATTTAGATTTAGATTCGGCGACTCAGTATTAGTTAAAAAATACGCAACTTAAAACATGGAAACTTTAAATTCATAGGTAGAATAAATAGGGATATTATGAAAAAAAAAAATATTAAAAAAAAAGGTGGGTAATTTGACAAAACTAAGTAGGGGTGGGGGGTAAGAAGAAGGGTGCATAAGGGGACAAGCTTATCGCCAGGTACTCATGCTAAAAATTGCCAAAAATCATTACTAGGGGGTCAAAAATTAACTAAAAATATGTTACGTATTATGGTTCTTATGTAATAAAGTAACATTTTTATGATGTAGAACCATTAAAAAAACGAAAAAAATACACAATACTTTGTTTTATAAATTATTTTTAAATTGGCATAATTGCATGTACTAAAATTTAAAAAATAAGAAGTGCTGGATTTTTTTTTAAGGTCAAATTTGGATTCTGCGCCTTTAAACTGATAAGAAAAATATATTTTTTGGGCTCGGGAAAAAAGTTTACACTGTGTACTTTATTTTTGTTTCTTTTTCATTTATTTACGAACAAATAAGCAAAATAAAAAAATATTTGTATAAATATTTTTGTAGAGAATTTTATAATCTACAAATTAAGTTCTATAAAATTTTTATAAAGATTTGATAGTTTTGCCACAAAAAAGCAATTAAGTAAACTCTGCACTTTCATCTTAAGCTTTTTATTTGTTTTCGCGTACTTACTCTGACAGTAGGTCTTGGCATATATATTTTTGAGTTCCTCGTATTTTTTTTTAATATACCTTAAAATTTTTAAAATCCTACTGTTCTTTTTTAAGATTTGAAAAAAAAAACGTCATTATTTCCTGGACTTATATCTCAAAAATTTTAGGTGCTGAAATTTTTCTAAGGTAAGATTCGGTTTCTACGCCCTCGTTAGTAAGAAAAATTTACTTTCCGATCGGGGCAAAAAAAAAAGTTGAGATTTGTTGCCTAGTGTTATATATTCCAATTAGTTTATAAGTTACGTTTTATTCGAGTAACAAATTAGTGTTTAAATTAGTTACCAGTCATCGTGTACAGTGTTGATTAGTACAAGGAACTAAAAATTATTTTTTTGAGTTACGAGGTTATAAAATTTACAAGTCGATATACGGTCATCATAGATAAGATTGCTAAAATCAGCTGTTAGGTTTTCCACTAAAAAAATAGGTTAAAATTAATTTGTTTCAAACCGTTGGCCTAAAATTTTTATTCGGACTCCAAATTATTATTCAGAAACATTTTTACTATCTAATTTAAGGATGCAAGTGCAATGCCATTTTGATTTACTAATCAGAACACTAAAATTTAAAAATCTTACTATTTAATCAATTCAAATACATATATTGTACTTGCGTTGTTTGAGAATTGCATAGTGTAATAAAGGCATATATGCTTTAATACAATATGCATAGTGTATCAAAGAATATACCATGGTACCATGATTTAATAGTTATAATCGTTTCCTAGTGCTGAATCTGACAGCTGATTTTAGGGATATGGGAAAAGTGTTGTCCTCCCATTTTCAAAACATATTTCGATATTTTTTGCAATTAACACTTGGATACCCCCAAACTAGCTAAACTGCCTAAAAAAATTGCACGAGTGGAAGTAACAGGACATAAATATTATTGTTTGGAGTGGGAAGAGAATATATTATTTTTGTGAGCTTATCGAGATATATCGAGATATACACTGTAAAAACTGCATGTAAAATAATCTAAAAATACATGAATTTACATAGTACGGAATAGTAAATTTACTATTCTGGACTATGCATAATTCATGAATTTATGTAAAATAATGTAAAAGAATGTAAAAGAATGTAATATAATGTAAAAGAATGTAAAAGAATGTAAAAGAATGTAAAAGAATGTAAAATAATGCAAAAGAATGTAAAAGAATGTAAAATAATGTAAAAAAATATATTTACATTGATTTACATATTTTTACATGATTTTACAACGTCCGGCTATGTTATTTTAAGACGCGCGTGCGCTTTGGACAATAACCAATGAGACGGACCGTTTAATATTGTTATTGCGACGCATGCTGCTAGGTTAAAGTGTTAAAAGTGTAAAAAAGGTAAATATTATTTATGTCCGATATTTAAATGCTTTATTTGTGGCCTAAAATTTACATTCATTATAAATTACGATCTTTATCAACAAATAGATCCTTAAAGAAAGATGTAAGCAGTTTATACTCGTATTAAGGGTGAAAATCGTTTGGTTTATTAAACCAAATGAACTTTACGCTACGATATTTCAAAAAAGCTTTGATACAGAGACTTGTAATTTGGAACAAACATTTTCTAAGTAGTAAATATTTTTTTCAAGCCTCTATGTCAAAGCGTTCTTGAAATATCGTAGTGATTAAGTGTATGTTAATTTTTTAAAAAAATATTAAACACAGCATTAGTATTGTAGACAAATATAAAAAAAATCGTTCAAGCTGATCGTTTTTTTACGTTTGTTTTTGTAATAAAAAGTCTATGCAAAATATTACCATTCTGCACTATTTAGCATTCCGGTCTATGCAAAATATTACCATTCTGGACTATATAATTTTTACCGTTCCGGTCTATGCAAAATATTACCATTATGGACTATGTAATTTTTACTGTTCCGGTCTATGCAAAACATTACCATTACGGATTATGTAATTTTTACCATTCCGGTCTATGGCAACATATTACCATTTACGGACTATGTTTATTTAATTAATTTAATGTAATTTATTTTTACCGTGTATCTCTAAAACCATTTTTTAAAATGAGCTAGCGTTTCTAGCAGCGTTCTGCAGCAGTCTGCTAGTATATACTCCTTTCTTTCGTGTGAGAGGATACCCGGTATATTTTAATACGGTACACAGATAAAAATCACACAATCACACAATAAGTCATGTAAAATTTCACAATACTTATTATTATATTTTTAAAATTTACATATTATATAATGTATCTTCACATAACTTATTATGAAATTTTTAAGTTTCACATAATATATTATGTATTTTTACATAATATATTATGTAATTTTTGGCGCGCTTTATTTACAGAACATAACGTAGGTAAGAATATTGTCAACGTTAAGTTATGTGATTGTTACAGAATATGTTGAATTTATACAAATTTTTACAGAATATTTTTATTTATTTATATATACACAAAAAAGTCATGGAGAGCCCCAAATAAGCCATATGCTTGGGCTCTCCACTATTTTTCTTATAAATAAATCTATTTTCCAAAAAATGTCATAAATTCACTTAACATTTCTTCTTTAGATTATCATTCTACTCGTTCCAGAACTTAAGGGTTTCCTTAGTTCTTCTATACATTTGTGCTGTTTGTTAGATTCCTTTTACAATAATTTCAAAATAAAAATAAAATTATCAGATAAGTTTTTGACAGTTAAATATTTAAATATGTTCCATAAAATGATATTTTACATAAATTTTTACAGAATATGTTCAGTAAAATTTTATTTTATATAACTTATTATGAAATTATACACTGATAGAAATGTTGTTGTAATATAGGCGCAAACCATATTTTGTAATATGTTATAACATAACTATATTATTCGATACAACAACCAGTTGTAGAATTAAGAGGTAAACAACATAAAATTTTAATAAATACAAAACAAATGTTATCTTATGTCATAGTTAGTACTATACTATAGTACAACTTGGGGTTGGCGCATATATAACACTATGTTGTTGTATTAAATAATGCCATAATTCTATCATTGTACAGAATATGTTCTGGAAAACTCACATAACTTTAAGTATGCAATATTCTTACATATATTTTTATCAGTGTAGCACAGAGATTGTAATTGTTAAAAATTAAAGCTTTTTAAAATAACAAAACAATTTTTTTCTTGGCATAATTCCTAATTATAATTCTTAAGTAAACTTTAATGTTATTACAATAAATTATTTAATAATAAAATTTATATATAATTAAATATTTCATCATTCACTAATCGTAAAAGTAAAAAAAGACGAGATATATCTATTATTGACAGAAGTATTTACTTTTAAAATGACGTGTCAAATTATAATACACTAATTAATAACAATCAGCACTAAATAAAAATTAATATCCACTTTATATAAATGACTTTCTTCAATTGTTAATAAGAAAAAATTGATATTAGCCAACAAAAGCTGTGTTAGTATTATTAATAGATTCTTTCAATTTTCCAATGCAGAGAATTATATTACAAAAAAAACTTTTCGCAAAAAAAAATGAACCGACTTCTGTCTCTAAAAAGTAAAAAATAAAAAATACTTAAGTCGGTGCCAATTTCACCATTCCCTAAATTTATTACTAACAATTGTGTTTTCATTATTTTATTATTGTTTGCTGTAAAATTGGCACCGACTTTTTTTTATTTTTTACTTTTTAGAGACACAGAAGTCGGTTCATTTTTTTTGCGAAAAGTATTTATTTTTTACTTTTTAGAGACACAGAACTTGCAGATTTGTAACGTCATCTAAGCTAAATTATAATTGTCCTTCCATCTAGACAAGCTGCTGACGTCACAACGCACTAACAGTGCATTGTGACGTCATTATCTTAAAGATAAATTTCTAAAAAATAAAAGTAATATTTTTATTTCAGCGCCCAAGAGTCCAACCAACCTTATTTTAAACAAAATACTAAAGAAAATCTTGTTAAACTTTAAGCGTTAAGTAATAATCAAATAACGCCTTATGGTAAAATTACAAAATTTATCATTTTCTCTTCGTATTTTAATATTACAGGTCCAAAGAATCAAGTTTAGCGGCATTTAAAAGATTTTCAGTGTGCCGTAATATTTGAGTGACCCCTTAATCAAGTTATCTGGCTTATCCGAGTTATCCGATATTTCTCTAAAAATTTGGTTGGTAGTAGAACCAAATTAAGCAGTTTTTAAGTGAAATTGCGTTAAAATTATTAGATTTATCTTAATTATCCGGCTTACCCGGCATTATCCGAGCGTCAAATTAAAACGAGACCACCTCAGGAATGTCCTCTTTAAGTAGCAAAAAGTTTCATCAAATTCGGTTCATCCGTTCCAAAGTTATGCGGAAACAAACATAAAAAAAAGTCACACGTCGAATTGATAACCTCCTCCTTTTAAAATAAAAATCTTTAACTAATTGTAAAAGTAAAAAAAGATGAGGTATATCTATTATTGGCAGAAGTATTTAGTTTTAAAATGACGTGTCAAATTATAATACACTAATTAATAACAATCAGCACTAAATCAAAATTAATATTCACTTTATATAAATGACTTTCTTCAATTGTTAATGAGAAAAAATTGATATTAGCCAACAAAAGCTGTGTTAGTATTATTAATAGATTC
Organism: Brachypterus glaber; assembly: GCA_958510825.1. Taxonomy (NCBI): domain Eukaryota; kingdom Metazoa; phylum Arthropoda; class Insecta; order Coleoptera; family Kateretidae; genus Brachypterus; species Brachypterus glaber. The sequence goes on along the minus strand of OY294045.1, from coordinate 25,666,054 downwards.
TTTCAATTTTCCAATGCAAAGAATTATATTATAAATTAATCATAGTTAGTGATGTCGAAGAGGAATTTACTAAATGTTATGGTAACTATCATTATAGGACTAGAATAAAATTCATATGTGTGCGAAATGTTAACGTTTCGCTGCTGTTCTCCTTTAAGGCAAACATGATTTACTTTTTAGTTATTTTTTTTAAGGTTGTACAGTTGGACCCACAAAAAATGCAAGTTTGAAATATGTCAATTTTATTAATTATTTTATAGTTTAAGTAAGATTTTAAAAAATAGGTTAGAATAATTTGACATATTATCGGTTTTTCTTTAAGTTTATTAGTAGAGAGATTAGTAGTCTCTAATTACATTACAGATAATGCGTGAATGCGAATAATGTTAAATAACAGTAACTGCTGTTATTACATGAAGCTGAAAGAAATGAAAAACTAGCAAATATAGAGGTTCCAGATCTGCAGAAGAAAGAAGTGTCCCCAAAATGGTTATTTTTATGTTAATATTCTCGAATCTCGAATCTTATTTGGGGCTCTTCATGAATCTGTATACCAAATAATTAAATAAATCAATGTAGAAATAATAAACAGAAAAACATTTAGAATATTTAATAATATAAAAAATTTAAATACAATATTTAGTAAATCTTATAGGAAATAAAACTTTGAACTCCTTAGTAATGAAATATATATATTATATAAATTATAATTTATGAAAATTATGATTTTCTTTTAAAAAAGGTTCTTTTGCTGCATAATTCCAATTTTCGGAATTATGGGCGGTGGGCGGTGGTTTTCGACTCAAGAAAATTTGTAACGTTTATAGCCTCCACTGCGTCTCGTAAAGGGTGTTTTCTTAAATAATTAAGTAAATTTTCACTTCCTTCATCCCGAGCCTGTTAACCGTTTCCTCCTGTACCATTTTTTTTTTCAATCTTAACAAAACTCTCCAAATCATTAAACCAAGTCCATTTGCCCACATCCTGCTTCCAATAACCCAATAGATTGAGCTTCTTAACATCATGTAATTGATGCATTTATAATTATGTACTTAATTAAATTAAATTATATTAAATCCTTTATTGATTATGTACTTTATAATTATTATAAATAATTTTGACAAATATTGTCAACATTTACAACTGAATTTTTTGTAAACAATTACTCAATTTACACAACTAGATTTTCTATTTTGTTTTTTTTTTCGGATCCAACTGTACCTACCCGTGGGTAAAATGTAAATATTTCTATAATTTTTTAATGAGCATTTTTTAAATATTTCTTAATTATTCCCAATAAGTTCGTATTATTTCTAGATTTAAAGAATTTTATAAATTTATATTTATATTAGTGTAACTTAAAGGTTATACACAAAATAAAATGCTTTTTATGTAAAATTGCCAATGTTTCGAACACCTCGTATTTAGGGTTCAGGGTGCAGGGTTTATTTAATTTAAAATTTGATACTTTGATTCAACAAAAAATTACTGTGGGGGTTTTATCAATTTTATAACAAAATGTAGTAGCCTAAAGTTTTTGATACCCTTGTCCCATGGACCTATTGTGCCCCGTTTTAAAGTAAAATCGATTTTAAATAATTATGCTTTGTAGTATACCGGATGAGTTGTATTTAATAAATACTATTTATGTATGTCCACCCCAAAAATTAAGATTAATCTTTATTTGATAAAAACGAAACTTTGTTGATTGATATAATTTTACATTGGCTATAAAATGGCGTTTTAATTTTTCTTCCGGTTTCGCAGGAAGTGGCATAAATATGTTTTTTTTAACCGAACAACCTGTAATTTTTTACATTTTTGAATTCAGCGAAAAATTCTATGTATAAAAAGCTGATTGTTTTATTTTTACTTTTTTTTCATTTCCGTTTTTTTGCTCTAATTCGCTGTCACTGATGAAATTTTTATTTTAATATTTAATTTGGTTTTATATTAACAGTAATATGTTTTAGACGGGGGTAGAGGGCTAAAACCGTTACAAAAAAGTGTCCAACATTATGTGAAGCAAAAGTGTCTCAAAGTTAAGTGACGCTTACGATATTAAGAAATGTTCAAGTAAAGAAAACCATGTCTCATAACTGGAGGCTTAAAACATATTAATGCTATCACGAATTTTTTTTTACTTGTATAATAGTATAATAATGATTTTGGCATGGTAGTTACTGATCACCCTGTATAAAAAAATTATTTTTGACTTTTTAACAAAAATAAAATATTCTAAAAAATGTACCTGTACTAGATTCTCGGTAATGCAATCTAGTTGTATGCCAAATTGTAGACTCCTAGATTATATAGATCCTAAAATAAAAGGCTCATAGACAAACGGACAACCAAGCGTTCCTATAAGTGTTCCATTTTTTGTTTTTAATATACGGAACCCTAAAATGAGAAAACAATTTCTATAGGCTTTTTTTAAATCGTTTTCTCAGGAAGCTAGGGCCATTTTAAGTGAGATAAGGGCTCTATTAAGGGACATTTTTGGATATTTCTCACTTCATTTGCATTCATTTTTACCTGGTCTTCACGCCTAGTATTAAATACGATTGAATTAATTCAAAGTGCTTGATTTAAAGTTGAATAAACTTTTAATTTATTTTGACAACTAACATGGTGTAATATGTCGATAGTTACTTTATTTCTAGGTAAAACACGTAAATCAAACGATGCGTAGAAGATTTCCTCAGACCTCACAGCAGGATAAAGCATCCTTAATTTCAACAGATCACATTTAGATATTTATTCAAATAGTCGCTTTATCCACTTATACTGGCTACATTTTACAAAAAGTATCGTGCTTTATATAAAGCCAATTCATAGCCTTTCGGACTAAAGTCTTGGCAGAATAGTATTAATCTGTTGCAACAAGGTTGCCAGCACGAAAAAACATACATAACGCTAAGTTAAATTGAAAATTTTTAGGTTAGTTTAATTTGCAAGCATCTTCTCTCTCAGCGCTGAGATAGCCCCAGAAAGCTCCTTCAGTTACTTGAGATTATGTAACATTTTGTAGGTACAGTGATGTCAGATTATAATAGTTATTTATAATACAAGGGCGAAAAGTTAAATTTTTCGATTAAGTAGGTTTTTATAAGCTGAGGTAATAAACCTACGAAATCAAAATTTAAGTTTTCGCCCGTGTATTATACAATGTTTTTTATTCGATAGTTACTAATTAACATATAATAAATTATTAAAATATATTTAATTTTAAACTGCAAACAATATTTCTTTTTACTGTCTTACTATCTATCTAGTTATCCATGACAAAATTCTATCCAATCAAATCTCTAAAAAAAAACAAATAAATCTTTTCTTCTATGTGCGGTTTCATTTTCAAATTAGCTTAGCATTTTTAATTAATTTGTGTTAAAATGTGTTTAATGTGAAAATAATAATACTTCTGAAACCGTTCTATAAATGTGATTAATATTGAAATTGATTTTACAGTTGGTTTTGTTTTAGTGCACGAATCCAGTTAAGTACATGTTTTGAGGTTATCTTATACAAGTAATTTGAGGTATATGAAACTTTTCACCCGCAAAACATGAACAAAAAGTGTCGCTTTTAGAATCAATCGAATAAAAAAACAATTGATAGTCCCCAAGCTCATGTCATGCGCAGTAGATAGGTCTATAGATACTTAAATACCTTCGTCTTTGGTATACAGGGTTATTTAGAAAAAGGGTCATTAATTTTAAGGGGTGATTCTACAAAGGAAAACATGAAAAAAAGGTCCTATAAACACATGTCTAAAAATACTTCTTAAGCCCCTTTGAAAGTGGCTAAAAAATTCAGTTTTTATTTAATAACTCAGGAACCCTTTGAGATACGAGGTTTTAAATGTAAACTATTCCTAATAAGGCCCATCATCGTATGTTATTCTCATGTACTTATTTTAACAAGGGGCGTACGAAAAGGGTGGGCCTCATCAGTTTGTTTGTCCCAATTTTTTTCTGTGTATCTTTTTTGTAAGTTTATTATTGGATCATGATGCCTTAGGTCAAAATACATACAAAAAGGTACACTTGTTGTAATCCTTTTTAGATAAAAAATCATTTGAAGGTGAAATTTCACGGTTCAAGGACGAAACGTTAAATACTAAAATATTGAAAACCTAAATTTTAATAATGCCGTTAATGCACATTAAAAACTAAGAAAAAAAATCATATACAGGTACTTCCAAAAATCAATCAATGGTCTCCTAAAAATGCACCATTTTTAAAGCAAATTTCCTACATGCATAGAAATTTTTTTCTTAGTTTTTGATCTTTAATCACCCCCATTATTGAAATTTTGGTTTTTGACATTTAGCAATCATTACTTAAAATTTAGCAGTTGGGTGACATAAGCTGCGTTTAACAAATAAAAACTGTTGCTTATTTTAAGCATTGCTGGGATTAAATTCAAGCATTATAAAAAGTATGCTGCATTGAAGATAAAATTTGCACACCATGATTAATTGTTTTTGTCCTTGTGTTTATACTCTGATTAGTTTTTACTTTCCCATTTATTTATTTTTTTTATCATCATCCAAATGTCGAAAATTTTGACCGTTTTAGCAGTTTAATAGAAATATTTATTAAAAACACAGGTCGGCTATTTTAGGTTATATAGATCTGAAAAAAATTAGTTCGGCGGTATAACTCAAAATACGGAAAAAGTGACATTGGCCCTTTTAGAACCAAGCTACAGATATATTCTAAACTGTTTTACCTTGAAACTGGGTCAATCAATACCGCATCAAGTCATCGGAGCGTTGAGAGTAGTAGCATAAGAGGGCGAGGGGGTTTTAGCCGCCTGTTTAATTTAACTAGATTCGAGGAACAACAGTTTAGAACTAAGGTACCGATATGTAGTACAGTTGTACCGTACAACTTCTATAATTAATAACCATTAACCAAAGTAATTGTTCTGGTATGTTTTTTCTCTTAAAATAAATTATGATACATAATTAGTAAAAACACCAATTAGCACAGATTACATGGTAATAAAGATATCAATCAATCAAATTAGAAATTAAACTTCAAATATATGGTATATGTGGATATATAATAATATATCCACATTTTACAATAAACTGTAAAATTTAATACAAGGCGTAAATATATGTAAATATGTTTTATGTTTTATGTTTGTTTTTAACCTCGTACTATTCTACTTAATTAAGCATCCCCTAAGTCCAGGACTTGTGTGGGCTAGTAGTAGAGGGAACCACCGGCTTTAATTGACTTTCTAACCAATATATCTAGGGAGTACGCCTTCGCCAAATTTCAATTATAAATTAACTGAAAAAGTCAATCGGCGCCAGTGAGGTTTGAACTCACGATCATTAGATCAGTGTCAGGCTATATCGATGCCATTGACCACTGAGCTAAATCTCCCATGCTTCTTATAATATATACTGTACTCTTTACACTTAAGTATATTGCATTCTTTTTCGTAAATTTTAAAAGCGATATATCGATATTATTTTATTATTTTTTTTCACTGGTGAAAATGTGCTACAGTGTACAGTATACAGTACAGTATATTTTTGTACGCTGTATTAAATATTGTTTATATGAAACCCCAAGCAACTTTACTTATTGTTTATTATTAAAATGTGGGCAGTGGCAAAGGGGGGATTTTTTTAATGAAAAGGGGGTCGTCTTATATAAATATTTCAATTTGGCCATCTATTTTTTTTTAGAAATTTTTATGAGGGGACGCAATCCGCGCAGATTCAGACCATGTTGAGTCCACATTGTTCATTGTTAAAAAACTGTGCAAGTAAAGCAAAACCGTGATAACATTAATATGTGACGCTTATGATATCAACAAAGTTGATATTTGACTCCAAAGTGCCCCAAAATTATGTGATGCAAAAGTGTCCTAAAATTATGTGACGATCCCATCCGAGAACTTAAAATGTATGTGTCTCGTAACTGGAAGCTTAAAACATAATGTTATCACGGTTTTGCTTTACTTGTACAGTATAATGTATTTAACAATAATCCAGCCGAGAACTCAATGATCTCAGTCAAGAACTTTTTGTGACTTGCCATGTTGGAGTTAGTTTTAAAGTGCTGTTTCTGCAAAAGGATTTTTTTTTATACAGCGCGCGTGAAATGTACGAAATACATTGAATGATAGGTAAGTTGAGTGGCCAAGAATGTACGAAGCAAAATATTTGAAGGGGATAGGAGATCTTAATTAGGGACACTAGATCTAGGTCTTAAGTTAGCAAGGCGACAGACAACTGTCCTGTCTGTCGTCTTGCTAACTTAAGACCTAGATCTAGTGTCCCTAATCTCAATGCCAGTGCAGTAGTAGTGATAGGAGTCGTTTCGGTAATTGTTGCCTCTGCAGTCTACAAAACAAACCATTGCCCATCTAATTTGAACACGGCCAATGAGGGGAACTGGCGCTGAGATTCCACTAACCCTTCAAATCTTTTGCTTCGTTCATTCTTAGGCACTCAACTACCATCCAAAGTGTACATTTCACGCGCACTGTATATTAATGCCTAGATATAATAATAATAATAATAATATATGTTTATTCCGACCACTAAAGGATCCTATACAAAAAAAATACAAGTGAAAATAAAAATAAGAGCATATACATATATACATGAAAAATAATTAACATAAAACCTAAGTAAAGCATAAGAGGCGCCAGTTAGCCATTACTGGAGATTGCCAGATTCTATTAAGTATGTTTAAACACGTGTTTTGTGATTTTATTGTTAATATTATGTTTATATTGTCTTGTAAATTGAAGTGGACGTTACGTTACTGTGTTTTACAGTTATAAATGTTTTCTTATGGTTATTTTTGACCTTTTATGGATATAGTATTTTTATATATTTTTGGCTAGTCTGACGATGATAATCGAAACCGGTAACTAACCTAAATTATTAATAAAGTGACTGATGAATAAAAGTTTGATTTAAAAAAAAAAAAAAAAGATTCTATTAAGGCTTTAAGAAGGTTGTTGGTAGACAACTTCCAGCCATGTACGTAGCTAGAGAGTTTTTTACGGCATAGAGCATCCAAAGTATCTAGACGAGCAAGAGCAAACAGTCGGTGAAGGATGCGAAAGGCGTCATTAAAACATATACGCAGGGTACGCCATGATGCGGCGGTATGGTTACACCAAAGTTCACCCGAATAGAGATTGTAACAGTATATTTTAAATAAAAAGTTTTTAACATAGTTTTCTTAGTAAATGTCTTGGTAATTTATTTTAGTGGGGACATACTTGAGTATTTCTCTATGTGTATAATTAGTCATGTGTACTTGATAAAATTTAGTATTTAATAAAATATAGAAAGTGTGTAAAGTATGTGCAATAAACCATCTAAATTGTGCGCAAATTTAATTAAAATGGTTGCAGTGGCATTATTCAATTATAACATAATCATAAATTTGACCAGATCCCCATTACAAACAGCAATCTCGCTCACCTGAGGATAAATTATCAAGTTAACTTGCACCTTGTCTATAACAGATAAAATAACTCGCCTTAATTGATTTGATATCGTATATGCTTCCAGGCATAAAAATAATAGTAAATTGTCAAGAAGAAAATATACTCATAGAAAGATAAAAGAAAAAATTATGGCTAGATTTTTTTTTAATGTTGGTTAGATTCTATAGAATTAACTAATTTACATGGCTTTTAAATGCGGTTTCAATTAAATGCGGTTTTACTTAATGCGGCCGCATGCGGTTACAATTAACTTGACTGATTATTCGCACTCAAAAACCAGATTTTAAAAATATACATACCCTGGGCCTGGGAGGCCCGAATATAAAAATTAATGGTTTAATAGGTATTATAAGATTAAACTATTATATTTATGTTGTAATATATTTTTATTTCTTTGTATAATAAAAACTCAAACGAAAATGAAACAAAACCCTTAAAAATATCTTAATAAATATTTTAAAATAATCAGTAAAAATATATGAAAAGCATTTAGTCATTAGAAAAGCAATTATTACAAATTTTGGTACAATGTTCATTGCAAATATTATTTTTACATTTTTGACAAGTCATTTTGCTTTTACTGTACAATTTTAAGGGGCAAAAATGGCATCTTTTCATATTGGACGGTACTGGTTCTTCGTCAGATGGTTTAGGAATTTTTATAAACTTATCCATGCTGTCAGAAACGTACTAATAAACAGATTTTTAGATCTCTTTAGCATATGAGGTACTATAAACTGATTTGCTAAATCCTTTAAAAAGAGTTTTCGTCTATGGTTTAGTTTTGGATTGTAAAAATTAAGATTTTTATTGAAAAGCAATAAATGAATTTGAAGATGCTCATCAATCACATTTAGGAAGAACACCATTGTCCAACGTTTAGTCTGGGTTTTACAAGTATAAGTAGATAACATATGTTACGTTCAATGGGTTTATATCTTTTATAAATCTAACTAAAAATAAACATCAGCGTTTTTAATTTTTTTTATAATGAAAAATACATATTTACGTATACGGGCCTGAAAAGCCCGGGGTATGTTAATATGGGGTATCGATGGAAAATAACTTTTTATGCCACATGATATAAAATAAAAATAATAATTTTGCAAAAATCTTATTCCAAACACTTGAATTGAAGCATTCCTAAAAAGGATTTTTTAATAAATTTATTTTTCTGTAAGATACAGCTTATTATTTAACCTGCCGGGCCTCGGAGTCCCGAGGTATGTATCCTAGGGTTAAGCTCGATTCTGCTTATGGATCAAATTTAATTTTGGTTTCAGACACCAAAAATCTCTAAAAATCAAAAACGTTATGAATTGGTTTTAAAGAAAACAAACAATTTCATCAACTGAAACTATTAAATGTTTCAGCACTGGTTTTTAGGGTTTAGAATAAGGAAACTTATGTATTAATTTTGCGAATAAATATAGGTTTTTTATGAAATTGTAGCTAACAATTCCAATCAGTTTTTATATTTTCAATAAAAACTAAAATAAACGTAAATTTTTGATCATATGATTCGTCAAAATTGTTCTTGCTCACTCTCAGCTAATCAGAATGGTTAACCCTTTATGTTCTGTTATATTTATTTAATAGTTTTTGTTTCTGTCCAAAGTCCAAAATGATCAAAATTTGCCTTACGTAATACTTGAACCTTCCCTTATATGTGTGTGGTCATTGTAGATTTTAAAGGCATGCTTTCACATCGGCCCAAAATCGGTATCCGGGGGTTTTCATGCTCAAAGGTCAATATTAAAAAGTTCAAAATGGTGGCGCCAATATGGCGGACGACTTGTTCCATTTCTGGCCGATTTGAATCAAAATCGGTATCAGTGGGTTTTTGGGTGTTTATAATTTCAAAATGGCAGAGCCAATATGTCTAATTTTGGCATTTATGAACCATGTCATCTCCAAATCGGTATATAGGGATTTTTGAAGTCATAGATTACGAATTTTTGGTCAAACTTTAAAAAATTATTTTTATTTTATTTTTTATTGAAAGGGAAATTGACCATTTTTGGAATTATGGATGGAACCTAAGATTTATATATTTTTTGAAAGAGTACGGTACGGTACCAAATTTAACAACAAAATCAGAATGGAACCATTTTAAAAATGGTGCTGAAAATGGATTCTTTTATAATATTTTTTTTGCTACTTTTTGACGCTCAAAATGTATTTTCTTATCAAATTTTTTCTTCCGAATCCAAATCTGGTGTCAGAATTATACATTATTGTATAGTTTTGGTTGCAAAAATCAGCTACCCAATTTTTCTGCGTTTATTCTTTCCAGGTATTATATTTTATATATTTTACTAAAATTGACATATAATTTAATTAAAATTTCTCTCCTTAAATATGATTTTGAAACTATACATACTCTACGGATTTGGTGTAAAAAGAGGTTAAGTAAATTTTCTTTGCTGTTCCGTCTTAAATTAAATATTTTTCATTTATTTTGATCTAATTCAACTTCTTACTGCATATTTTTTCTCCAGAACCCAAATACTGAACACTAAAATATTAGTTTTTTATAGAATTTAGCAAAAAAAATATAAAAACTGGTTACCTATATGAATTTTAAAATAAAAATTCTCTGATTAATATTATTATCATTATTTGGGTACAGGAGAAAAAATGTACCTAAAAAAAAAGCTAATTTATATCTATAGGACCGAAAAATATAAATAAAAGACGAAACAGCAAAAAAAATCCAGTTAACCCATTTTTGCGCCAAATACTTTTTATATCTAGTAGTCCAAAGACAATATTTGGATTCAGAGAAGAATTTTTTGTCAGAATATATGCTTACTAAAATACATGAAATACAAAATCTGAAAAGCGTAAACATAGAAAATACGAGTAGCTGGTTTTTGTACCAAAAATACATATTAATCTGTAATTTTGATGCAAGATTCGGATTAAGAAGGAAAATTTAGATATAAAAACACATTTTGATTGTAAATAAGTAGCAAGTACAACATATTGTAAAAAGCAACAAAAATTTTGAAAAAGAACCCATTTTTAGCACTAAATAAAAAATGATCCCTTTCTGATTTTGTGGTTAAGTTTAGTAATTTTTTTAGATTTTTTTGTTAAAATTTGCAAATTTTAACCCATTAAAAAATGCCCCTTTAAGCTTAAGATTTTTTTTACCAATTTTATCGTTATTAATAGATTATTTTAAGTTAATACTGAATTTCTTAGAATTTTGTCCATCTAGAAATTCAATTTGCCCCACTGTGCGTCGTTTCAAATTCTGGCAGAAGAAAATTGTTTATACAGTTCCCGGCGTAAAAAATGAGATATGAAAAATGGTAACGTTTGAATTAGGTTTTAAACATTTGTTAATCTAGAAGGTTTATGACAGTTAGTGTCTATATTGTCAGTTAAAAGCAGAAATAAAATAAAATAAATTAAAATTATGCCTAGACAATTAAATGAGACCCAAAGAGCTATAATAGCCGCACATTTGGAAAATGGGAAAACTATTGACCAGGTATCTGATGAATTTGGAATTCACCGAAGCATCATAGGGAGAATAAAAAAGAAGTGGGAAACAGAACGAACAACCCGCAGAAGAATTGAGAATTCTGTAATGAAATGTAGGACTGCTGCTAAAAAGCCATTGTTATCAGATGATAAGGGGTCTAGGTTGGTATTTGCCCTAAACCACACGGATGCAAATTTTTGGCAAAACGTGGTGTTTTCTGATGAAAAAACCTTTGAATCATCTTCCGATGGTAAAATTAAGGTATATCGGCCACATGGTACGCGTTACAATGAGCGTTATACTCGAAAAGTTTGCGCTTCAAGATTTTCAGTAAATACCTGGGCTTGAATAAGCAATCAAGGTCCCGGTGTACTGGTTATTCTAGAAGAAAACCTTAATGGAGAATCTTACTGCAGAATTCTTGAAGAAGCAATGCTACCATCAGTTAATCAAGTATTTCCCAATAACAACTTTATATTCCAACAACATAACTGCTCAGTGCACATGTCAAACTCTGTGCAAAGATGCCTCAGACGCCATAATGTCCACGTATTACCATGGCCATCTCATAGCCCAGATCTTAATCCTATTGAGAATGTTTGGGCATATATGGTTAAGAAAATAAACACAGTTTATTTTAGGCCCCAAAATAGAGCTCAACTAATTGAAGCTATTCGTGAAGCTTGGAATAACTTAACAGTGCAGTATTGCCAAACCCTTGTTAATTCAATGCCAAGAAGAATAAATTTGGTACTAGAAAACAATGGAAATCCAACAAGATATTAATTATTATTATTTACATTGTTTTCTAGTACCAAATTTATTCTTCTTGACAAGTTTTGTAACTTATATGGGGCTCTCCATGCTTTTGTATTATGATTAGGATTTTTATAGCTCAAAATATTATTTTATACCTATTTTAGTATAAGAATAAATGTTTTTGGGTTTTTGTTTTTAATAAAAAATGTATTTTCAATTTCGTTATTGTTTTTGAGTATATATTAACTTTCAGTCTGGGTTAGTAGTAACAACTATTAGTTGTCAGTCAACCAATCAATTCTTTCATAAAAACTAATATTTAACCATAACCTATTTTTTTAAATCCAATTTAATGCAGGAATTATTACTATTAAATGTCAGATCGCAATATGTCAATATCTCATTTTTTATGCCGGGAACTGTACTAGATTTTCTTACAAAGGAAAGAAAAAATTAATATTTAACAACTTACATAGCTGTAATTTATATAATATAAAAAGTACTTTTCTATATTTCCTTTTCTTTTTTTGCCCTAAGCGCGTGCTGCACTTTTATCCTTAATTATAATTACTGTAACAGATAGGTAGATAATTACATTTATTTGTGCATGCAATATATAATAAGTTACAACTATTTAATGGTTATTAGCTTTAATTATATGTTTAATGCAAATATTTTTTCAAGATTAATATTGTATTTTAGTTCAAGGAAAATAAATGTATAAGTTAATTAGAAATATTATATATTTTCTGCAGATTTACAGAAAAAGCCAATTTATTTTAGAAATAGATGTAATAAATTAGATTACTTCTTTAATTACAAGCAAAATGGTACAAAAAACTGAATTAAGACAACATTTTCTTCATGACATAACTAAAATCCCCGTTGGGATCAATTTCACCATTCATTAACTATTATTACCTAAAAAAAATAATATGCAGTGGAACAAAGATATGTAAAAATATAAAATTTGTACAATACAATTTTTATATTAGGAAGCTAATAATAATATTTATTAATAATTAAAATACCTACATTAATACTGTATTCTGCACTATTTTCCCACAGTTTTGTTACAAAAGTCTAGTGAAAATTGGTATATAGGGGTTTTTGAGGTAACTAAATCCGACAATGAAAAATTATAATGCGCAAAATTGTTCTGGCAGACATATATAACTATACCGATGCGCAGGGTTTGGTACAACATATTTATGCGCAGAAGGGTTTAATAATACATGCGAATGTGCAAAAGTGTTCTGTCAAACATAGAAAAATATACCATGAGGGTAGACTAAGTATAGGCGTTGAGGGTGAGGAAGCGTGAAGCGGGAGGGTGTTTTAAGCATGAGTCACTATCACGTTTAAACAAAGTAGCCTATTAGGATAAATTGCATAAATGAAAATAGTGTTTAATTCCCTAAAAAACACATATGATCATAGGACTATTAGTTTCCGAGATATAGGCATTTTAATACATTTTGATATATTTACACATTATTGATTAGATGTCAAATTTTGACACTAGTAAAAATTTACTTATACACAGATAAAAATTACACAATCGCACAATAAGTTATGTAAAATTTCACATAACTTATTGCTATGTTTTTAAAATTTACATAATATAGAATATGTTCTGTAAAATTTTATTTTACACGAATTTTTACAGAATATGTTGCCTAAAATTTTATTTCACATTAATTTTTAGAGAATATGTTCTGTAAAATTTTATTTCGCATACATTTTTACAGAATATGTTCCCTAAAATTTTATTTCACATAACTTATTATGAAATTATACGGAATATGTTCTGGAAAACTCACATACTCTGGCAATATTCTTTAATATATTTTTATCAGTGTGGGTAAAATAAAATTTTGATATTTTTGAATAAATTTATATCTGATAATGTATTAATGGCGTCGTTAAGAAAGCTAGAAAGAAAAATAACAAAAGGAAATGGTCAAAAAATACAGAAAAAGTAACAAATCCGTGAAAAACGAAAACAAGAAAATTGCTGATAGACTTAAACTTTTACGATTAGTTTAAAATACATAAAAAGATTTCCATCCGTCTACAAAAGGGACCCGTTTCACATTTTTACTTTTCTTTCATATGTATTTCCTTTAATAACTTAAAAGTAGCGTATAAGCCTTTTACTTACCAAAACGAAAAATTCGACATATTTATCAAGAATAATCAAGAAAAAAAAACTAAAGGTATATTTTCCGGTAAGAAATGGGCTTCACGGCTAGTTTTCTTATATCAATAAAAACAACCATGGCGAAATTGCTAATTATAGTAATAAAGCATATTCATTTTTTTTGTGGTATCTGTAACATAAAGGTGGATTTTAATTATTCTTGAAGAATATTGAAGAATGAATTAAATATCAATTTTAAATGGCTCAAAGCTATTTTGCATAAACCCAATGCTTAAAAATATTTTAAAGATATATAATTACAGTTTAAACCATTAGAGAAAAGTAATGTCTTCATTAACTTACAACATGAAAACTTTAAACTATAATTATATATACCGGTATTTATAACAAGCTTATAATCCTTTAGGTAAATTAAAATTTACTTAAGAAATTTACTTAAGAAATTTAATACACATACATATTATAAATTTAACACTGGCTTTTTGTTACTTTTTGTTACTTTGAAAATAAATTATATAATATATTATATAACTTTATATTTTTTAAAATATTTTTATAGATATTTTTAGTTTACTAAAATAAAAATTTTATTAAAATTTAATTTTTATTTTAGTAAAGGATTTTTCAAAATTCACACACAGGCTCTAGAAACAACAAGAAAATGACAAAAAACTACTTTTTATTTAAAAATAGAAAAAAAAAACACTTTTTTACCCCAGATTATAAAAGTTCCAAAATTTTGTCTGTCCCAAATGGGACGAATTGTTTTGTATAAGACATCAATCGGTCAAATTTACCTCAAAAACACAGGCAAAATGGCATACGTGCAGTCCTTCACTGTAATTAATTTAGTAAGCGGGGGCATCGTTATTCTGTGGAAATACCATAGAACTAAATAAATGGATACCTATAGTTTCACGGATATATCATGGTTTTTCTGAAAATCGTTATAATTTAGCTCTTTAAAAAAGGCATTCGCACAAATTTTACAGGGTCCCCTATGAGTTAAAATCAATACATTTTTTTAATAAAATTATAGTCGCTCATAAGGGTCACTTATTGCCTAAATTTTAAATCAATATATTTTATAAAAACAATGTTGAACAATAATTAAGAAATTGGGGCTTTTCTGACAAGGTGTGATGTTTTGGTAGCTGGGGGCCAAGTTTGGGGCCCGATTAAGAAAAAAAAATGGCCATGGGATTAACTTGCTAGGTTACAGGAACGCACAAGAATAAAATAAGAAATTTCCACACAAGTGTGAAAGAACGGAAATTATAGTTAAAGATAATTGAAGAGTGCAACTAACATAAGGGCCTAACCCACAAAATTATTATTTTACAGGAGAAGCAAAAATGTGATTAATTTTTTTTCCAATAATATTTATACTTAATATTAATTATGTTTTAATAGTGTTTGATTGTTACACCGTTTTATGTAGATTTCAACAAAAAAAAAACTTGAAATAAGGGCCTAAAAAATACCCTTAATTATCAAAAGGGCTCAACCCACACATCTTTTATTAGGTTGTTTTTGCATAAAATATTCCCTTTACAAGTCTAAAATAAGTAATAAGGTATAAGCCTTTTTTAATCAAGAATATGTAACGATAAATATTTGGGTGGGGCAAAAATGCAAATTATTAAAAAAGCCTTACCCACACGTTTATTATAACATTGGTCTCTTTTATAAAATCTAGCAATAACCGTGTTTCTCAAAAATTGTTAGTTGCACTCTTCAATTATAATTATCTTTATATAATCGGAACCATAAATATTTATTTTATATTCAAGATGATTTTACTTTAAAGGTCTTCTGATTTAAATTCAATTAAATATTAAATACCTATGAAATAAAAAAAAAGCTACAGCTGGATGGAGTGACCCTAATCTTTTGATTCAATGGAAAGTAGTTCTAATGTATCATACACATGTATTGTCATTGACACAACTGCCGTATCTAGTAAAAGCATGGTATGCGGCTTCTTTAAAAATTCCATGGCCTTCTAGTTTCAAGACTTTTGCCCTGCAATGTACCTGAATATGTATGGCTTAGAGTTGCCTTAATTACCCTTCAACTTTTTAACCAATCACGTTTGGACTTTTTTTTATGAAAAATTACAGATATCTGATGTAAAACAGAATATGCCTATTACCAACATGGTCAGCTTTGGCCAGAAAATCCTCCTTATCGATTTGACAAGATAGGTTTGAAAGTTGGACTTCATACACAATTTTTTTTTAATCTGGTAAGGCCAAAGTGCCAAAACTTTAGTTCAATAACTCGCTTATTATTGGCCGTACTTTTAGCAATTTCAAAATAATTTAAAAAGAAATACATGTAGTATTATTAGTAAACGTTTTTTCCTATAAAATAATTTATTTCTTAAGAATAATTAAAATTTTACTTAGGGCTCTTAGTTAATTGGTGGCCTGCTTCTGGTAATTTTTTAGTAATATTATACATATATTACTTAAATATATGAAAGTGTGTTGAATCACATTTAAAATTAATTTTAATTCATTATTAAAGATATTCCAAAACTGTAACTAATTAAATTAAATTTAAATATAAAATTATTAATACTTCATTTAAATATTTACATACATGTAATAGTTTTTTGTTACCTAAGACTATGTGGTAACCTATTATATATTTTTTATTAGAGAAAATTAAACAAGAAACTTCTAAATAGAATCTAGAAAATTACATAAAATTTAACTAGTTAACAAAAACTAATTGAAGATAAAAAATTTCACGTTTAAATCTAATAATTATTATTGGACCTGGCTTACATGGCTATGTTTTATTTATTTTTTTTATACCTGCTTATTGTTTTAATTTCCATTTAACCTTTCGAGCGAAAATAAACTGTCTGTCGGTCTGTCAGCCTGTCGATGTATCTGTAGATTTATCCGGGAATCGTTGTGACAATAACTTGAGAACGCATCATAGCCAGCTAGGACAGTTTTACTACCCTCCTTAGTTAAAACGTCCTAACTAACATTGCTATTTCCCCTAAATTTTTTCAATAAATGGATAAATTTCCTGACTAGCAGGTTTCAATTTCAATTTTTCTGACTTTTCCCTAACTTCCCTGTTTTCCCCGACTGGTGGGAACCCTGGAAAATTATTAAATATGCCAACAACCGGTATATACAGATAAGCATAAAATGACAAAAATGTTAGCTAGGCCGTTTTAACTAAGTAGGGCAGTTTAGGTATAATCAGGATGTGGGTAAAAACGTCGAAGAGGGTAAAAACTACTGAAACAAAAACCAAACTACCTAACCTTGATGTGGGTGCCAGGACACGAGGGTGTTGAAGGCATGGATGCTGCGGGTAGAGGCAATTAAGGGATGGGAAACCAAAATCAAAACTCTATATTGGAAAGACCAAATCTTAAGACAGGCCAAAATATTCATAAAATATGAACCTGAACGAATAAGAAAGTTACTCGATCTCAGCAAGGTGGACCTAAAGACCTATACAGGTTTGTTAACCGGATACTTCCCGTTAAGATAAGATCTTAAAAAAATGGGAAAATCTGAAATCGACATTTGCCGTCTATGCTCAGAAGCACCAGAAACGGCCCAACACATTATGTGCTTCTGCGAAGCCATTGCTCGCAAAAGGCTACAATATCTAGAACAGGTATACCCAAGACCTGCAGATATATCCCAAGTAGCCCCCAAAAAACTCTTAGGCTTCTTTGAAAGCCTAAAGTTTGATGTGTACTAAATTGCAAAGGGGATTCACAATAGATCTCATTGGTCGCAGTGATTTGAAAGGCAGTACCTTGCATCACAACCCCACTTATATTGTATTGTAGACGAAAAAAATCTTTTGTTGGCAGCATTATTTTACTATCATCATCCAGTTATCAATCCTAAGACTGGTTTAAGGTAGCTCTTCATCCCAGCCTATTCTTGACCAATTCTTTAATTTCCCTAAAATTTCTACAACCTGCACCTTTTATTATTTGCATGCAGTATTCTAATCTAGGCCTACCTGTCTTAGTCCCAGCTCGCTCTTTAGAATATCTTTAAGTAAACTCGCATGTTTTAGTATGTGAGTAACCATTAAATGGTGATCATTTCATCCCTTCTCTTAACCAGCCCCTTCCACTTCGATTCTCTCCAATATGCTCTCGTTTGTAACTATCCGAATATTTCATCTTTAGCATTTTCCTATAGCATTACAAAGGACTTTATTTTTGTCCTATCTGCCTTCCATATTGTCCAAGTTTCGCACCGTACAGGGTACCTATTCTTAACTCTTGGGAGGGCAACGACTTGGAACAATGCTTAGAATATGACGCATAGTGTTGAAACCAATAGGCTACGATCACAACATCAGACTTAAGAGGAAAGTCAAGAATGGGTACCCAAAGCAGTAACTACTACTACTATAACGGTTTTTTGCTATACTGTCGTTAAACACAGAACATTCGTTTTAATTGACTAAGCTTATCTATGAAATCGTATAAGATCAATGAATTTTTATGTATTAATTGGTATTTTTAGAAATTTTCTAATAACATAAAACTAAGCATATATATTTAGTAACTTCATTATTGATTTAAATTTTAATTAGGAACCGAGACCTTTTTAAAATCGTTTTACGATCACATATTTGATCAAATTTAATTAATAATTAAATTACTTTAATTAAATTAAATGTATAAGAGATAACGTGTTAAATGTCACTGGATTATTATTTGATTAATATCTTAATTAGAAGCAATGCAGTTTTAAAATAAAGTCATTAAAACATTTGGCGTTCCGAACAAGAAAAAAAAAAGATTTAATGGATTGTTTACCCAGTCATTTACACTAAATTAACTAAGAATTTGACCAATACATAGTACAACAGAAAAAAAATTCTGGATATCGGATAAATTTTGGGTCCAAGATTTCGGATCTGTAATCAGATATTTCGGGTCATGTCAAAACCCACGTTACCAATTTTAATAAATATTAAACGAAAGTATATGAAGGGTTGGTACTGGGAAAAAAAACCCCGGTAGTCCATTTTTGGGCGATAACGGGTTGATAACGCTATCTTGTGGTTATTGAAGTGTACTTTCCGAATCAGCTAGGTATCATCGTTCGTGCAAAACCCCATCATTTACTCTAAAATACATATGAAAATACGCGGCACCGGGAAAAACTACCCGAGTAGTCCAAAAAACGCTCGTCATATTATGACAGTGTCATCCATGCATTGGACATTTCCCTAACTTTCCCTAATAAAATATTATCTCGAAAACTAAACAGTCGTTTTTTTACACAGATTTTAATTCGGCATTAAAAAAATATGTAAGAAAACATTAAAATAAAGTTGCGCATAAACCCCTTGTAAACTAGTGTTATCTGATAAAAACGTATTTATGATGAACGTTTGTCGGAAATAAGCACAACAAAGAAGTGCAGATAAAAGTTACTTTTTTGGTTTTTTGAGATATTTTTAGGCCCTTGGGGGAAAACTAATACTATATTAAAGTACTAGTTTCATAACATACGTTTTTAGCGCACTAGTACAAGTTTAGAAAACGAGCCGCTTGAGGCGAGTTTTCTAAAGTACTAGTGCTCTAAAAACGTATTATGAAACGAGTATACAAATTTTTCCATTTTACTCTAAAATTAAAAAAACTTACATTTAAATTGATGACTGATTTAGGGATTTTTGTTTTGGGTTGGCATTACAGTTTACACTATGTTTAAAATTCTAAGAACCAATGATATTTTGATATATTTTACAGTCATCTCTTCTTTTTTCACTGCAATTAACCAGTCCACAATTTTAACACGGTAAAAAATAACCCAAACACAAAATTTTGTAAAAAATTAAACTTTAAACCGACATTGACATTTGCACGCAAAACGTCAAAAGATAGGCTTGTATATGTTGCAAACCCAACAGGAAAAAAAGTAGAGACCTCTTATGGACCTATAAGAACACGCCAAAATGCGTGTGATTATGAGCTTATAAGAGTCGCAAAATAGAAAATAGTATATTAAAGTAGTAGTTTCATAACATACGTTTTTAGCGCACGAGTACAAGTTTAGAAAACGAGCCGCTTGAGGCCAGTTTTCTAAAGTACTAGTGCGCTAAAAACGTGTTAGGAAACGAGTGCTTTATACAATATTTCTATTTTGCTCTAAAATTTAAAAAAAAATACATTTAAATTGATGACTGATTTAGGGATTTTTGTTTTGAATTGGCATAACAATTTACACCATGTTTAAAATTCTAAGAACAAATGATATTTTGATATATTTTATAGTCATCTCTTCTCTTTTTTACTGCAATTAACCAAGCCAAAATTTTAACATGGTAAAAATAACCTAAACACAAAAGTCAATTTTTTGTGGTAACACCGGTTAACCAGTATGTTACTCTTTCTCTGTTTAATTGATGAGTTAAAAAGAGAGAGAAATACATATTCCCCTAACTTGGTTAGTAATCGCTGCTCCACAAAAAAATCGGCTAAATTTTTGTAAAAAATCAACTTTAAAGCGACATTGACATTTGCACGGAAAACGTCAAGCGATAGGCCAGGTCTGTTGCCAACCCAAAAGAACAAAAAGTATTGACCTCTTATGGGCCTATAAGAACACGCAAAATGCGTGTGATTATGAGCTTATAAGAGTCGCAAAATAGAAAAAGATATTTTTTATTAATTTTGTTAAAATACTTTTTATAAGGATATTAATGGGCATTTCTTTGTGACTGGCTAAAAAATTTAAAACAAAATGAAAATTTGACCACCCCTAATTAGCTAATGTAGGGTATAAAAAATCTAATCTATTGCGTAAATCATTGCATTAGCAATTTACAATGAAGCTCTCTACAACTAGAATTATGAAACAAAAGACGTCTACCCTATCTCTATCTCATTTGTGCTACACTTTCCAGCCAACCAAATAAATACTGTATTTGTTTTTCATACAACAAATACAGTATTTATTTGGTTGGCCGGAAACTGTAGCACTGAGCGGCACGAAGGAACATAGCTAATGTGAATCTGTAGAATAAGATAATTCTACTAAAATTTAGATGGCGCCAGTAATTTCTTTAATAAAAATAATAGTTACACTTTTCGCCCGGCCAAGTAAATATTGTATTTGTTCAACAAAGAACAAATACAGAATTTGTTTGCTTCGGTGGAAGTGGGAATGTATGTATGTCTTCTATCCTTTTTGGGTAGAACTTTTGTCCTTGTCTAATCTAACGGGAGAAATCGCCATTCATAATTCATTATTCGGTTCTGCTGAATTAAATAACAGTCCAACCGATTTATCATAATTTCATTCTTTAACTGTCTATTCACGTTGCGCCACCAAAAATTATTTGTATTACAATTAATCAAAACTCTATCATGATATGTTTTACTTTTGTCTGACTTATTGCAATTATTATTTTATCAGAAGGACGATCATTAAAAAATATGTGGCATAGGAATTTATATTATACTACTAATATAAGTGTAGTTATATTTTACATTTTTTATATGATATAGGAACCGTATTACGTAAGGAGCTTTGCGAAAATTTTACTCCCACAACCCTTCTGTAAGCGACTGGTAAAACAAACTTAATTTGGAGAACTTCTGTGATTATGTTTTTGGCATATCACACACTGAAAAAAAAGTTAATTTGCGTCAATTAAAGATTTGGTTGGATATGGACAAATAAATATTTGGTTGTGTCAAATAAATTTTATTTAGGTCAAATACATATTTAGTTCATGTAAATAATTTTAATTTCAAAATTATTTGTCACAAACAGATATTTATTTGTCCATATCCAACCAAATATTTAGTTGAGGCAAATAAACTTTTTTTTCAGTGCATATAAAAGATCAGTTTTTTAGCAAATTTGTTTGTTGAATTTTTTTCATGTATTGTTTTCCTAAATTTTAGTATAAGCCCATACTAATAATAAAGAAAAAACAAAAAATCTTCAACTAGCATTTTTCAAAGCCGCTATATAAACCAAATATTTAGTTGAGGCAAAGAAACTTTTTTTTCAGTGCATATAAAAGATCAGTTTTTTAGCAAATTTGTTTGTTGAATTTTTTTCATGTATTGTTTTCCTAAATTTTAGTATAAGCCCATACTAATAATAAAGAAAAAACAAAAAATCTTCAACTAGCATTTTTCAAAGCCGCTACCTAATCATTACTTTAAATGTATTAAATTGAAATGATAGTTACAATAAAGTAGAAATTTAGTAACTTCTTATTATGACGGCAACTAACCTATTGAAAAAGTAATATAATAAAACTTGGTAGTAATTATGTGGTTAAGGTAAACTTTAGTATTCCTTTAAGGTTAACAAGTGATACAAGTAGTGATAGTAGTAGTTGATAGTAATTACAATTCTGCAGTTCTTTTATTTTAAAAATATATTCTATAGTATTTAACACAATAAAGTAGTATATTAAGTCAGAGAGTCGTAATTTCAACCCATTGGTATCAGTTTAAGTTATTTATGTAGCGACCACAAAAAATGAAATCTAGGCTTTTATGATAAAAAAAAATATTGATCCGTAATAGATTTTGTGTTTAAAATCCTATTATTCTCAACTCAAGGTATATTAGGGGTCCTCCATAAAATACGTCAGGCAAATTGACCAAAATTCATATACTTCATACCACGTTTCTCGCGTTATTAAAGGTTGTAAAGATTTTATATTTTGGCTACCCCCCCTAACACCCCCCTATTGGGGGGCAAGGGGGGTTGCCAAAACATGAAATCTCGTCCATAAAATACGTCAGGCAAATTGACCAAAATTCAAACACTTCATACCCCGTTTCTCGCTTTATTAAATGCTGTAGATATTTTATATTTTGGCTACTACCCCTAACACCCCCCCCCCTGTTGGGGGGGTATCCAAAATATGAAATCTCTATATCATTTAATA
Source organism: Brachypterus glaber (assembly GCA_958510825.1). Lineage (NCBI taxonomy): Eukaryota > Metazoa > Arthropoda > Insecta > Coleoptera > Kateretidae > Brachypterus > Brachypterus glaber. Next base: position 25,643,210 of record OY294045.1, on the reverse strand, counting down.
ACGCGAGAAATGGCGTCTGAAGTGTATTTTATGTACTACCCCTTATGGTCTATACTTTTATATAATAAAAATAATACGAAATGCATAGAATTTATATTATATGACAGCTAGTATTAAAATATCCCGCGAGCACGATAATTTATTATTCTATTGATTAAAACAAAAGTAAAAAAGTATAGCATACTTAATTATTTTGTGACATTTGACTGCTTAATTTTATGCTTTAGGGTGTGTTTTGACAACATGGTACTTTAATTAATTATATAATTAAAACAATTATTGATTGGTTGGGTGTCGAGTTTAATTTATTACGATATTAATGTATTGTAGAAAAAGATATCCTTAATATTTTTATATTATCGAATGCATTCTTATTCACCTTGACCATTGTAGGAGGAATTATTTATTTATTTGAATAATTAAATTATGCTTTTACTTATACTTCCTTATACATTTCCTTTTAAAGAACTTCCAATAAAATGCATTTATGAGCAGAATACAAATATTTACGAAATAATAATAGTAATTATATACCAAGGTAGAGATGACATTTTTTATAGCCGAGCGTATTAAATCCCGAGCTGCGCAGCAGCAAGGGATTAAAGAGTGCGAGGCTATAATAGTCTTCTCTACCATAGTTTATATATTAGTTTTTTCACTACTAGTAATATTTAACTATTTTTATTCAAATAATAAAATAAATTATTAACATAAATTATATTTCTTCAAATTTTCAAAGAAATCAAGTAGCCTTGATCAATGACATTTTCCGAGACATTTGCTCAAATAAATACTACTGAGGTTTGGACTTTTTTGGAGGTTTAAAAAATTTAGTTTTTTTTGTAATTTTTTTCATAATATTTAGCTAGTTATTGATTGTATTAATTGGTAATAATTATAATTAATTATATTTAATAAATAAAAAGTTAATTAAAGATATTTTCTTGGGTTTAATTAGTAAAAAATTGCACAAAGAACTGAAACATGTAAAGAAAAAGAAATCAATTGTTTATAAAATTTACTGCTAATAGGAGAAAAAAAATTATCATTGCTATAGGTGAAGAAAATTGATTTCACAGTCTGAAAACATGATAAATAATAGTATGTTCTAAAGCTAGTAGTTATTAGATTCTATAACTGACTAAAAACTACCTTTTTGCACATCAGATTGATAGCAGCATATTGTAGAGCAAGATTTTACAGTCATTAATATACAGTACATATGAGGCGTATAGTGCAAGAGTGGCCCATCTCACTTCATGGAAATATCGAGATAATGGCTATTTAAATTTCTCCGATTTTTTAATCTTTGATCTAGGACCCATTATTTTATTTAACAATTTTCTGTTAGGGTTTTTAGCCTCAACCAATGTACGACAAATTTATTTTACTTTCTTTACTTTCTTAGAGAAAAAAATTGATGGGGCACTATTGCACTATACATTGTGTTCATTTTGGGCCACTATTGGATTACGAACGAGATCTGACCTTCAATAACACGTTTTTTTTTTTTTTGAGTAGATCTAACCTCACATTTTACTTTGAAATTTTAATTATTTTTACATACATACAATAATAGAATAGTCAAATTACGAATAATTATGTTGTGAAATAGTTAAATAAACCTTTAAAAATGAAGAATAACTAATGCGTAAACATTGTTCAAGCACCTAAATGGATTGCATTTCCTATGATCTCAAAGTTTAAGGTAAGTTGTAATTATTTTTTATTAATAAAGCAAAATGTACAAAATTGGTAACATAACGCTCCTGCATTTTTGCAGAAAATGATTTGTTTTGGGGCGAAACAATAACTTTCTCAATAAAACAAATTTTGGCTTTTTTAAGAATCTTTCTAAAAATATCTTTATAAATCATTGGTAAAACTTGCCTTATTAGCTTTTTTAAAAATAATATTGACATTTTTAATGATGCAGTTGGCTCTTTCAACATCCCCAATAGTATAACCGAGCGAACACCACTATCAACCCATTAGGGAACATTCAAGTATCACGTAACGCTCTAGGGGGGGCGGGTGAAGTTGTTTAAAACGTTTCGCTGCGTTTGGACGTTTTTATGACTGTCATATGTTTAACTGTTAATCGGAATTTTCTTTCATCCCCTTTCGATTTTTTTAAAAGTTTAAGCCCCCATAACTTTTTGGTTTTTCGGGAAATTACTTTCAAAAACAATAAGGATCTTCCCCTCATAGAACATTTTTCCTGAAAATTTCGGGTCGATCGGATTATTCGTTCTTGAGTTGTCGTGTCCATAAAAACGTGACACCAGACGGACATTAAAAAAAAAGTTGCTTATTTTTTCAATCAAAAAATTTATATCTAAGAACTTTTGTCTAGGACGATTTTTGAATATTTTTGAAAATTCAAAACTACTGTATAATATTATTCTAGTGAAGGCGCTGTGAATAATATAATAATATTGTAATTTTAAAACTTGATTTAAGGATATTTCGGCAACAATGACGAGTCGTAATTGTAAACATTTGATTAAATTTCCCATAGAACAGTAAAAAATTCGGTCTAAATTATTTGAATTTTATAATTTAATCTTACTACTCTCTTATTTTACCCCCATTTTTTACAGTGTAGTGCTAGCCATACTGTGCGGTCAAAAAGTCACCCCCCCTTTTAACTTTTGAAGGAGTTGAGATATCGACTTCAAATTTAGAACTCTTAAATAAGACAATTTAAACTATCTTTTAACATATATTTGATATTTTCAGCTCTTAAAATGTGGGCAGGGGGGCATGGGGGCACATTTTTTTTAATGGAAAGGGGGGTCGTGTAATACATCATTTTAAAGCTTATAAAATTCTCGATTTAACTCCATATTTTTAATTTAAAATAAAAAAAATTTGGGTTTAAAATGGGGTTGAAAATGGGTATTAATGTCAAAATTCCTCTAAAAAAAACAAATATTTTTTTAAAAATGCCTAATTTCATCATAAAAAAATGTTAATTATACTTTTAAACTAATTTTAGTTGACCTAAATAAAAATTTATAAAAAAACTTAAAAAATCGAATGTTTTAGCACAAAAAATTGAAAAATCAAAACCTTAAACAACATTTTTAAAAAAATTAAAAATGTTAGTTTAAATAGAAAATTTTATAAGCTTTAAAATGATATATCACACGACCCCCCTTTCCATTTAATAAAATGGCCCCGCAGGCCCCCCTGTCCACATTTTAAGAGCTGAAAATATCAAGTATATGCTAAAAGATAGTTTAAGTTGTCTTATTTAAGAGTTCTAAATTTGAAGTCGATATCTCAACTCGTTCAAAAGTTACTTTACTTTTGGACCTTTTACTATCCTATTTATAAATGAACGTAAATATATTTATAAACAGAAATATATTAATAAAAGATAAAAATCAGAAATTCATATAACTAATATCATCCTGCACTTACTTTCAAGATTTATCTATTTTGATACAAATAGTGATTGATATTTTCGAATACAAGGATATACTTATTCAAATTTGACCGTGGCATTTTCAAAACGGACCAAAAAGATGCAATCTTTGATCCTGTTTCTGTTAGAGTCAATCCATCCAGCGGCGGTTTTAGCGCCATGGTGAGAAAGAATATGACAGAAAAAATAACAGTTAAAGGCTGAGTCTAAAATATATAGATTTGCTTAAGCTTGTACATTATTGCCAAACCCACTTGTTTAAGATTTTTTTTTTAATTTTCAGGCACAAATAAATTAATCTAATGTAATCTAATCTAATCTAATAACACCACTGACCTAAAAAAACAATAAGAATAATATAAGAGTAGGCCTTTTCCAAAAAAAAAACCTTATTTATTATATTTTGTTATAGTATTTTTTAGAGAAGACAATATCTGCAATATTTTTTTGTCTCTCTGATCATATAATTTTTTCCTAAGATCCATTATGAAAATGACATTTAGCACACTCTTTTGTTCTTCAGAAAATGCCTTATATCACACTAGTTTGATATTTTTATATCACCCTAGTTTGATACTTATATATGTAGGTTTTCCTAATTTCACGTATGTAGGTTTGCCTTAATTTACGTTGTAGATTGCACGAATTTAGCTCACCTCGTTTTATATGCCATTTTTCACCTTTCATCACATAATTTAATGATATCTTTTATGTTTTTCAATGCAAATATTTCTGTTTTTCATGTCAAAAATAGAAACTATAGTTATGACCTTACTTGATTGACTAAGATATACCTTTAATTTAATTTATTTATGTCTTGATTTTATAAAAATTACTTATTTTTTTATTTAGTTACCTTACATTTTATAATAAACATCAAAATATAAGGTATTTTTCTTATAAAATCGTAAAACAGTATAATGTTACTGTTACTGTTTTTAAATCTAATTTAATTACCAAATTGTCTTGCCTTGATTTACACAAGTGGCTTGCATTATAGGCAACCCATTAAACAGCTAGGTTGTATAATATTGTATTAAATTTAAAAACCAAGAAAACAAAAAATAAAAGAAAATCATATTTCCTGTTTAACATACATATACTTGTATGCTATTTTTTGCTTTGTATGCTTTGCTTTTCTCAAAAATTCTTTGAATAAGTATAATTATTAATAAAAATTAGAAAACATTATATTAAAAAACTTTAATTTTTTTCAGGATCGTGGGAAAAATAGTGTACATCACTCGTTGGAAAGTGTATTTAGTACACTCGTGGAGTTTCCTCACTCGCCTGACGGCTTCCCACTCGCGTGTCACTTTCCACACTAGTTATGTAATATACTAAGTAATTATTTTTTCAAATATGTAAATTATGCTTGTCTCGGAATGAAGGAAAGTTAAATATAGCAATATTTCGAATTTTATATATCTTTCCCCCATCTTAATACAAGGATAATTTGATTATTTCCAAACTATTGATGTTACCCAGCTTCACGCTAGAATCGTAAGCGTAAACCTGGGCCATAGTAAGGTGTATCATCGGTGTATACAATATTTTTTAAATTGAATGGTGTACCACATTTTGATATTTATTTTCATTTTATTAACCGACTTCCAAAAAAGAAGGAGGTTATCAATTCGACGTGTGACTTTTTGGACTTTTTGGACCCGCATAACTGGAACGGATGAACTGAATTTGATGAAACCTTTTGCTTCTTAAAGAGGACATTCCTGAGGTGGTACCGTTTTAATTTTACACTCGGATAATGCCGGGTAAGCCGAATAATCAAGATAAATCTAATGGTTTTAACGCAATTTCACTTAAAACCGGCCTAATTTGGTTCTCGTACCAACCAAATTTTTAGAAAATGATCGGACAACTCGGATAAGTTGGATAACTTAATTATGGGTCACTCAAATATTAAGATGATAAATCCACAACCCACTAATAGTGCGTTGTGACGTCAGCAGCTTGCCGAGATGGAAGGACAACTATAATTTAGCTTAGATGACCTTACAGATCTACAAGTTCTGTGTCTCTAAAAAGTAAAAAATAAAAAATAAATCGGTGCCAATTTCACAGCAAATAATTTAACAACATAAGTATTTAATTTAGGTTGGTGGCACCGGCTTATTTTTTATTTTTTACTTACTAGAGACAGAAGTCGGTTAATTTTTTTTTGCGAAAAGTTTTTATGATTCTTCATTAGTTTGTGATTAAAATTTTTTATTCTCCTCCATATTCAAGTAAACTGATCTTGCTTCTTCTTAATTATAAATGTTTATATTTTTTATTTTTTACTTAGCTTTTAAGTATTTTTTTTTTCTGACCATGCGGCACCACCTCTAGATATAGCGACTAGTTTCTGTTTATTAAGTAACAAACTCTTGCAACATTTTTCGGTGAACAATTGGCTTAGTCATAGACTGAAGATGGTACGTGAACTGACACAGATAGAAAATTGTAGACCATGTTTTGTTAAGATTTAAAACCCATGGTCACATAAACACTGAATATACAAAACAATAAATAAAATTGTTGTAGTTTGGTAATTTGAGCAGCAGATCACGACTAAGCTCTAAATTCAATTAAGAAATACATCAAATATGTTTTGCAAAAGAAAAGAACATTATAATAAATAAAATAACATACGCAGAGGAAAAACAGCGGTGTAAACTTGTATATAAAACCTAGCGTGGTGTAAAAGTATCTCTCTTCAATCATCTACTCATTTTTTCGTCTTCAAGGTTTTCTAAATCACCTCAATTCCCAACATAAATCTATACGGTTTACGATGGAAATTGAGAACAACGGATCACTTCTCTTTTTGGACGTTTTGGTTTACAAAACGGAAAATGGCTCAATAGGACACTCGGTATACAGGAAGAAAACCCACACTGACAGATACCTAAACGCATTTTCACATCACCATCCCTCTCAAAAACGCTCGGTAGTTAATTCACTTGTTCATAGGGCTTTCATGATTTCAGACAAGAATTCCCTAGACACAGAACTCCTTAAACTAACCAAAGCCTTGACCATGAACAGTTATACCAAAAAAGACATTAATAAGACCATATACAAATACAGAAATCCCAGACCCAAACAACAGGACAATAGTGACAATGACAGACAGACACAAGTTATACTTCCCTATGTAAGCGGTATCACGGATAAAATAGGTATACTTTTGAAGAAGTCAAATATTAAGCCTATATTTCGATCCAACCAAAAATTAGGTCAATGTTTGACTTCAACAAAAGACAAAATACCCCTGAGTTCAGAAGGCGTATATAAAATACCCTGCTCCTGTGGTACGGTTTACATAGGTGAAACTAAGAGAAAAATTTCTACAAGACTTCAAGAGCATGAGCGCAATATAAGAAAGAAACAAATTTCCTTATCGGCAGTAGCCGAACATGTACATGAAACAGGTCATAAAATCAATTTGTCTGAAACAAAACAAATATTAACAGAAAACAGAAAAATGCCAAGGAAGATACGGGAATCGATAGAAATCATCAAGCATCCTAACAATATCAGTCGGGACATTGGTTACCACTTACCTGCAATATGGAAGTCTTTGATAGGAAAAACCTCGTCACGGGTGAATAACCACAACTCGTCATAAATAGTGACACAAGTTGATTCGAAACTTAGTTTCAGATTAATCCCTGAAGATGTCTCTAGTAGTAAGAGACGAAACGTCGGAAAGTGAAAATCCATTAACACGGTCTAAACCCGAAAGTGAAAGTTCTTTATATAACTACATAATTACAAAAATTACAATTTTTTTACTTTTTAACCAAGATTGAGATTTTTTCAACTTTTTATGTGAAGGCGAAAAGCTAAGAACAAAAAAGTCCATAATTTTCCCAATTTGTAAGTGGATTTTCTCATTGCAACAGACGGGTAGACTTTCTCTTTTCCCTACCCACTGTCTGGATGTGTCTGGAATAAAGAAAAGCAAGTCTGCTAACACTAATTTAGATATAGAAAATTCATCTTCTTTTAGATGTCTTGAATCTGCATATTTACAAATAAAATTTTATTTATTTTGTATCATACTGGGTGAGTTTTATTTATGTCCACTCCCAAAATTAAGATTAATCTTCATTCGATAAAAACCAAACATTGCTGATTTATATTATTTTTTATTGGCCATAAAATGGCGGATTTATATTTGTACATTTTTGAATTCAGCTAAAAATTCTATGTATAAAAACTAATTGTTTTTTTTACTTTTTTTCATTTTCGTTTTTATCTTATAAAAATGAGATTTAAATAATTTACCTTGTTTTTACTTACGCTTAAGAGTAAAAAAATATGAAATTAATATTAAAATAAAAAGTTGATCAGTGACAGAGAATTGGAGCTAAAAAAAACTGTTGTTTTCTGAAATATTTTTTATTGTACGTGTAAGCTTTATTTGTGGTGTATTTTTTCGCTATTTTTCTTATGCCAAACTTATGATGTACTTTGAAGTTTAAGTAAATAAAAAGAAGGTTAATTTTGTATATCTCGTTTTTATACAATAAAATAGAAAACGAAAAAAAAAAAGTTAAAAAAACAATCAGTTTTTTATACAAAGAATTTTCGGCTGAATTCAAACATGTTAAAAATTATTAGTGTGTTCCATTAAAAAAACACATATTTATGCCACTTCCGACCAAACCAGAAGTCAAACTAAAAAATTATATCCGCCATTTTATATCCAATGTAAAATTATATAAATTACCAAAGTTTCGTTTTTATCGAATGAAGATCGAATCTAAATTTTTGGGGTAGACATAAATTAAACTTACCCGGTATATTCCAGGAATTTGGCAACAACCAAAACTTTAGCTAAATATTTATTTTGATATTGTTAGTTAATTTATTAGAATAAATTGTTATGTTTAGATCAATAGTCTAGATTATGTATGTCTATATGTATCTATATTATATTTATTTTTTTCTAGGACGTTTGCTCTTGACATATATCAAGTTGGCTAGTAAACTATAAAAAAAACTTGTTCAACAAGTTTAAATAGTATACAAATGAAAAATGAACGTATGCACGGTAAAAATAAATTACATTGGTAAATGGTAAAAATTACATAGTCCGTAATGGAAATGTTTTGCATAGACCGGAACAGTAAAAATTACATAGTCCATAATGATAATATTTTGCATAGACCGGAACGGTAAAAATTACATATTTTGCATAGAAATTTGAAAAAAAAAATATTTACTACTTAGAAAATGTTTGTTCCAAATTACAAGTCTCTGTGTCAAAGCTTTTTTGAAATATCGTAGCGTAAAGTTCATTTGGTTTAATAAACCAAACGATTTGCACCCTTAATACGAGTATAAACTGTTTACATCTTTCTTTAAAGATCTATTGGTTGATAAAGATTGTAATTTATAGTGAATGTAAATTTTAGGCCACAAATAAAGCATTTAAATATCGTACATAAATAATATTTACCTTTTTTTACACTTTTAACACTTTAACCTAGCAGCACGCGTCGCTATCTCTCGAACAATAACAATATGGAACGGTCCGTCTTATGATGCGACGCCTTCTTGGTTATTGCCCAAAGCGCACGCACGTCTTAAAATAACATGGCCCGACATTGTAAAATCATGCAAAAATATGTAAATCAATGTAAATATATTTTTTTACATTATTTTACATTCTTTTATTACATTCTTTTACATTCTTTTACATTATTTTACATTATTTTACATTATTTTACATTATTTTACATTATTTTATATAAATTCATGAATTATGCATAGTCCAGAATAGTAAATTTACTATTCCGTACTATGTAAATTCATGTATTTTTACATTATTTTACATGCAGTTTTTACAGTGTGGAAAAACTTCAAAATAAGTCATTATTTCTGACGGAAACTTTTTTTAATTCTATGATAATAAATATTTCTTTTATCACGTACCCATATATTTATTAAAAACAACTTTACCAGGGGCTGAAAATAGTAGAGGTCGAGGATAAGTACCATTTTCCGGGAGACCTGTATACTATTTTATTTGCAACTGATTTTATTTAAAAATAAAGTACTTTTTTTTGAAAACCTAGATGTTTGAATTCAAATGAAGAAAATAATACTATACTTGCTTTTTTACTTCTTTTCATATTTACCACAAATATTTTTATCTGCATTTCACAAGAAAAGCACAATCATCATCATGATCTGTAATTTGTTTGGTCTTTAAGAGACAGGCTCAGTGCCTATGGCTCATTTATCTAAAATTTGAATTAATTTGAATGGATAATTGGGGGAGTGAGTCTCTGCTCACTGATGCTGATTTGCATCTGTCATGAATTTTTTGGTGTTGCGACGAGGAAGGTGGGAGGGGGATTTGGGGGGATGGAGTAGGGATTGGAGGGAGGTGTGGGGGGAGTGAAACTAGTTCACTGGTGCTGGAGATGCACCTGTCCTGTGTTTGTGGGCACCATTACTGGTTGAGGACATTTTTGATCTTTTTGTAAGTGTAGTGGATTTCATGATCGTAATCTAGAAAATTTGAGATGAGGGGGTTTGGGTGGTCTAAATTGTCTTGTATAAAAGACTTACTGTATCGGATGATTTCCGTTTTTAGGAGGGGCATGTCGAGATCTCTGTGAATTTGGTTGTTCCGCATGAACCAGGGGGCATCAATGCATATTCTGAGTACCTTGTTTTGAAAGGCCTGAAGTTTGGCTGAGAGCGTTTTTTTAAGGGTGATTTTGTTCCAGGCTGGTGCTCCATAGAGGAGTATTGGCTTTAGAGTTTGGTTGTAAAGTAGAAGTTTGTTTTTAATTGATAGGGGGCTCTTTCTCCCTATAAGAGGGTAGAGTTTGGAGAGGCGGGTGTTTGCTATTTGGAGGGTATTTTGGACGTGCTGATCCCACGTAAGATTTTTGGATAGGGTAATGCCAAGGTATTTGGCATGGTTTTCCCAGTTAATGGCTTGGCCGTTTATCTGAATGGGTTGGGGTGGGCCTCTTCTAATCCTAGAGATTAGAATGCCTTTTGTTTTGTTAGCGTTTACTTTGATTTTCCATTTGGAGAACCATTTTATTAGGGCATCCATTTGGCGCTGGAGGGCGGTATGGATGCGCTGGGGGTTTTTAGCTTTTGCTAGTATGCCGGTATCGTCGGCGAACAGGGCTATTTCAGTAGCCTGTGTTTTTGGGATATCTGCGGTGAAGAGATTGTACAGAAGGGGGGATAGTGGGGAGCCTTGTGGAACGCCAGCTTCGATGGGGCGAGTGCTGGACTTAGAGTCGCCTATTTTGATTTGAAAGTCTCTGCCTTCGAGGAAGGAGGCTATGAGCTTGGTGATGCCTAGGGGGAGGCCGAGAAGATGAAGTTTGACTACAAGACCTATGTGCCAGACTTTATCAAAGGCTTTTGCGATGTCCAGGAGGATCAGTCCCGCGGCTTCGCGCCTATTTAATCCATCTGTAATTGAGTCTACCAGGCGAGCCACCTGGTGGACTGTGGAGTGTCTGCTTCGGAAACCGAATTGCTCGTTTGGTAGGAGATTGAGCTCTTCAACTAAAGTTTGGAGTCTGGTTAAGATGACTTTCTCGGCTATTTTGCCCAGGGAGGATAGGAGGCTTATGGGGCGATAACTTTGGGGAAAGGTCGGATTTTGACCGGGTTTTTTGATTACTATTACATCTGCGTTTTTCCAGGACTTTGGAAAATGTCGCAGTCTGAGCATTGCGTTAATAATGTTAACGATGGCCATGATGGTTTTGCGGGGGAGAATTTTTAAGATTTTGTTCGGTATTTGGTCTGGGCTGGGGGCTTTTCTTTTTGGGAGATTTTTGATGATACTTTTGATTTCCTCGGGGTTGTGGGGGTGATAATGTCGTTTTCGACTTGGGTTGTGATTCTATCGTAGGTGTGCTTTATTTCTCTTTCGTGCGTGAGTTGTTCGTAGTCAGAGTCATCAGAATCGGGTTCAGAGTCGGTTTCTGGTACGGGGTCAGGAATTGGGGGGTTTGGTTTGAATTGATCTTGCATTGTGTCAGCAAATGCTTCGGCTTTTTCGGGGGTGGAGTAGACGACTCCTCTTAGGCCGTGTATTGGGGGGAAGCCTTTTTGGTGATCGAGGGATAGGGTTTTGGCCATTTTCCAAAGGGATCTATCCTGGGGGTTTAGGGATTTTAGTTTTCCCTCCCATCGGGAGTTTGCTAGGATGTTTAGTCGGTCTTTGACTTCCTGGGTAAGTCTGTTCGCTTGGCGTTTAATGTGAGGGTCTTGAAGAGTGCGCGCTCTACGTAGAAGGCGGTTTTTCTCTCTGATTAAGTCTTTGAGATCTCGAGGAAGGTCTTGCGGGTTTTTAATTTCTACATTTTTAGTTAGTTTGGCTTCATCCATTGCGGATTTAATGACTTGGGTGAGATTGACTACGGCGGTATCTAGTTCTTGGACGGTGTTTATAGGACTGATTGTGGTTTTGGTTTCTAGGAGTTGGGATATGAGTGCGAAATCGTATACTGTCTTTTTAGTGTGGTTTGCGGTTGGTATGCCTCCTGCCGTGATAATGATTGGGAGGTGATCTGAGCTTAATTCGTGTTTTAATTCTATATTAATGTTTAGCGTCGTGTTTTTATACAAAACGATGTCAAGGACGTCAGGAAGGCCGAGGCCATAATGGGTTGGGGAATCAGGTGCGGTAACCATTATATGGTTACGTTGTAAAATATCGTTAAGCCTACGGCCATTGGCCGTAGTTGTTCTAGAGTGCCAAAGGGCATGTTTGCAATTCAAGTCTCCGGCTAGGATTGTTGGGTGGTTGTCATTGAAGTAGCCTTCGATGTCGGCGGGTCTAATTTCCCTATTGGGGGGTTTATAACAGGACACGATCCTGAATTTGGAGTTGTCGTGCATATTGACGAAGATGGAGGTAGTTTCGACTTGATCGCTTTGTGTGGGGGGGGCGTGTAAAAGATCGTGGGACAAATGTTTTTTAATATAAATTGCTGTGCCTCCTTTACGATCCAGGAGTCTATCGTTACGGTAACAGGAATAGTTGGGTATGGTACCCCTATGATGTGGTTTAAGACCAGTCTCTTGGACGAGGGCTATATCGATTTGATTGTCGTGAAGAAATTCTATGAACTCCGGTTTTTTGGTTGAGAGGACATCAGCGTTCCAGGTGACGATTTTAAGGGCTCTGGGTTTCACTTGTCTATACATTTTGGGGTCCTAGGCTGGGCAATTGGAGGGTACTGAAAGCCTGCATGAAGCTGGCGAATTCTTGCATGAATGAGTGTATTTTTGAAATTTGGGTTTGATCAAATATATTTGGGGGGTTGGCGCTGGGGCCTGGGGCCGCTTTGGGTTGTTGGGGGGTGGCGTTGGCTGCCTTTTGGGCATAGGAGGTGCCAGGGGTGAATTTTTGGGTTGGGGGGACCTTTAAGCCGGTTGGGAGGTTGTTAGAAGGGTGTTTTGGGCATTTGTGATAGTTGGCTGTGTGAGGGCCAAGGCAGTTTGCGCATTTAGCGTCTGTGTTGCGGGGTTTGTCACATGTTTTTGTGTGATGGTCTTTTGCGCATTTGACGCATTTGGCTGTAGCTCTGCAATTGGCCTGGGAGTGACCGAATAGCTGGCATTTGTGGCATTGCCGGAATTTTGGCTTATAAGTCTGGCTTTCGACCTTGATTACTAGGTGTAGAAGCCTAGTTTCTTTAAATATAGGGTGTTGATGTCCGGTCACCTTAGGAAGGATGACTAGGACTATTGGCATGGGGGTTTTGTCTTTGGTACGCGTCATTCTGGCGACTGACGTGGGGGTGTACCCTCGCTCGATGAGAGCGGCTGCGACGTCTTTTACGGCTATTTGAGTGGGGATTTCCCGGATTACGGCGTGAATCGCCTTGTCTTCCGGGAGGGTGAAGCTGTGATACGGAATTTTCTCCGTATCAAGGTGTTTCGTGACTTTGCGGAAGTCGTCACTAGTCTGAGTGCGAATTTGAACACCGTCGGTGGTGTTCTTCGCGTGTAAAATGTTAATTCTTTGCGAATTAAAATAGCTCGATAGGGCTAGCCACTTTTTAGGGGCTCGGATTATGATGGGGGGGATTTTTGGGGCTTTTTGGGCTTCTTGGTCGGGGGTTGGGGGTTTGGCGGCGGGTTGGTTAATTAAACCGGAAGGTTGGTTTATTAAGCCGGAAGGGGCCGGGGCGGGGGGTGGTGGCCCTGATCCGGAGGGTTTAGGGGCCGTGTCGGAAGCGGCCCCTTTTTGGGGGATTTTTTGGCTCTTGGCCGGAATTGTGTTTAGCTCCGTTTCGGAGCCGGAACTTTTTGGGCGCTTTTTTTGTTTTCTGCGTTTTCGCGGGGATAGTGTGGGGGATCTGGGGGATTCGCTCCCTGAGGCGAATTCCACTCCGGACATGTCTGATTCGGAGAGTTCAGGGGCATCGGAAAATGCCGGGTCCTGGCTTGGTTGGTTTTTTAGGAGGGTATCTATTTGACTTGTGAGGTGTGCAATTTCCTGTCGGAGGCCGCTGATCGTGTCATTGGCGAATTTTATTTGGGCTAATAGACTATCGGTTTGTGTTTTGTGATTTTCTGCCTGAACCTTTTGGTGTTCAGATTGGGCTTTTAATTGTTCTTGGAGGTTTGCAATTATTGACTGTAGGGAAGAATTTGCCATGGTGGCGTCGTAGTGGGGCTTATCGGGGGAGTTTGGATATGACATCTCGGAGTGCGTAAGTTGAAAATTACGGGGGCCTGAAAAGGCCCCGGGCGGCGGGGGGGGGGTGTAGTGTTAAGCACTAATTGTTAGTATTAGGGTCTTAGGGAACCTTAAACACACCAAACCGCCAGCCTCAGCGGTTTGTAGGAATTGGCTTAAGTCCACAGTGTGAAAAGGGCTGCAGCACTTAGCAAGCAAGCTTACAAGTGAGCAAATGTTAGTTCGAATATATTTATAATAAAACAATCTTACTCTATGGAAATCTGCTGGGCGACGTCTGACCTCTTCACTGTCACTCACTCGACTTGTGTGTGTAAGCACAATCAAAGCTGAAATTCCACATACGCGTAACCCAAATAAACAACCACAAAAGACATTTGTTGATAGCTCACAAGGCACCATTTATAATTATTATTCTTCTCAGTCTCGAAAGTAAAAAACATTGACTAAAACTGTATATTTAAGTTTTTTAAATGAAATGTATTAGTTTATATTCGTGTTTATTATGATAACAGCAGTTCAGCCATCTTGCTTTAAGCATTAATAAGGATATTTTGATCGGTGGCGCCATCTAGCGGAAATTAATGATTTAAATTACAGAGCAGTAATAATTAGTTTACTGGTCTCTATTTTTAATTACAGGTCAGGTCCATGCGTGGAAAACAGTGGGACAAGAAATCACGTACTTCGCAAACTTTATTAATATATGTAATGTATGTATTACATATACAGTTGCTAATAATAGTACATTATATACCAAGTGAGAGAAGTTTAACATTTTTGACCTACGTCAAATTGCGGGATGAGCGCGCTAGCGCGAAGCCTGCAAGACGCGGTCTAAAATGTTAAATCTTCACTCACGTGGAAAATATAGTATTTTTTTCACTACCAGTACAATTAATTCGCTATTTATTTATTTATTTTACTAAAATTTAATGAAAAGTCTTATAAATTTAAAATATTACGATGGCCGTTCGCGGCCATTAAAAAAACAAAACAATAACTTGACATTTCTGGCAGAAATTTTCTGGTGATCTGCTAAAATTATTAAGTTAGAAAGTATTTCCGTGTTAAGTGTAATAAAATATATAAAAATGGAGAGTGAAATGCAAAGTGATGATTCTGGTACTTCCCCAGAAATAAGGGGACAGGCGAAAACTGTGAGGGAGAATCTATTGCCTCAAAAATCAATATATGGGGGTTGTACCACTAGTAATCTATGATCCTTACGGTAATATATGGTTGAATATGATGGACCAATGATTTTCACTTTTCGAGGTGTTTTTTGTAAAACATGTTTTATAGGTACTAATTTAGTTAATATTTTTTAATTTATCATGCAATAAATACATTTGGTGCCTAAACACACTTGTAAATAGCAATATGATTTAATAATTAAGTGAAACGTCAGATGCCAAAACAGCTGAATAAAAATTCATTATTAACCATGGTGCAATTTCATTATTTTTAGAACCTCTGACGTCATAGGTAGAGAAGTAATATTTCTACCAATGAAAAGAACAGTAATAAAGATGTGCTTTTAGGCTGGTAGTGAAAAAAATACTTTATTTAACTATTAGCGCATTAAAATAGACCCGGAAAGATGGTGACAAATAAAAAAAAAGAAGTTTCAAAAGAAAAATAAAAGGGACAAAGACATGATTCAAAGACAATAATAGGGCATCAAAAAATAAACAAAAAGACTATTCTTCTTACCATTTGGCACATTTCTTCTGTATAATGCAAATTAAAGATTAATGCGGCCCTCTTACTCTATAGCATTTAGTATATTTAACCTTTTCTCTCCTCTCTAATCACTTATTTTCTTTGTTTAAAAAAAAGTTTTGAGGACACTTTGGTTTTGCCTTAATTGAGAAATACCCAAATAACAAAAAACTGCCCACTACATATGACACATTTATGCCAGAAGAATTCTTAAGTAAACTATTGCTCATAATAAAGTCCATAGCGTAATCTAGTTGTTAGGAACATTATGCATTCATATGTTGGTTATATTGCGGTTAGTTAGTAAAATGATACGGAATTATCAGCGGCTTTTGATCTGATTGTCATCTTATTTTTCTTGTATGGCTGTAGTATTGTGCACGTAGTTGTGAGTCAGACACAGACTCGGACATATAAAATAAGTAAATTTATTCAGACAATATAATTAGAAGTTGAGAAGATATTTAGCCTCTATCAATTGTCTTTAAAAAAATAACTATTTTAAGCTAAAAATGTCTCTTTCTCGGTCTGTCTGTCTTCCTGCCTGTCTGCCTGTTCGGGAAATTTGTGACTAAGATAACTGGAAAACGCTTTGAGCTAAAGACTTCAAATGTGGATCATAGGTTGCTTATCCAAAGTTCTAGGCTTGAATGCGGTAAAAGTATTCTCTAATTTTTTTTTTTAATTTTTCTTTTCTTGAACAAAGAAACTTTTTTGAAAAAACAAAAAGTCCAAACAATTTGTAAAAATGTGTTTTTGGATTTTTTTTATTTTTTTTTGTCCTTTTTTAACTTTTCCTTTATTTTTTGTTTTAATGAACCTAGGCCTACAGAGGTAATATTTTTTTTGGAAGCAGTACCCCTTATATACAAAATTAAAGCCTGCCAAAATTAAATAAAATCCCAATATTAACGTTTTTTTTTTTTGGAAGCAGTACCTCTTATATACAAAATTATAGCCTGCCAAAATTAAATAAAAGCCCAATGTTAACGTTTTTTTTTTGTTTTATCATGAAATCATTGTACAAAGCTTTTTTATTTAAAGTTTTTCTCTTCCTCTTATGGTTTTCGATAAAATGGAACACCCTGTTTGGAAATTTTACTGTATCTAGAATGTGTTGTACTTTTAAGCACACTGTCAAAAGCTTTCTATTTATCCATCGTGTATACACACATTTACTTAAGGTAGTGTTGGCTTTTTTTTTACAATCAATTTTATTAAAAATATTTTTTAACATATTGCTATAAAAGGAAAAAGGTAGTGTTGGCTATTTTTTTTACAATCAATTTTATTAAAAATATTTTTTAACATGTTGCTATAAAAGGAAAAGAAACTACGCCAGTATCATTATGTAGGATAATTTAAAAAAAAAAGTTGATAGAATATTCAATATTTTCGTTAAAAAATAATTTTAAACATTTATTTCATTATCAGTGGTCCGACGTTGGATTTTTTTTAACAGGTCCGCATTAAGGAAAACGTGATTTATGGTATTTATTATCAGTGGTAGGACGTTGGATTTTTTTTAACAGGTCCGCATTAAGGAAAACGTGATTTATGGTATTTATTAACTTAACAACATTACTTGCATTATACAGAGCGGTCCAAAAGTCACCCCCCCCTCTTAACTTTTGAACCAGTTGAGATATCGACTTCAAATTTGGAACTTTTAAATAAGACAACTTAAAGTATCTTTTAGCATATATTTAATACTTTCAGCTCTTAAAATGTGGGCAGGGGGGCATAGGGGCACATTTTTTTTAATAGAATAGGGGGTCGTGTGATACATCATTTCAAAGCTTATAAAATTCTCCATTTAACTGTATATTTTTTATTTTTTTTAAACATTTTTTTTTTGGGTTTAAAAAAATAGGGTTGAAAATGGGTATTTTTGTCAAAATTTCTCTAAAAAAATCCAAACAATTTTTTAAGAATGCCTAATTTCATAATGAAAAAATGTAAATTATACTTTTCAACTAATTTTAGTTGACATAAATAAAAATTAACAAAAAAAACTTAAAAATTTATTTTTTTAGCACAAAAAACTGAAAAATCAAAACCTTAAAAAACATGTTTAAAAAATTTAAAAATGTATGGTTATATAGAGAATTTTAAAGGCTTTAAAATGATGTATCACACGACCCCTCTTTCCATTTAAAAAAAATCCCCCCATGCCCCCCTGCCCACATTTTAAAAGATAAAAGTATGAAATATATGCTTAAAGATAGTTTAAATTGTCTTATTTAAGAGTTCTAAATTTGAAATCGATATCTCAACTCGTTCAAAAGTTAAGAGGGGGGGGTGACTTTTGGACCGCATAGAGATATTGTTTGTGGTATTACTATAGTAATAGAAATTATTCTAGTATTTTAATTTCAAAGTAAATAATTTAATTTTTTTTTGGAAGCAATGCATTTCTATTTGTATTAAAAGTCTAACATAACGTTAAAAGCCTGCGTACAAGACACATGACGACACATCAAGCCAACCACGGCATCGTATGTTATTTTATTTATTTTATTTTGCGTATGGCATTATTGCCGGGGAGACCCACCGTAGTGGGTAGTTCCGGCGCCTGTTGCATCTTTAACCCTGTTTTAGGTAGTTAGTTAGATGCCTACTAACCCAGGGGGACTTTATGTGTCCTCCGAAGCACATGGTTAAGGTGGAATTTTTATTTGAAAAATTTTTGTTCTCTGACCGGGGATCTAACCTAGGACCTCTTGGTTAGAAGACCAGAGTCTTCTCGACTGAGCTACCACCGCTCCCATCGTATGTTATATCATATATATTAGTAGCATATTATGCTACTAATGAGAACCTCTGGGTGGCGCTTTAGATATTAGTCGCTGCATGATTTATTGGTTCATTAAAATAAAATATTTTGTTTTTTAAAATTTGTATTTTTAAGGATTTATTTATTCAAAAAACGAAAAAAATTGAAAAAAAAAAGATTAATAGTTTTACCCAATCCCACTTTTTATCAAAAACAATCTTAGCTTAAAAAGCAATATTTTTTTACTGGCAAGGAAAGTAATATTGAAAAAAAAAACAGTTAGTTAAAAATTGGTTACTTATATTTTAATAAGTGGATTAATTTTTATTTTATATTTAACAACCAAGAAACGATACCGACTATTGGAATTTGTTCGCTTATCTTAAGAAAAGGAAAAAACACATTTGGACTTTGCACACTGTTTTTGTTTTACTTTTTCTTTTATTTGGGTGTAAGTTTGATTGTACATGAATATTTAAAATAATAAAAATAAAAAAAAGAGCAAAATTAAATGAATTGTCTTACCTTAAAATAAAACAAAACAAGAATTACATAACAATAATAAGGTATTTTTGTTACTTTAAATAGAATTTAAATGATTTTGCGTTTTATGAAATTATTTTTTTTCCCTTAATTCGAACCTGTTAAAAAAAAAAACTTGATTCGCAGCTAATTGTGTACAATTACATGTGTAGGTTATGGGTACTTTAATTTAGACAGATAATTATCAGACAAAACCATATAATTACCTTATTTTAATTGTAAGATATCAATCAAGATGATTGAATAAATTCATCTTCATAAACTTTCGTATTTTTTATATTATTTCGCACGTGCATCAAACAAATTGAACCAAGCTGTGTTTAAAATACAGGAATACTAGACACTCTTGTCACGTTTTGACAACCTATCAAACTTATTAATAATCTGGGCTGAATTTTAAAATAAAAAGACATTTTTATAGCCGAGCTGAGTAGCAGCGAAGGATTTAAGAGTAAGCTATAATAGTCTTCTTTGTCGTGGTTTATACACTATTTTTTTCACTACTAGAGCATTTATTCTTATTATTTTTATATCAGTAATAAACTAAAATGTTTGCTGGATCTTAATTAAGCGCGCAAAAAAAAGTAGTCTTTGAAATAGCCATTTCTGAAAATAAATTAATAAATTGATTCACTGAAAGTTAACGGTTCTAGTGTGTGACATTTTGATATTTTAAAATGTGTGAAAACATCAGTAAGTTGTTTTTTTACTGAATTATATGTTATATTCTATTATAATTAATTCATTTATAATATTTGCCATGCTCATTTTTTACCCAATGGCAAAATATTGTTGCATTTTGTCATGTCTTTGCAGTTTAAGGAAAATCAAGTGGCAGATATCAGTTATCAGTTGTTTATAAAATTTACTCCTAATAATAAATAATTATTATTGCTAGAGGTGAAGAAAATTGATTTCACAGTCTGAAAACATGATAAATAATGGTATGTTCTAAAGCTAGTAGTGGAAAAAATTGTTTTTTCCTCTGTCTTCCTTTTATCCTTTATCAATTTTATTAAACCCGGGGGTTGGTGAGCGAAGCGAGCAGGTGGTACCCCCTAGTAATTAAATAAATAAATTATTAAAAACTTTTGTGCACCAGTGGCTTGATCTTTTTAAATCTTCTCAATTGGAAATAAATGCAATGTAAAATTTTAGCCAAATCGATTTGAGGTAAGTAATTTTATGCCAAAATTTTCAGTCTTTGGGCTTTTACTTAAGCCAGCTGTCAGATAGTTAATATAAAAACACCAATAAAACATTGAAAAACTAACCCCAACTTGGCCATATCCAAAATAGAAATAGTTTATAAATATAAATATGAATAATTTAAGTTCTCTAAAGGCCAGGCTTAAACGAATAGCATATACTATTTTATCTACGTACTTCAGCTCAAGATAACAAAAAAATAAAAATAATTGAAGAAAAAAATCATTCGGGTTTCATAATATCACTAAAAGCAATAGTGTTTCAATGTGAACATTAATAAACATTTATGGGTGAAACGTAAATAATAGTATATTACGCACCGAGTACGCAAATCACTGAAAATGGTGTGCGTCGAGGCGAGTATAGGTACTACTTTTCCTACGACCTAACATCTAAACATCCAAAAAACGCAAAAATTGTTCAAAATTTAATTTGGTAATTTAAGGTTATGTGTTTGAGGTTTATTCATTCTCTGACAGCAGATATGTAAAATCAGCTGGTATTCACTTTCCCACCGTTGTCATAGGTAACTGGTGGGAAATAGGCACTAACTACTAACTAGGTCGTAGGAAATAGTATATTCTATAACTACACTTCTGCTCAAAAATATCGGCCCACCTAAAAAAATACACATTTTTGAATGCAAATATCTCCAAAACTATTTAATGGATTTATTCGATCTTTTTTTTAATTTTGAAGCTTGAACTTTTAGCTCTTACTTACTGGAATAAAAATTATCAAACATCTTTTTTTATACCGGCAGCAATGAAAAGTGCACAGCTATGTTTTTTTACTGCACCTTTCGATATGCGCATGGTTCGCCACTGCATATTTTTTTACAATTTAATTAATTGATTTTATAGCCTAATTAAATGGAAGTAATCTCTTTTTAAATTTTTTAATTTTCCTTTTCTCGTTTAGGAGATATAAGGTTTTTTCTAAAAATTTACATTTTTGCAAGTAACAAAAAAACTACGCAATGGATTTAATTGATTTTTTTTTTTAATTTGAAGCTTAAATCGTAAACTTTTATTTATTTAATTTAGGTTTCTGTTGGAAACATGTTTAAACTGAGTTTACATTGCTTAAATATTCATGTTTTTTTTACTCGATCTTTTTTGTTGCAATTTAAACACAAACTCAAATCTTTCCATAAGTTTTAAAACTTATTCTAATAGCCACACTTATTGTGACTGATTCCGTCTTTTATTTTTTATCATAAGTCTTCTAATTTAGGAGAAATTATGTTTTTTTGGTAAATAAGGACTTTTTAAGTGGTGGGCTAGTGCCACCCCTGTAACTAACTTTTTTATGATTGACAAGACTTGTCACTTATGTGACAATACTTTTTTAACTCGTTAAAATTTTATTTAATTGTATTATTTAAATGGAAACAAGTCCGGAAGTAGCTGCCCAAGCTGTAGCTCTGCTACAAGAAGGGCACAGTCAGCGTTATGTTGCTCAACAGTTAAATATTACGAGAGCAGCGGTAAGAAGAGTATTCCAACGTTTTGAGGAGACCGGTTCCTTTAGTCGACGCCAAGGAGCTGGCAGACATAGGTGCACGTCCAAACCTAATTCTGTATGAAAAACATTGGAAAATATGACTATAACGTCTATAATATTTATGTAGATAAATTTTAACTATAGTGTATACACATTGATAACCTAGCCTCAACCGTGTAATGTTGGTTAGTTTTAGTGTTTTGTTAAATTAAATTGAATGTTTTATTGACCATAATGTAATGTAACTAATAATAACGAAAAACAACATTGTTGTAAAAAAACATACACGTCTAATACGTTTTTTTGTGTTTATAATTGTTATTAAATAATTTTAATAAAATTTAAAATTTGTTTATTGTTATTTTATTTGATAAAATATTTTGTTTAAAAAAAATTAAAAAGCAAAAAGTCCTTAAAAAGACGTTAGAACTTGTTTTTGGAGTACCATTAGAGATTTAAACAGTCTGTGCAAAGTTCGTTCGACATATATGCCTCAAAACGCAGTCTGAGCTGGGAACCAAAAAGTTGCTAACGCAGAAAACGTGTTAATTAAATGTATTTATTTAAGCTAAAGTTATAGAAGTGCAATAGATCTTTATATTCTATCGACGCTTTTCCGTCATATACAGTTTTACAGGGGTGGCACTAGCCCACTGATTAAAAAGTCACTTTTTCCGAAAAATTTTAATTTCTCCTAAATGAGAAGACTTATGATAAAAAATAAAAGAAGGAATCAGTCACAATAAGTGTGGCTTTTAGAATAAGTTTTAAAACTTATGGAAACATTTGAGTTTGTGGTTAAATTGCATCAAAAAAGATTGGGTAAAAAAAACATGACTATTTAAGCAATGTAAACCCAATTTAAACATGTTTGCACCAGAAACTTAAATTAAATAAATAAAAGTTAAGGACTTAAGCTTCAAATTAAAAAATAAATCAATTAAATCCACTGTGTAGTTTTTTTGTTATTTGCAAAAATGTTTATTTTCAGAAAAAACCGTATATCTCCTAAACGAGAAAAGGAAAATTAAAAAGTTAAAAAAGAAATTACTCCCATTTAATTGGCCTATAAAATCAATTAATTAAATTGTAAAAAAATATGCAGTGGCAAACCGTGCGCATATCGAAAGAAGCAGTAAAAAAACATAGCTGTGTAATTTTCATTGCTGCCGGTTTAAAAAAAGATTTTTGATAATTTTTATTCCAGTAATTAAGAGCTAAAAGTTCAAGCTTTAAAATAAAAAAAAGGTCAAATAAATCTAGTGAATAGTTTTGGAGTTATTAGCATTTGAAAATGTGTATTTTTTTAGGTGGGCCGATATTTTTGAGCAGAAGTGTAGTATGGAATAAACTATATTCCGCGCGAGCGGAAAGTTTTTCATATGAGCCGGTAGGCGAGTATGGTGCTCCCGCTAGCGCGGAATGGCTATTCCATACGTGTTGTAGACTATACTTTTTCTTCGACTGCAAATATGAAACTGAATGGCTTTAAACTGCGGACAAGGTTAAAAACAATGTTTTTTGTGACTCGATATTGTAAATGCAACATAACACATATTTTTAAATAATGCAATCAATGTTATTTAATAATTTTATCAAATCAGTACTTAAAAAAGATTTCTATTTAATTTTATCACATATTTATAACTTATAATGCAAAAATTGAAGGTTATGTCAGATTGTTGTGACAGATCAGGTTTAAATATTTAACAATAGATGGAGCAGTTTTAATTTTTTGAACTAAATTGATAAAAAACTGGTCAAATATTAAGACAAACTAATAAACTTTATGTAATTTTAACGCAAAACTTTAAATTGCATTAAATTATTCAATATTTCATGGTAAAATATATATATTTTTGCTAATTTTGATACAGTTTTCTTTACTTTTATAAACAAGAGATGTCACTACATGTGCTCATTCTAACACTGGATACGGAATATTCATACCATATCTAGAGCTAGAATGGATTCATTCTGTGTTTGAAAAGTGTGTGTATTTGCTTACATTCTAAAGCAGTCGTAGAAAAAATACATTCTGCCAATTTCTTGTGTTTTTTTTTAATTTTATTTCTTTTTGTTTTCTGTGCACAAAATATAATTGACCAATAGAGTTGACACAACTACAGGAAAAAGTTGATCTTTCATTTTATAGTCTCCATGAAAGTTGAAATCGCGTGGTTCACGCAACGGATCGCTTCCACATGGCCGTTGCTCAACTTTAATTATGTTTATTATTAATTAAAATGAAGTTCCTTTTGTACAGTGAAATTTATTTTTAATTTAATCTACTTTAAACAAAAGAACATGCAACTGGGGAAATAAAAGACAACGGCCCTGTTTTTGTAAGAAGCATAAATTTTTAAAATTGATATATTTAACTTTCATTTTTGTTTTTTAATTTTTGTAATAATTACTTTTGGAAAAAAAACTACCGCAAATCGCAATTACATGTTTGGAGACAATTATGTCCCATTTGCAGTTAAATAAAAAAGAACTGAAGTAGTTTAATTTAACTAAATTTGAAAAAAGACATCGACTTTTTACTTGTAGAGCTGTTATGGGAAATTGTAATTAATGACTTCTTTTTTTCTTCTTTAATCACCCCCCAACCCCTGAATTGAGTTAAAAAATTCTTATTATGAGATTCAGATTCGCCGACCAAAAAAACCCCTATAAGTATACCAATTTTAACGCAAATATTGAAAACATCTAAAAATATTTACGTCATAAAACGCAAAAATAAGCTAATAATACTGCTGCAGACAAGAATACTTTTCCTATAGGCCTAGGTTCATTAAAGCCAAAAACGAAAAATAAATTAATAAATAAAAAAAAAAAACATTTAAAAAAAACTTTTTTTTTCAAAAAGTTTCTTTTTTTGTAAAACTAAAAAAATTGAAAAAAAAATTAAAAAATCGTTTAATAGAATACAAAAAGAAAACGAAAAAAAAACTACAAGAATGCACGTCTCGGCAAATAAACGAGCACTAATTAGTATTAAGTTGTGTTGTTAATTCGTTTACAAAAACGTTCGAAATAATAAGCGTACTAAGTGACTTAGTGCCTTTTGTCAGATAAAATTTTAATCAAGATCAAATTGGTGCGTTTTGTATAGTGGGTAACTCTCTTGACAGTCCACCAAGAAGTTTACATAGATCATCAAAAATTAATTAAAGTGTCATTTAAATCCCATTTTTGCAAAAAGTTGACTTAGTGCCTTTTACTTGTAAGCCGACGATATATACCTATATTGTAAAATACTTTAATTAACTTATTAATGAATGGCCTTAAGATTGAAGAATAAATTCTTCTGGAATTTACTAATCTAATTACTAAATAAAAAGCTTCATTTTGATTTATTTCAAACTCAAGTTTTTCTCATCGATAAAATACCTGCAGATACAAATAAATAAACTGCTGGTCATTAATAAATATGTCACTTTATAGAAGGTGTTTCAAAAATATTTGCAACAAATATTTAAACTTTTTGTTTCCTTACAGCTTTAGTAGTCCCATTTGCTACAGATATAATAACACAATACAGTCACACAAAAAAATAAAAAGGTCAAATACCCTTTTCAAAACCATTGTAATCCTATGTATTTTGAGGTGCTGAATCCGAATTTGGGATCAAAACAGCACCTCATATGATTAGCTTTCCAGATAATTTCAAAAAACCTAATTTTTGAGTATGAAAATAAGGTTTTTTGAGGTTGTCTCCAAAACTAATAGGATTAGGCGCTGTTTTGACTTCAAATTCGGGTTAGGCGCCTCAAAATACATAGGAATACAATGGTCCCTATGTATTTTAAGGCGCTGAATCAGAATTTGAGGTTAAAACAGCACCTTATCCATGTAGTTTTGAAGATAACCTCAAAAAACGTTATTTTCAGGAATAACGAGTATAAGGTCTTTTAAGGTTATCTTGAAAACTAATGGTATGAGGTGCTATTTTGACATCAAACTTGGATTCAGCACCTCAAAATTACACAGTTTTATTTTTATTACATTATAAAACAATGTAGGTATCTAGAGATACAAAATATTGTATTTTTATTTCCCGACATTTGTAAGTAAAAACTTTATAATAAATATATAAATTTTAACTTAATTTATTAGTTTATTGCATTACATGAAACTACAGTATCTTCTTCGATTCAAGCTTAATTTTGCACTTTATAAATGGCTCATAATTTTCACATATGTGAGAATTATAAGCCATTTTGGTACCAAAATTAGTTAATTTTTTTTTAGTAGTTTCGTGTTGTTTTTTAAGAAAACAACCTTGATAGGTTTGGTGGTGTTTTGTAATAAATTAGCGATTCAAACCAATTTATTTGATTTTAACAAAGAAAAGCTTTAAAAATAACATTGTTATAACAATTTATACATAACTTAAAATTTATCATCTTCGTCCATTTTTTTGACGTTTGTGTCAACTATATTAAAAAACAATTGAAATCGCGATAGCCATGAAACTGACTTTTCGCAATTTACAGGCATCTTGATTAAATTACGAAAATAAAACAACCGATTTTAGACGCGTGGTTTTTAATTTTAATTTTATTTCCTGCAAAAAATAGTGTATATACCTCAGGACTAAACTTGGCTGTTTTAGTCCCTTGCATTTCTGTTTCCCTCTCTCGTTACGCTCGCTCAGGAAACCCTAATGCATCGGGACTAAAACAGCCAGTTTAGTCCCTTGGTATATAAATAACTATTTTATAACTGCATCCACATTTTCTAAACATTTCACCACCTTATAATCAAATGTCAAGCCTCAAAATAATAAACTCTCAAACTGACAATAACAAATTCTTAGTGTTATTTTTAGTATTTTTTTTATGTTGGCTTACCAGCGTTGTCAGACCCTAGTGGGCCATATCAAAGCCAACTAGATGGTCCAGTAGCGCGGCTTGGAAGTGAAGGAAGCCTTGATATAATAATTAATTTTGTATTTGTGTATTTTTTTTCTTTTTTGTAAATTTTTGGAACATTTTGTTCTGCGAACTCGATTGCGAACAAATGGTGAAAAGTGAAGTTTTTCTACTGTTGCATATTTGCGAAATTAATCTCCCTAAGGCCACTTTGATTGATGTGGTGTGCTGCTGCTGACATTAGATACCTACGGCAATCATTATTAATGATAATAATGATTCATTAATGATAAAATAGATCAATCAATAGTCTAGACGCAGTGGCGTAACAATAAAAAATTATAATCATTTGTCTAATCGATGAAGAAACAGTAAATTAAAACTGACAAGCTTTTGATTTAACACAATCACGAAATTTGTGCAATGATTTTAATCTTTTTATTTCTTTGCATGTATATTTTCAAACGTTACATTTTAATGTAAGGAATCATTTCCCAGAGTTTCAGAAGGATACCATTTTGTACGTTTTTTGTATTTTAATATACATTTTAGTTCGATTGTATATAGGGTAGAAGGCGACTATGGTAAATATTAGTATATTTTAGCCATATACATAGCGATCAAGGTGGAATCCAGTAAACATGATAACACTGCTGCACTCGCAGGTATTACACGTTAGTTTTGTGTTCATAGCCAGAAGGAAGCTAACATAGCCACTAGGTATAACGGATGCCACCTTGCTTTTTAAATGTATTTTATATACAGAAAATATACATACAATAGTACTTTAAAGTATTGATTAAAATTAATAAAAAGCCCTGAACATTTGTATTTAATTATGAGTAATGTGTACATATTATGAACTGGCAACTCTGTAGAATGTGAAAAATTCAAGATCGCCTATACTTTACATGCTATATTTTACCTATTCTTTTCACCTTGCCTCAGCTCACAGGTGCCAGTTCGTATTGCGACGGCTATATGTATACTGTATGCTAGAGTGGGCCAAAAAAACAAAGAAGTTTTCGGATTAAGATCTTATAGCAAGCAACAGTTGTAACACGTTAAAAAAACACTTTTAAAAAAATTGGTCAAAATTCATTGAATAACTTAGGAGCGCAAAGAACACAAAGCTTTTATTTTTCTCTTACAACGTACAATTTGACGATAACTTGAGAATGGTTTAGGACAAAGACTTTAAAATGAAACACAGGTTTTTAAACTCAAAATTTGATTTTTATTTATTTTTTTTTGAAATAAGTTGATGGGGGATAAGTGATAAGTGGGATGGATAAAAGGGAAAAAATTATTTTTTTTTAATAAATTGCTTGGTTTTAAAGTTATGTAAATAAAGTTATTTATTAATAAAAAGGTATTTTTATGCCCTACAAAAATGTTTATATTAATTTTTGGTGTTTTTGAGATACTTAATAAAATAAATAAATAAACACAGTAAAAAAATAAAATGTTATTTTATTGGTTACGTACCGAGTTTTAACTATTCATAATAATGGAAAATAATAGACCAAAAGATGGCGCAAGGGTTAAAGAGTCTTAACCTAAAAAAATGTTCACTATAATTACCATTTTTTAAATATAGCGAAATTTGGCAAGAAAGCAAAATCTAGTAAATATTTAAAACAACACTATGCGGTACGTAAATTAAATCTGGAATCACCCGATTAGCTTTTTAAAAAAGGGCTCGGACAGGTCGATTTTTATTTTTTATTTTGTAAATTTGCTTAGTTTACACCATGGGTACTATATTTTAAGTTCAAGTACTTTTTATCTATCTATCTCTGTTTAAAGGATTTTGTAAACAGAGATAGCTAGATAAAAAGTACTTAGCAGTAGTACCCATGGTGTAAACTAAGCCATTATTGCACGAAATAAGCCAGTTTTAAATTAACAAAGTAAATTCACTAGTGAATCTAACAAAATTTATATCTAGTTTTTAAGGATATATATTGTTACATTTAAAAAAACAAAAAATGGGACCAGAAGGAAGTTTTTAACTTATTTATTTTTCCAGATATTATCATTTAATTAAATAAATTCATTTAATTTAATTAAGTATGGCTGGACGCTTACCACTGATCCAATCTGCGCTAATCGCTCCTGCATTTAATTTTATTCCAGACCACGCCTAACTAAAAAAATAGAAAAATCTCTCCTTTTGATGTAATAAGCGACTAAAAAATATTAATTAATTTTGTTCATAGATATGTTTTTGACCCAAATTTATATGTTTTAATATTTATTTAAAAGCAATTTATTAGCTAAAAAATATGACCGAAACGAAATTTTTATAGTTTTCTAGATATGGTCATTTAAGTAAAGCACTGACAGGTTTTTTGGCGATATTTCAAAAATTTTAAATCCCTCTCTCTTAGACCACAAGGGATAAGGTTTAAAATTTAAATCCAAATCATAAGGAAAGTGTCTGCAAAATATTACTCAAAAAATAAAGAATTGAGGGAAATGGCCAAGACGATCTTGGAATTACCAACATCTATTTTTCTTGAAACTTAAATTGTTTTTCTTTCATCGTAAGTATAATTAAAATAGTGAATATATTTTGTTTTGACAATCTGATTTGAAGATGGTTGAGTAATTTGTTTATCGCTTTGTTTATCTAACAATATTGTCCATACAAAAAACTTAAATCATTTATATTAATTTGGTTACAAAATTTTGGTAATAAGAAAATCTGCTTTGTCGTTTTGTATGCAATAAGCCGTTTGGTACAATAAAGTTTTATATTCAGGAGGCGTAATTGTAATTCTTAAGGCGTTATTGTTAAAAAGTACAATAATCTTGTTGTTCTATTTAGAAATCTTTATTAGATAAATAAACTGTTAAAGATTTGATTTAGATTTAGATTTTGCCTTTTCAAATTTAAATTTATTTTGATTAAATTGTGTAAATAGCAATACAATACAATACAATACAATACAATACAATACAATACAATACAATACAATACAATACAATACAATACAATACAATACAATACAATACAATACAATACAATACAAAAGCAAATAAGCCCCATCTACACGAAAAGACCCACAAGATAAACCAAAAAAACAGAAAGGTAAAAATAAAAGTTACCATAAATATATGTAATTACCAATTACTAAATGATTGTAAATAAACCATATTAAACAAATTTATTTCAACATATTATAATTTTTTACATTTTAACAGATAATTAAAACAATCTCAAAATTAATCCATATTTTGCTGAAAATGTATGAATTCCCTGTACTTTTACACATAAAAACGAATTTTATGAATACTTATTGCGCTAATAGATTGGTACATGTATGCTACAATTGGACTAATATACCAGTTAAACAAACGGTTAAACCCCGAAATAAAATTTAAAAAAAGTTAACACCCGAAACGGCCAATTTTGCCAACATCTTCCTTATTTTTTTTAAATTTTATTTCAGGTTATAACAACTTGTTTAACTTCTATATTAGTCTAATTGTAGCACACATGTACCAATCTATTAGTGCAATAAGTATTCATAAAATTCGTTTTAATATGTAAAAGTGAAAAACCCGAAACGCTGGAATGGCACTGTAGTGAGGTTAGTTATTATGTAGGTTTAAATTAATTTTGACCAAAATTAATTTAAACCTACAGATAATTAAAAATTAAACATTAACTGGTATAAAAACTATTTAAGTGTATCAACCGTAAGAATTATCTACAATTTACTATGACCTAGTAAGCTTAAATAAAAAAAACTAAAACAACGTCGTTTGAATCTGAACGATTTTCATTTCTCTCTAGACATCAGCTGCTAGATCTGAACTTGTTTTCACTTTTGTAGCGATAATTATCTATCCTGTTGCCTGTAACGTAAATTACAAATTCCAAGACACACAAGTTTGTTATTTTAATATTTCTTATATAAAATATATTGTATTTATTTATGTATTCTTCCTTATTAAAACATATTATTTGAAAACTAAGAATAGTAGTCTTGTGTCACTTTGTGTCCTTTAGCCGTAAATGTTTTTTCCTGTCTAGTTACGGTTTTTTTTATATTGATTTCATCTATCACTAAGTGTGCTTGATATAGTACTTTCCATTACTGTCGGCTTTTTGATTAAGTAATGTCAATTTATCAAGTTGGTAGTGAGAAATAGTTCTTTAAGCTCCTGATAGAGGTAAGTGAATTTTTCTGTGTAAGGTCGTATTTTGTGGACCGAAGCGAAGCTGAGGTCCATAAACACGACCGAAGACAGAAAAAAACTTGTCTACTAGTAGCGACCCCCAAGCCCTCAAATTTAATGTTCTTAAAATAACTTGTTAACTTAATGGAAGATTAGCTCAGCGGTCTAAGGCATCGATATAGCGTTGACACTGATCTATGATCGTGAGTTCAAAACTCACTGGCGCCGATTGCCTTTTTCAGTTAATTAATAATTGAAATTTGGCGAAGGCGTACTCCCTAGATATATTGGTTCGAAAGTCAATTAAAGCCGGTGGTTCCCTCTACTACTAGCCCACACAAGTCCTGGACTTAGGGGATGCTTAATTAAGTAGAATAGTACGAGGTTAAAAATAAAAATAAAAACATAAACATAAAACTATTTTGCTTGTTAGTTTTTCAACAAATTTCGCCTACGGCGCTAATATCTCGATTTTTGTTAATAGATTTTATAAAATAATATGATCTATCAAACTGGAGAAGCATCAATATTTCTAAAGATTTTTGCCTGCGGTGTTAAACATAATCAGTTGTATTTTAAGAGGTTTTTACCTACCCATTTAAAGTTTTATAAAATAATTATCTTATCCGAAAAATCTATAAAATCTTAAAATTTTCTTGATAAGCAATAATGTGATATTACAATTTTAATTAATAGATTTTGTAAAGTTATTTACATGTCAAATTTTGAGGTGTCTGGGGAATGCAAAAACTTTAAATTTCTAAAAATTTTCGCTTGCGGCGTTAAGCATAATAAGTTGTGTTTTAAGAGGTTTCACCTACTTATTTGAAAATTTATAAAAATAATTTGCTTTTCGAATTTTTAGAAATTGTTTGTCCTGAATACTGTAAACTGTAAAAATTTTCGCTCACGGCGCTAAACTTAATTACCAATGGTGTGATATTACAATTTTAATTAATAGATTTATCAGATTGTTTACATTTTAAATTCTAAGGTGTCCGGTAAATGTAAAAAAATTAATATTTCTAAAAAAATTTGCCTGCGGCGCTAAACAAGATAAGTTATAATTTAAGAGGTTTTCTCTCATTTGCAATTTTATAAAATAATTTGCTTTTTTAATTCTTGGAATGCTAATTATTTATGGGAATGGCGAATGGTTCAGAATAGAGCTGCAGGAACCAGTAAAATCCAGATTGATTTCCCACATTTTCTTGATAACTTAAACACATCCAAAAAAAAAATAGTTTTTTATAAACCAAACTATATTTTTTCTACATATTTTGGGGCGCTAAAAACGAACATGGCAATGAAAAAAATTCTTGACCCTTAAAATCTTGAGATATAGCTCACAATGGGTCTTTTTTATGAACTCAAGGCCAAAAAAAATCCGCAAGATTTCAGAAAAAGTCCTTTTATGGAAATATTTCTAAATAAAAATGATTTATGCCATAACTTGCAGATTTTAAATATCAAATATGGCACTTTTTTCTTGTTTTTCCGATATATTTCATTAAAATTTTATATAAATAATACAGATACAGCCAAAAATTTATATATGTAATACTCCTACATATATAGGCTTCATAAAAAAATTACATATATTTTTTTATCTCCAGTGATGGGGAGTCTGGGGGCTTAACGTTTAGCATGTCAAAAGAAATATATCAAAAAAATTTCTGATACCTTTAACCCGACTGTTTTTCTCAAGGTTTTTTTAGCGATTTAAACAAATTCGACAATAAAAAAACTCCCTAATATTATTTTTTTTTAAACCACAAGCACAGTGTCAACATTTTATCATAAAGCGGTAAAACCGAAAACAATCTTTCCAAACTAGCAAACATGCGCTTAAGAGGTCACTCATTTTAAAAGTAGTAATAAATGTTCAAAAAATAAAATTACAGATTCAATATGGTGACAAAATATAATTAGTTATAAGTTTTTCATAAAAATATTAATGTATACATAGGGAACGTTCAATAGTTCCCGATTTTAACATTTCATTTCTACGGGAAAGCATTATTACACTTTTTGTTTCTTTATTAATGAAAAATAAAATAGAGCCGTTTAAGTATTACGCGAAGCACTTTTTAGTCAATTTTGATCCCCTCAGACCTCCTGGTAAAGCACTGTAAAATTTTATGTTTTTATCAGATTTATGATAAAATTTTTCTTCCACTGTGCGTGTGGTTTTGAAACAAACTAGGGATCAGGGAGGTCTTTTATTGTCAAATTTGTTTCTATCGCTAAAAAAAAACCTTGAGAAAAACAGTCTAGTTAAACCCCCAGAATCCACCCACTGGACATAAAAAATATTTGTAATTTTTTATAAAGCACATGTATGTAGTAGTATTACATATATACATTTTTGGCTGTAGATATCTAATTTATATAAAATTTTTAATGAAATATATCGAAAAAACACGAAAAAAATGCTATATTTGGAGTTTGTGGCCCTGTAAAATATTAACCAGGGCAGATATTTAAAATCTGCAAGTTATGACACGAATCATTTTTATTTAGCAATATTTTCATAAAAAAAGTTTTTCTGAAATCCTCGGATTTTTTTTTTGACATTGAATGCATACAAAAAAAAAACAATGTGAGCTAGAGATTTTGAGGGTCAAGAATTTTTTTCATTGCCATATTCGTTTTTAGAGTCCAAAAATATGTATGTATATGATATAGTTGGGTTTATAAAAAACACTGGTCCTGTGTTATTAATAATTACCTAATTAAAATTCTGTTTCAGTTGGGTTATTGTTTTAAATTACACCTACACCCGAAAATTGACCTTTTTTTTTTTTAATTTAAATTACTTAATAAGCAATGTTTTGGGAGTCTAATGGACATTCTAGATTTAATTTTACTCCACCCAGAGAAACTGGAAGCAGTTATCTAACCTGGCGCAAGCTTAAATCGTGGATATCAGACGCATATTTAAACCCTGATAACTTTTTTAACTTTTAGTATATTTTAAATTATAAATATTTTTTAAAAAGCTAAAAGTACGTTCTTTTAATACAGGGTGTATCAGAACTCACGTTAAAAAATTACATATGTACTTATACAGCAATAAAAAGAAATTGAGCAAAATTTCAGAGGGCGGTGTATGTATGAACTTTTGAGCTAAAAACGTTTTGTTTCCACCAATCCCAGAAGCTGTTACAATTACCTATAATAGTGGGTAAATTGCCCAATTGGTTTCTATGGAAACATACCAGTAGTTAAAAGTATGCATTCTGAAAGTTTTCTGAGAATGTCAAATTGAAATTTTTCATATGAAAATTTGTTAAAAATATTTTTTAAGATGTAAACTGTTATACAAGTCTTAAAAGGCCGATCTGTAACAGTTTGGCCAACAAGAAACTATCCTTGTTGCTTGATGTTACACATTTTCAATCAGCAATAGGGATTCCACACTATAATAGTTAAATTGTCTTCTTCTTTCATCCAGTAAATTTTAACATTTAAAACAATTTTGTTTCTTTTTATGTAAGTCCCATTTCAATTCTTTACTTTTTTCTAAATAAGATTAAAGGGAGTTTAAAAATATTTCCTTAAATAGTATCCCATTTAAGTGTGTGTGCACATGTAAAACTTTCAATTATTCAACCGTTCTAAATTAAGACGACCTAAAATTAAAAGTAGGATTATAACCAAGAAAAACAAAGAAATTTAGAAAATTATTACAATAAAGTTAAAAATCCATAATCTTCCAGTAATATAACAGTTTAGAACTTAAAAAATATTTTTGACAAATTGTCATATGAAAAATTTCAATTTGAAATTGTCATCAAAGTTTCAAAATGCATACCTTCAGCTACTGGTATGTTTCCATAGAAACCAAATGGGCGATTTATCCACTTTTATAGGTAATTGTAACAGCTTCTGGGGTTGGTGGAAACAAAACGTTCTTATCTCAAAATTTCATACATACACCCCTCTCTCAAATTTTGCTCAATTTCTTTTTATTTCTGTATAAGTACATATGTAATTTTTTTAACTTGAGTTCTGATACACCCTGTATATGTAATAAATGTTATCAAAATTAAAAAAATGTATACAAATAATGACCCAGTTTCGTCAAATGTCATTACCTGAAATTCAAAAATCCGGAAACCTTTTAGAAGAATCTTTTTCCATTTAACTAAAATTTTCCAGTAAGCTATATATATATATTTTTAAATGAAAACATATCTATAACATTCAAATGGAAAGTCGAAAAAATATTATTTAAATGAACCAGTTTTTTATTGAAACTAATTGGCTATTAATATAGGTTAAATTTTTATTACTTTAAAAATAAAAATGAAAAATTTATTGCCAGTAAAAATCTAATTTTGTTGAATGTCAGCTTAATTAATAATAATTAAAACTCCTAATAAAAGGATAAAAATATAAGCAGATAAAAGTCAAACGTACTTTCGAAACAATACAAAAAAAAAACATTTTCAGAATAAAAATATTTATTAAGAAAAAAAAAAAATAATAAAAATCATAAAGTTCTACTTTTTGATTTAAATCATCAAAATCCTTACATTATTCGAAGGGCGTGTCATTTGTCTTTTACTCTCTTAAAAATATGTTTTGTATCCAACCTATTTTTTCAGTAAACAATATAAAACAAATTTAGGGGGCATCTCAAAATATAAATTTTTTTGATTTGAGAACACTGTTATGTTTATATACATATATTATATATATAATATGTATATATGTATATTATATTATTTTATACATGTATATATTTATATTGTATATGTATTAATCTTTTAAAACACGTTAGTCAAGACTGTCAGAATTATGTATCTATTCCCAAAATCTCACTTTGTTATTCTGTTTTAATTAATTTATGGGGACAATCTTGCTACTGGACATACGTTATTTATTTATTTAATTAAATATATGACATATCCAATAAAATTAATTAATTAATAATTGATGAATGGCTTTAATAACTTCTGTGGGTACCTTGTTAAATTTTCACACAAAAAATGTATATATTTAAGATATTTCGTAAAACTTCATTGTTCCAGCATATTACTAATGATCTTGACGAAAGTCAAAATCAAATACTCTGGATAGTATTTGAGTTCTTGTGGCAAAATAAATTACCTACCAATTGATAGGATAAAAATAGTTAAATCTAAGAGTTCTAGACAGTTTTAGCCACACTTTTTGCAAGTGGTTGGTATTCGTGACATATATTCTACCTTGCCACAAAAAACTGACTGAGCCACGTTCGATGTGGTTGGCACTGCGGGCTTTGACCCACAAAACCTTCTTATTCCTTTATCAAGACTAATGATTATGGCAAGTAGCAGCTAAGACCACGCACCCCCCAGAACCTACATTATCCATTTCCATTATCCCGACCCAGCTAAACTAAATGCACAAAACAATCGAAATACCAGCTTCAAGTCTTGAATTAAAAAAGTATTCCAGAACCTGATTTATATAGATAAGTCTGATCAGTCTCCAGACACTGACGAACAATTCGTCCTAAAGCTCTGGGATGTCGACAATTTTCCATTTAAATTTCTTTAACTCGATGCTACCTTAATGACTTGAGTGTCACGGGATTGCCACACCAGCATTTGTTAGTTCATAACAAGTCCCTGAGGAAATGAGGACTGATGGTAAAGGTAAGGTAAAGAATATAATCCTGTTCAAGATATTAAGGAGGAAAGAACCCAATTTTGGACCCTCTTTTTTTCATTTTCTTCTATATTTTAAGGCCCGTAAATTAAGGGACGTAATTTTTAAGTATTCCAACATTAACTATGACGAAATAAACTTTTTGTGAGAAGCAAAAATTACAAAGGTGGATTAACGAAAATATCCGTATCTATATGAGATTATTATAAACTGATAATCAGATACATTTTGCGTGTTCTTATAGGCCCATAAGAGGTAAGTAGTTTTTTTTTCTTCTGCTTGGCAACAGACAGATGAATATCGCTTGATGTCTTCCGTGCAAATGTCAACATTGCTTTAAATTTTAGTTTTCTATGAAACTGTGGTTTCATGTTAATTTTAACCGTGTTTAAATTGTAACTTGCTTACTTGAAGTGAAAACGAAAAGAACTAAATAAAATATATCAAAATATCCTTTGTTCTTTGATTTTTAAACCACGCAAAAATTGCAATGTCAACCCTAAATAGTTCCTTAATTTAAATGTAAGTTTGCTTAAATTTTAGAGCAAAATATATAAGATATTATAAAGCACTCGTTTCATAAACACGTTTTAAGCGCACGAGTATAAGATTGGACGAACGAGCCGCTTGCGGTGAGTTTTTTAAAGTACTTTAATATACTATTAATTTGATTGGAATACTTCAAGGTTCCTTTGCTTTAAACAATTTTTTTATATGACTAAATTATAATTAAATCAAATAATTGTTTAATTTCCAACATGCCTCTGTAACACTAGTTTACAAGTGCTTTATTTTTTTTATAAATTTTGGGATGCAAAAAGAATAATTAAAAAATACCTTTTTATTTTTGTTTTTTACAATATTTTACCATAACGTTTTGAAAATGGTTAATTATATGAGCTTAAAGAATACTTATATTGCAAGATAAAAAATACACTGCCCCAAAAATATACAAATTTTCACGAAAACTAGCCCCGCCCCTCAGGGGGTGGATATTTTTTATTATCAGATTCTCTTTCAGCAACCTTAAAAACCCCAATATACGAATTTTTACAAAAATTACCTCCCATCCCATCAGGGAGTGAAAGAAAAAATTTATTATAATACTCCAACCTGAAAAACCCCGATATACCAATTTTCACGAAAACTACCCCTTGTCCATTTGGGGGAGATTTAGAATTTTTTATAATCATATTTACTCTCAGCAACCTCAAAAACCCCAATATACCAATTTTCATGAAAATATTTAAAATATTTGAAAATATTTACCCCCTCACCCTTGCGGGGGTGGTGTTAGAATTTTTTTATTATCAGATTCAATTTCAGCAACCTTAAAAACCCCTATATACCAAATGTTTGTAAAAAAAATGTATTTTTCACTATTTGCCCCCCTTGCCCCACTCCAATGTTCACCAAAAATCCCGAGCGAAAACTTTTGGTAACATACCTGTATACCAAATATCAAGTCTCTAGCTTAAAGCGTTCTTAAGTTATCGTGCCCACAAGATTTCCCGGATAGCCGATCGACCGACCTATCGACCGACAATTGTTTTTTTTGCTTGCTTTTGATTTATATCGACATAAAACGTTATAAAACGCAAAAATACGCAAAACAATTTTTGAAAATATTTGCACGAATACAAGGCTTAAAAGCCTTAAGGCTTTCCGAAATTTTTACAATTTTCTAAATGGGAAAGCAATACTTCATTAATATTTTTTTATGTTGAATCCAAATTAGTCAAGAAAATAATGTTTTAAAGTTATTTTACCTAAAAATTTTACTTTACAATGAGAAAAAAATAATTAAAATAATATAGAATCTAGGTTGCAAAATATTTCCACGGTTTTTGCGAATTTAAAAACTAGTTATAAATTCTTACCTCTGTTAATGATAATAAAGCAGTAGGTATGCAATTTAGTTTGGTACCGTTATTCTAATATTTTTTTGTCAATTGCAATAAATAATTCAAATCTGAAGCGGCCAATTTGCACAAAACACACAAAACGTGCAAACAAACTCGTGCAATTTAGTCCTTGTGGTTTTTGGTCGTACAGCCATGAATATTATTACCGGCATATGTTTTTCATTTAAATTATTAAAAACAATGCAATATTATGATTTACCGTTTTGAAATTAACGATAAAGGATTACATTATTTTATTGAATATAAACATACAAGATTAAATCATTAAAATAAATTACTTTTTTTGCACGACCAAGACTAAAACCTAATTTTACGCTTTCATTTTCGGAACTAAACTTGCCGTTTTTCTCCCTAGGGAATAAAAATCACGGCAACCTTGATAATATTAAAATATTATACTTACTATGTGCTTTGCTGGTTCAAAAATTAGGTTTGGTGGTGTTTTCTAATAAATTAGCGATTCAAACCAATTTATTTGATTTTAACAAAGAAAACCTTTAAAAATAACATTGTTATAACAATTTATACATAACTTAAAATTTATCATCTTCGTCCATTTTTTGACGTTTGTATCAACCATATTAAAAAACAATTGAATAGCGATAGCCATGAAACTGACTTTTCGCAATTTACAGGCATCTTGATTAAATTAAGAAAATAAAACAACCGATTTTGGACGCGTGGTTTTTAATTTTAATTTTATCTACCTACCTAAATTATGTTTGGTCCTGCAAAAAATAGTGTATATACCTCAGGACTAAACTTGGCTGTTTTAGTCCCTAAACAACAATATTACTTAACAACTATAATTAAAAATTTAAATCTCAAATTTGCCGCTCTTTTTAAATCCACGATGTTCACTTGTTCGCGAATGTTGCCAAGTCTTAACTTTTTAGTTGTTATCACATATATTAGCATTTAAATAAAGATCATTGCGGTTTTTGTTTAAAAAGTTTAGTTTTCAACTGAAAAGAAATAAAATAACGGGTGTTTCCACCCGTAAAAAAAAAACAATTTTCTATCGGTTTCTAATAAACTTTGGCAACGCTTTTTAGTGGCCTGTTTTTAATACCAAGATTCAAATAAATAAATTTATGAATATCAGTGATTTAAAGCTTTTAAGATGGAAAGTGCATAAAATATATTATCTGAAATTAATTAGGGTTTATACCTAGGATGTTTTGGTAATAAAATGAGCATTAATATTGCTTATCAATAACAATAAATCAACTAAAGGTAAGCTTCACAAACTAAAAACACATTTCAGAAAAATATAACATTTATTAAGATGTCAGTAACTGTCAGTTTCTTGTTTCCTTAGTAACCAAGTGATAATTACATTGTGCAAAAATTATCAAATTCATTTTGATCTGATTGTTCAAGAAACTAAAAATGCAAGGTTTTGATTGGCCTATATATTTTTTGTGAAATAGTCGTATGTAATACACCGACAGAGAGAAACATTTTCGATATATCCTAAAGTTTCTATTTCTTTGTAAAGTCCAGATCAGGAGGTAAAAACGTCAAAACGCAGTTTTTGTCTTTGTGACAGCAGTTTGTCAATTACTTGACAATCAAATTGTATTGTTTACTAAGTGACAAGCTGCTATGTCACAAAGGCAAAAACTAAATTTGGATTTTCACCTCCTCAGATACGGTTTTGGGGGAGTGTTTATGATCTTGTTCGATTCCAGTAAGTCATTCTCAAAGTACTTCCATCTTAAGCTTATCAGTGATGGCCATTCCCATATAAGGTGGCAGGGTGGTAGTCAGGAAAATAGGACTTTTTTGTTGTAATTAATAATTTAAGTTATCCCGATGATGGATCTATATAATAGATAGTTTAGAGTGCCTTATTTTATTTTATACAGTGTTGATGATGGCTGTCCCCCAACATTTTCACAGCCTCGTAACGGGCTGTGGAGTATGGTCAGGGCCGTAGCTATGGGGGGGGGTTGGGGGGGAGCATCCCCCCCACCTATCTTGAAATAAAAAAAGTTGCATATTTCATGGATTAAAAACATAAAAGTTGCATATTTCATGGGTTAAAAAAAATAAAATAATAAATTAATTTTGGGAAAAAAAGTTTTAAATAATTTTATGGCTTAAAAATATAAAAGTTGGGATTTAAACCGTAGAATAAAAAAATCTCATTCGCTACGGCCCTGAGTATGGTACCTATTAATTCAGCTAAACTTGAAACAAAAAAAAATAAATCGTATACATGAACTACTAAATTTAAATACTATTATTATAATAATAGATAATTATCTAACAAAATTTTAATTAATATTCACAAATATTTTCCTCTATATGCATTATAATGGTATACTTTCTTATCGTTAATAACGATCCGTTATTGAAATAATAAGTTCATGAAAGTGACAATTACATTAAAATATACCTATTCAACTATTATTTTTACTCATTGACACCTTGATAATTTATTGCTACAGATATTTATTCGATTTATTCTACAATTTCTATTACACAGATAGCAACATCGATATATTTTGACATTGAATTTAATATAATAATAAACAATAAATCTAATGCTTGTTTTACATAGACATCCTACTTTCTATAAATCCTTGAACAACAAAAAAAGTAAGATTAGTTTATTGCATTCTCGGTTGTAATAGGTATTTTATACACTGCGATAATTTTCTTCTTCCTTCTTCTTATTCCTGCATATACGTTCTGATTTTCTCTAATGCACTGCCTCCTATTTAGATTAGATAAAGAGAGAAGTTCTACAGAAAGAGATAAAAGTATAATTATTATTGTTTTAAAATAAAATTATGCATATTTTAAGTAAAAATAACATTTTAGATTATATTTTAAATTACATGAAGGTAAGATATTTGTTTTTTTTAAGTA
The DNA here is from genome assembly GCA_958510825.1 of Brachypterus glaber. Lineage (NCBI taxonomy): Eukaryota > Metazoa > Arthropoda > Insecta > Coleoptera > Kateretidae > Brachypterus > Brachypterus glaber. The sequence goes on along the minus strand of OY294045.1, from coordinate 25,601,773 downwards.
CCCATTGTGTGTGAAGATTTTGTACTTGTTTTTGTGTTTAATATTTTTTTGTTGCACTGTGATAAAATCCAAATATAATATTTTTAGGGAATTTTCTTTTTGTTTTTTTATTTTTTAGTATTGAAGACCTAAATTTATGTTGCCTAACGTATTGGACTGCTCTACATTGTGTAGATTAAAAAAATATTTGAGTCAAATATGCATAAGGTCCCCTTTAAATTTGGGCAAAATTCATACATTTTATAAGCCGGTTCTAGCTTTATTATAGGCTGTATAGATTTCATATTTTGGATAACCCCCTAATAGGGGGGGGGGGGGGTGTTAATTGGGTAGCCGAAACATAGAGGCCTTTAATAAAGCCAGAACCGGGGTATGACGTGATGAATTTTGCCCAATCTGCTTACATAATACTTAAACGTATCCTTAGCTGTTTTCTATATGTTTTCTCTTCTTTCTCTAACGTTTTGTCTTATTTAATTTTGTTTTAATTTTAATTTAATTGTCATTCTTTTTAATTTTTAATCTCTTTTTTTAATCCTTATTTTTATCTACAGTTTAGTTAGAAAGTATTGTTTTTAATTTCATGATTCTTCTTCTCTTGCTCTAAGGTTGAGTAATCCAAAGTGATTTCTGAGAATTTCGTCAATATTCTTCATGAGTGTTTATTTTAATACACCTATTTATTAGATCCCTCTAATCCTTTCCTTTAACCATATTCTTTTCCACATTTGATGTTTTTTTTTTTCATTTGTGCTTCTTTTTGATGAGCTTTCTGATTTTTTTTCCCTTTCTAATAAAATTAAGAACTTGTCTTTCAATAATAATTACTCTCTTGTATTTTTTTTTTAAGTTAAAGTAACAGTGTAATAATAATGTAAATAAGTTATGTTATAAATTAAATTCATTTTAAAAGTTTAAATAATTATATAATATAATAATAAACGTTTATTGTATAAAAGATTACAAATCTTTTTACAAGAGGTTTGAATATATATAAAAAAATACAAGAGAAGAAAAAAAAATACACTAAGTACTTAACCCTAACTATTTAAGTAATTTGATAATTATTCATAGATAATTTAATAAAAAGAAAAAGCAAAAATTTTAATACAAAAAAAAGTTAAATAACAAAAGAAACAATAATATCAATATTTAAAGGTTAAAGGAAAAAAAACATTATTAGTTAATTATAAAGGAACGGAGCTTTAATAAGTTTCCGATAAAACTGTGCAGCATTTTTATTTTAGTTACATTAAGAAAGTAAAGTGCAAAGACTAGATCGTCTAGGTTAATAAGGCTATCAATGTAAGGTGCACGCAACGGTTTGTACATGGGGCAGTTAAAGAAAATATGATCTAAAGTCTCAAACTCGTTTAAGTTGCAAATAGTACATACTTCTTTTTTTCTTTCTTTTTTAAAATTTTAAATAAGATACACAAATATAAAAAAAATAGGTATACATATATTAAGAATGTCTAATATTTAATATTCTACCTGCATATTTGAATTACTGACCAGAGTAGAGTCTGACACTTTTATTGTTAAATTTACATTAGTTTTGATGTTGCTTCGAGTATGTGACTAGAAATTAGTTGTTACTATTTATGTAATTTTTATTATTTTAAACGTGTTTACTTACCGTTATATTATGCATCATGCTCTTATAAAAAACGTAATATATTGATATAAAAAGTTATAAATTATCCGTTGAATTATGTACCTACACAAATAGGATAGTAAGAAAATTTTTTTTTACTGGTTATTTTAGAGAATAGTACTTATATTAAAACATTTGTTCACAATGGATAATCCTATGTTTTTGATTAAGCTAATTGTAATATTAGTATTTACTAATCAATGGTCATATTCACTAAGGTTGTTACTTGGCGAATGAGTATTTCAAATATAGGCCAAAAGTAGATATAACATGATTTTAATCTGAATGTTTTAGTGATATATTACCAGCAACAATCATTGATAGTATCAATTTAATACACATGGGATGGCATGGTGGTAATTTTTTTTCCAAAACTCTGTAACTCTTGCACTATTGTAGTTAACCTGCAGTTTTTAGTTCCTATTTTTGATGATCGGAACGGTTGGCTATGGTGTTACATAAGTAGTATATTTTTATGTATTTTTAAATAAAGATTAATATTTGATTGAGAAAATGTTAAAAAATCTACGGATAAAAAAGTTTGGAGCAAAAAAGTGCAATCGCCTCCCAATTTGCACGTACCTGGTTAAAATTACTATGTTCTGTTTCTTCAAGCAAGATAGTAAATTAAAAATCGCACAGTGAATATTTTCAAAACAGATTAGAATATTGGATGTGAGACTATACTGCGTAGTTTATTTTATAAAACACAACTATATTCTATACACAAACATATACTATTCAAACCTGTTGTAAAAATATTTACTGTGCGATTTTTAATTTAGTATCTTGCTTGAAAAAACAGACCAAAAATAGAATTTACATGAAATTATAGCCTTAATCAGTGCTAAGGCATGTGCAAAATTTCTTTACTGTAGTTTATAGGGTTACAGAAATATTAAATAAAAACCACTTTTTAGATGTAGCTCCCTTAGGGCTCATTTTCAGACCAACCATTATAGGAATTTTTTTTATATTTTTTAACGTAGAATCATCTCTTATATTTTTCGAACTTATTTCTGAATAACCCTGCATATTTTTTTTTTTTTCTGTTTTAGGTATTTATCCCGTTTTATGTTTCATCAAGCAAGATAGTAAATTAAAAATCACACAGTGAATATTTTCAAAACAGATTCGAATATTGGATGTGCGATATACTGCGTAGTTTATTTTATAAAACATAACTATATTCTACACACAAACATATACTATTCAAACCTGTTGTAAAAATATTTAGTGTGCGGTTTTTAATTTACTATCTTGCTTGAAAAAATAGACCATAATTTTGAGGATTATTATAAGGAGCAAACGGATGGAGCTCAGGCTCAGGCGTTTATCTTAGTTTTGCAAAGCAAATAAAAGTCAAAGTAAACTGGACTACTCGACAGGAATAAACCCACGAATAAAAAAAGAAGAAGAATATTTTACATTTTTTTATAACGTAATTACTGTTCTTCTGTATTACATAAAGAGTTAAAAGCAAAATAATTTTGCACAAATAAACATGTTTAAATTTAAAACTCAATAAAATTTTATTAAGGTCAAAACAGTATGCGTGTTAGACGAGTTGTTACTTTTTTTTCTTAGGCGACTGAAAAGGAAGTTTATATTTCATTCTTGATTAACACAGGATATAATACGTAAATCAGCAGGACTATAAATTATTTCTTATTAAGATTATATTGCTTAAAGACTACCAATGTTAATATATTTTATTGTAGTACGATGTTAGAAGTTGGTTCAGTAGGTGTTATTTTATGTATGAAACATTTTAATACTTTTAAGAAATATACTACTGATCTGGTTATTTTAGGTATAATAATAATAAATTAATATAAAAAAAAAAGCTTTTATTTAAGTGCACTAAAAAGAGAATAAATCAAACCCATCATTTTGTTATATTATACAATTTTATATGATATAAAATTGTATAATGTAACAAAATGATGGTTTTGATTTACTTGAAAGTTTAGTTTCTTCTTTTTAGTGCACTTAAAAAAAAGCTTGTTCTTAATAATGTTTTTTTATATTAATTTATACAAGTTTTTTTTCAAATAGGGACGCGAAACCAGAAGCTTGCTTCAGGGCGCCGAAATGCAAAGGCCGGCCCCATATTATTATTTAATGCATGGTAATCCTTACATGTATATTTGTTTATGTCTAAAAAGATGTGGGTAAAAAAAGGTATTCTTTAAATTTTATATAAAATTTTTTTGTCATAAAAGATAAGCATTGAAATTGAAATTCGGTATTTCAATTCTCTACGTTTATTCTTACGCGTATTGGGGGTGATGGGGAGATAAGGGGGATTTAAAATTTACTGTAAAATTTTATTATCTCTAAATGAGTATGTAAGCTAATTTCAGTTTTAAATTATCTTGTGTGGGTAAGAAATGGATTTTCAAAATTTTAGTGGTGGAGGGGTTGGGGGGTAATTATTATATAAAATTATATTGTCAGCCGATTTAAGCATGTGTGCCAAGTTTTAGCTTTCTAAGTTTATTCTGAGTGGTCGAAAAAGCCTTTGGTAGATTTGCCCTAACAAACATTGAAAGTTAAATAAAAGCTTGTAAAAATATACTCCCTTTTCAAGCACTTTTGAAATGGTATATGATTTATCCAAATAATTATATATTAAGAACAACTCAAAACAGTTGGTTTGGATGGTTTCTTTAATGACAATGTGCACAGTTTATAATATTTTACTTATCAAACTGTTGTTAGACATCTTTAAAAGTGTTGCGAATACATTAAAATACGACATATGAATGATGACAAAGCTTCCTGCAAGTCTGCCATTAGTGTCCCCTAAAAATTCGGTGGGAACATATACAATTCTCTATAGTGAGGTCCAAAATTCTCCGTAACTCTCTTAACTTTGAACTAGTTGAGATATTGACCTAGGTGCTTGGTATTTTTACATTACATTACATTTTTGTTTAACCTCGTACTATTCTACTTAGTTAAGCATCCCCTAAGTCCAGGACTTGTGTGGGCTAGTAGTAGAGGGAACCATCGGCTTTAATTGACTTTTGAACCAATTTATAGGGAGTGTCCGCTTCACTTACGCCTTCACCAAATTTCAACTATTAATTAACTGAAAAAGGCAAATCGGCTCCGGTGAGAATCGAACTCACGCTTTTTGTATAGGTACATTATTTGCTCAATTTTTTAAGACACGCTACTACGTCACTAAGAATGTATAAATAACCTTACTACCCTCACGTAGAAGCGTAGAAGCCCATAAATCGGATAACCCTGTTATTTAAGTGTTAAGGGCGGTAAGTGTATTTTACCGGTTGAGGATTATTTTGGAGATTGATACGATGTCGAAATCTCCAATACTATCCGAAACCGGTAAAGCACTTTATGACCGTGATGCTTATTACGTTTTTTGCACGATCCAACAAAATAAACATCAATAAGAATTATTACAGCGAAATTAACACGTAAAATTTATTTTATTCTAAAAATCAAGTAAGTAATAATAAATAAAATTTAACCCTAACAACGGGTTGCTACGTATAATAAACAATGCTAAATTCCTAACTTTGACGTTTCTCCTGTGTGCCAATTAATATCTTTGTAAAATAAACATTTTTTGTAAAAAATGAGTCAAGATGACAATTTTGAGCTTTAAGGTGCGTGGAATATAAGATGTTTTGCAATTATACCAGAAAAATCCAAAGATTAGTATGAAAATAGTTTTAAAAAAATCAAAACATGGTGCAGTGAAAAAAATATGTGAAAACATAGAAAAGTTACTGTTGGCTTATTAATAAATAATTATTATTATTTCGTTCGAAGAAGAAACCTAAATAGTCCAATAGAGTTTAACAGTTATTGTTCCAATTGTAATTTTATATTTAACTTTAATAAAAACTAATTTAAAGATTCAAAAATTAAAAATTCGATTATTATTTACTTACCGATCAGAAATTTGTAAACATAACCTACTGCTGTCATAATTAGGCTAGTAAACACGTCGAATTACCCGATCGTGCAAAAAATATTATTAAATGACTTTGATTGTTGGGCCAGTTGGAAAAAATTGGACCTTGTATTTAGAAATTTCGAATAAGTTTCTCAGTGTCAGTGACTGGACAGGTGAGAAAAATTAAGTTCTTAGTAACTGTTTTCGTTTGAGGTGATTTGACGGTGTTGAAAAAACAAATCTGGAGGTGATTTTTTAGTCACTATTTTTCTTTTCGGGCACAGTTGGTAAATTAAGATAGAGTTGTAAAATTTACCTCAGTACTCTATCCTTGCGACGTTCCTGCCCGTGCTACGTGATTGATACTGGTTTTACTAATAGAGAGACTCTCTAAGAGATTCTTATACAGGGTGTTCCAAAATTAGCCCGAAAACCCCTTGGTTTTCCCGGTTTAACACCCTTAAAAGTATAGTGCTGAGAATGGTTTTTGTTTAATATTTTCGAAACGTCTAAGGATAAATAATTGAAACTTTGTACATCTACTAAACTTTTTGTACTTAAAAAGATAAAGTTACTCTTAGCGATATAAAATGCACATAGACGGGACTACAAAACATAATTATTTAAAACCGATTTTACTTTAAAACGGGACACAATAGGTCCATGGGACAAGATTATCTTTTTTCTGTCAAAAAATTCAGGCTACTATATTTTGTTATTAAAACTGATAAAAAAACCCACACAAAAAAGTTTTACCTGTCTATGTGCATTTTATATCGTTAAGAGTAACTTTATCTTCTTAAATACAAAAAGTTTAGTAAGTGTACAAAGTTTCAATTAATTACCCTTAGACGTTTCGAAGTATTAAACAAAAACCATCCTTAGCACTACACTTTAACACCCAGTATCTGGAAAAGCAAGGGTTTTCGGCCTATAGCTATATGAAGTTTTATTAATATTTTCGGTTCTAGAATTCGCTATTAAAGTTTGGTAGGCTAATTTTGGGACACCCTGTACAATAATTTTTTTTTTTTTTTTTTTTTGACATGTGTATTTTATCCTATTTATTTAATATTTAATTTATTTAATATAAAATATGTTATAACAAATTATTGTGTAGAATAACTAAGCTAGATTAGACAAAATATTACGAGTGATAAATGTAGCCTAAGCAGAACTGCTTGTGTTGCACACTTATACTCCTAAAATTATATTAATTTTATTGTTCTATATGTATATTACAAATTTTAATTTTATGCTGTATTATAGCGCGCGGAGTAAGAGAGAGAGAGAGAGAGAGAGAGGGAATGAAGAATGTGTGTGAAAAGAAAGAGCTCAGGGTAAAATTTTGTAAATTATCACCTATTTTATGTACTCAAAAAATTGTTTAAAATTATTCAAAAATTGTTTCAAAAATATACGGTTGTTGCAAAATAAATTGTTTTAATGTTATTTTAAATTGTTTTAAGCGTTTAATTTGTTTTATATGCATAGGTATAAGATTCCAAAATTTGATATTGGTAAATGACATAAATTTTTGAAAATGATTTTTTTTAATTAAGGGTAGGTTTTCAATTAAATTAATGTTAGCTCTAGTATTATATACTCTATTATCATTTATTCTATTAAAGTTCCAGACTAAACACTTAAATGCATACAGGTTTCTAACGTTAAGTATTTCTGATTCTATGTATAACTTATTTGTTGAGTATAAATACGGTTTTCTAAACATAATCTTAATAATAGAGTTTTGTAGTGTTTCTAAAGTTTTTAGATGGCATTGATACATACCACCCCATGCAGTTATACAGTATCTCAGTACAGATTCCACCAAGGATGTATACACTATTTTTAAATTTTTTATATTGAGAATATCTCTAAGAATATAGATTTTATGACGGACAAAACGTAATTTCTTACAAATATCGTGAACGTGCTTATCCCATCTCAAAAACTGGTCTACTGTTACCCCAAGATATTTAATTTTATCAACTTTATGAATTTCCTTACAAGTGCAGTTTCTTAAAGTGCAGTCTTGGTCGTGTATTTTTAGATTTGCAATATTTGGCTGGTCGTTTTGATAGCAAGAGAAGGCTATAAACTTGGTTTTACTGATATTTAAGCTTAATTTATTATGGCATAACCATTCATACACCATGACCATATTTTTTTCAGCAATTTTAAAAACAGATTCCCAAGAGTCACTATAAAATATTATTACTGTATCGTCAGCATATGATATTAAATGAGCGTTTATATTTATGTTTGACATTCCATTTATAAATATTAAAAATAATATAGGACCTAAAACAGTTCCTTGTGGTATTCCCATGGTCACGGTGTATGATTCACTTAATGAGTTTTGAACTTTAACATATTGTTGTCTGTTTGATAGATAATTTTTCATTAAGTTTAGAGCTATACCTCTAACACCCATATTCTCAAGCATCTCTATTAACAAGTCATATGGAACAGTATCAAACGCCTTTTGCAAATCCAAAAATACCGCCAAACACTTTTTACTTAAGTTGAGTTTTTTTACTAAGAAATTAATGAACTCATTTACGGCATGTTCTGTACTAAAACCTGGTCTAAATCCGTATTGGTGATTAGAAATTAATTTGTGTTTTTCTAAATAATTAACTAGTCTAGATTTAAAACTAAGTTCAAATATTTTTCCTAGATTACTTATAACACTTATTGGCCTATAGTTTGTACATTGTGTTTTGTCGCCTGCCTTGTAGATTGGGGTAACAGTAGATTCTTTCCATTTATTTGGAACTACACCAGTTTTAAAACAAAGATTTATACAGTAAGTTAGTGGTTTACTTATGTAGGTATGAATTTTTTTAAGTAATTTACCTGTGATCCCATCTTTGCCAGGCGATGAGTTACTCTTTAATTTAGATATAAAACCCATAATATCATTCTCAGTTACCGGCCGCAAAAACATAGATTCCAATAATGGATCCTTTTTTACCTGATTTTTTTTTAATTTTTGAATGTTGCCAGCCATTTTTTGTCCAATATTAACAAAAAATTTGTTAAAAGTATCTGCTTTTTTTTTGTTATCAGTTATTGTCTCATTATTTTCAGCTAAAATATTGCCAATATGATTACTTTTGTAACTACTATTTGTTGCATCAGAAATTACGCTCCATATTTTTTTGTAATCATTGTTACAATTTTCTATTTTATATTTATAGAAGTTATTTTTTTGGTTTCTTAACAAATTAGACAAAAAATTTCTGTATCTGTTATATTCGAGTTTAGATTCATCGGAATAATTTTTTAATAACTTTCTTTTTAATTTATCCCTATGCTTTATAGAGTTTATTAGTCCCTGTGTTATCCATGCCTTAATCTTTGTATTTTTTTGAATAATAGTAATTTTTTTAGTACAAGAAGCAGTGTGTTTGTTAAGAATGTCAGTGAAAATATCATTGCATATATTTGCCTCATCCTGTTCATAGACAGAATCCCAAGTCTCATCTTTTAATAAACCGAATAATTTTTTATAATCAATTTTATTAATAAAATTTTCTTTTTTTTGAACTTCAGGAGTTCTGTCTATGTTAAAAGAGGCAAAAACTGCATAATGATCTGTGATGTCGGTTTGAAACACTGCGGGTTTTATTAATATTTTATTGAAATCTACCTGTTTTTTAATAAAAATATGATCTATTGTAGTTTGTGTATTTGATTTAATTCGTGTGTATTTATTTATATAAGATTGGTAACCCAGGGACTCCAATAAATCTAAGTAATCGCTATTTGGTTTTTGATTTGGCTTAGAGATATCAATATTAATATCTCCTACAAATATTTCGATATTTTCGCGGCTAGCAACTGAAAAAAAATTAGAGATATCCTCAATATATCTAGAAGGATCTGTATCTGGGAGTCTGTATGAAGCAGTTAGACCAAAGGTAATTTTATTACAGTGAAATATTAATCTTAATAAATTTGTTTCTGTTAATTTAATTATACTTGAATTAGCAGATAGTGTTTTTTTAATGTAAATTAGTAGACCGTCATTTTTATTAAATTGTGATTCATTGTAAAAAATATCAAACTTTGGAATGTTATACCTACTTACTGCGTCTATATGAAAGGTTTCCGATAAAACTATTACATCAAAGTTGTCTACACATAATGAGTCCAAATAGGCTAATAGTTGATCAAAGTTTGCATTAATACTTCTTATATTGAAGTGAATTAAATTTAAGTTTGTTCCTAAAATTATTTTTTTATAGTTAAAAGTTTCATTACACACACATGTTTCTATATCTCTCTCTCCCTCTAGTATCTCCAAAAAATCAATTTTCTAAAAAAGAAAAAAGAAAAACAGAATTTAATATTTATAAAAAAAAAAGTACACAATAAGAATCAAATAACTCCGTAAAAAAAAAAGTTCATTTATTGATTAGTTTTCTTCTTCTTTCTCCTCTTCATCAGTTTGTTCTTCCCTATCTTCATCATCATTTTCATCACTTTCTTCAAAGTAATTGAAAATTTTGGTTTTTTTACCATTTATTGTGGCAAAAAGTTGTCCAAAATTAGACCAGACATTTTTTTTGCCATATTTTTCTTGTAATATGGACATTTTCGTTCTTAGTGTTCTTGTTAAGTCCTCTTGCACAAAAAAACTTGACCCCTTAAACATTTTTAAGTTCGACATAACCATTTGCTTATGTTCTTTCTTTTTAAATTTAATTATTATAGGTCTAGAATTTTTATTTGATTTTCTACCACTACGACTGGACCATTCTATATCATTTGCTGAAAACCTACTTTTTATTTGTTTATTTATTGTATCTATGACTTCTTGTCCTAAATGTTCATTATTTCCTTCCCTTAATCCGTAAAGGCAAATATTATTAATTTTTTCTTTTTGTAGAAAATTTGTAATTTGTGTTTCCATTTTGTTTATTTTGATTTTATATTTTTGAATAGCTTGTTTATTTTCTTGCATTTTTTGTTCAATAATGACATTAAATTTATCAGTTATTGTTTTTATAAAAGTTTCATTACTAATCAATCGTGATATCGTTTTTTCAATAATGTCTTCAATATCCAATGTACTTGCCTGTTTATTATTTGAGTTTTCTTGACTTGAGCCTTTTCTAGTTCGTCCAGTCATTTTTATATCAGGTATATTCACCTAACGCACCAACTTTTGATATTTTTTAAGGATTAAACTAGTTTATTTCCACTATAAAACTTGATTTTTACACGGAGCAAATTTGTTTAGTGTTCACTTTTCGCCATCTAGCGGAAGCACTTTTAATTTAATTAGATTCTCTTAACGTTTAAATTACTTATAAATTTAAATTAAATATACCGTATTGGCATGTTGAGATGCCCTATATTACAAATTCAAAAAATGCAAAGCAATTATGGAGTTTAACGGCTCGTTACTCATTGAATTTAATTCGTTAATATAAATCAATCTGTGCAGCACATCACTCGTGGCATTTTGCGATTGATATTTCCAAGGGAAACAATTACGATTAAATATTTTACATAGTTTATTATTTAACTAAGGTTAATTTATTATACTCTTAACAGCTCTTAAGCTGCAAGAGTATTATAAGAGATTATCAAATTTTTTCTGCGACCTTTTTTTTTTAAATCATTTATTCAAAAAAACAGAAATTTACATTTATATGGTTCATTCTCTTAAATACTTAGTACCTATAATATATTACATATCAACTTATAGACCTATATAATAATAATATTATTACATAACTAAACTACACGTTACAACTACGCCTAGTTAGTAGTTAGTACTTATTTTCCACCCGTTGCCTATGACAACGGTGGGGAAGTGACAATCAGCTGATTTTACATATCTGCTGTCAGAAAATGAGTAAACGTCAAATACATAACCTCAAATTGACAAAGTAATTTTAAGACAGTTTTTGCGTTTTTTGGATGTTAGGTCGTAAACAAAATAGTATACACACCTCGATGCAACCCATTCTCAGTGCACTTTGAGTGCTCTTTATACTTGGCTCCTCCTCGTAAAAAAAATAAGCATTCTCGTGTACCGCAAACTAGGTTCACGTACTCGGTGCCTAATATACTATTGCCTGCGCCCTAGTTAGTAGTTACTAACTACTAGTTAGTGCTTATTTTCTACCCGATGCCATAAAAGCTGTCAGAAAGTGACAGTCAGCTGATTTTACATGTCTGCTGTCAGAAAACAGGTGAACGTCAAACACAAAACGTCAAACTAATCAAATTAATTTTAAGACAGTTTTTGCGTTTTTTTGATGTTTAGGTGTTAGGTCGTAGGAAAAATGTTATACTCACCTCGACGCAAACCTATTTAAGTTTGTTTACATTTTTTTGATTGAGCGATAAGCTGAATCACTTCAAAATTTATTGCTGCGTTGCCAGACTTATATTAAATTAAATTTTTTGGGGATACATTTTTAATAATATGGATTGTCTTAATTGTGGAAATACTATTAAGAGAAATGATAAATATATCCGATGTGATTGCTGTCAAAATTTTTTGCACCTGATTGATTGTTCTGGATTAAATGCATCAGACTGTGTTGCTGTGGAAAACAAAAGTAGATCCTTAATCTTCTTTTGTGTCAACTGTAGAAACAATTTTAAGAAGGTGCCCCTTATTTTACAAAATTACACCAAGTTAGAAAATGAACTAGCCAATTTACATAAGCATGTTGATAAGTTAGAAACCGAAATTACCAATTTAAAAACTAACACTACTTTAAATGTGGAATCCTTTTCGACTGAAATTCAGGAAAGGTTACTTAGAGCCAACAACGTCATGATTTACAATTATTAATTTTGATAAAACTAAGGTTGATAATATTTTCGCAAATCTTGATGTAACAAACGATGTAAAAAAAGTAATTCGTGTCGGCAAGAAAATTGGTTCAAAAATAAGACCTTTAAAAGTAATATTTTCCAATAAAGAAGCAGCGAAGAAAGTTTTAAAAAGCAGTAAAAGTATACCTGATCAATATAAAGTTAGCTCAGATCAAACGAAACTGCAGCAAGAACATTTTAAATCTTTAAAACATGAACTAAACAATAGAATAGCTAATGGGGAACAAAACTTAACCTTAAAATTTGTGAATAATATACCGAAAATTATAAAAATTGACAACTCTGGTAATTCCCAAAGAAAAAACTAAAACAAGCCCCATTGCAATGCTATTACCATAATGTAGGCGGTCTTAAAACTAAGATACATGACTTTAGCCAAGCTGTACTAACTTCCCACTACGATATAATAATCATAACTGAAAGTGGTCTAAGCGATGATGTCTTCAGCAATGAGTTTCAGCTATTTTCATACGATGTATTCAGGTCTGATAGATCAGCAGCTACAAGTGATAAGAGTCGCGGCGGTGGAGTTTTAATACTAGTGAAAAAAAATTGGTCGGCCCAACCCATACCCATAAACGTTACTAAGGTGGAACAATGTTATGTAAAATTGCAATGTAATAAACAGGATTTCATAATCGGAGGTGTTTACATTCCACCCCAGTCCACAGTGGATAAATATGAAGATTACTGTTCTACACTTGAATATATTTCTCTTTTGAATCCAAATGCATCACTTTCCATTTTTGGTGACTATAATCTTCCTACGGCAGCCACGGTGAACTGCGAGGATACATTCATGGACACATCAAATTTTTTAAACTTAAAACAAGTAAACAATATTCCGAATGATCGTAATGTCTTTTTGGACTTACTGTTTACAAATGAACCTACTGTTGGTACTACTCAAGCATATGACCTTTTATTGCCAAATTCATTCCATCATATAGCATATAATTTTAATCTACCCATCAGATGCGAACAAGTTAATAATCATGTAAATTTTTCTGAGCTCTTTTACGACTTTAAAAATGCCGATTATATTGGTTTAAATAATTTTATTTCATCTGTTGACTGAGAAAATTTATTTCTTAAAGTTGACTGTAATGTGGCTACTAGGGAACTTTATGAAATTTTAAACGTTGGCTTATCTCTGTTTGTCCCAAAGAAAAAATTTATTAAAAATAATTTTCCCAAATGGTTCAGTGCTGAACTTCAAAGCCTAATTCTCCAGAAAAAGGAAGCTCATAAAAAATATAAAGAATCTCTTTTAAATTATGATTATCTGGCTTTTTCGCATCTCAGGAATAAATGTAAACAAGTTGCTAAAAATTGTTATTCGAGTTATTTGAGTAAAATGGACAATCAGTTAAAATCTAATCCGAAGAACTTTTAGTCATTTATCAATGAAAAAAAGCAGAATAATGGATTGCCGAATGTGATGAATTTGGATGATAGAACGGCTAGTAATGTTCAAGATATTGCCAACCTTTTTGCTGAATATTTCTCGTCTGTCTACCAACAGCATAATGCAGTAAATATGGACAATGCTGACTGTTCTTCATCCAATATTTCCATAAGGCCAATAACCGTTATTGATATATTTAATAAAATTGAAAGCATTCCCAATAAATACACATCTGGCCCTGACGGTATACCCAATGCTCTTCTTAAGGAATGTATATGCACAATATCATTACCCCTGAGTATTCTTTTTAATAAGTCATATGACTCCAGTATTTTTCCAGATCTATGGAAAAATAGTTTTATTGTACCTATTTTTAAAAGCGGCGGACGTAATGATATTAAGAACTATAGGGGGGTATCTATACAATCCTCTATACCTAAGCTATTTGATAGTTTGGTTTGTGACCAGTTGGCATGGCAATGTAAATCAAAGTTGTCTAACCAGCAACACGGTTTTTTGTCAGGTCGATCGACCACAACCAACCTAGCTATTTATAGGGAAAAAATTCTCTACGCTTTAGAGAAGGGCTGGCAGTTAGATTCCATCTACACAGACTTCTCTAAAGCATTTGACACGGTGGATATTAGTTTATTGTTGGTAAAACTTGCCATATTTGGTTTTGACTTTAAACTGCTTAAATGGTTCGAAAGCTTTTTGTCTAATCGAAAACAGTGTGTTCATATGTTGGGTGTGTTTTCTTTTTTTATAGATGTCTGTTCAGGTGTACCACAAGGGTCACATTGCGCTCCTCTGTTATTCCTCATATTTATTAACGATATGATCAATGAGCTTGTCTCTAGTGAGGGACTCATATTCGCTGATGATTTTAAATTTTTTAAAATCATCAAATCTGATGAGGATAGAGCCGATTTACAACTAGACCTAAATAAAATATACAATTGGTGTACTAGAAACAATCTTAGGCTTAATATTAATAAGTGCTGTTATATTAGTTTTTTTAGGGGTCAGAAAAAATTTGAATCTGATTACCAAATTAATGATGTACCTTTAAAATATAGTTCATCCATAAAAGATCTGGGTGTAATATTTAATGAAAACTTAAATTTTAGTGACCATATTAATAGAACAGCCAAAAAAGCAAATAAACTTCTTGGATTTGTAATGCGTAATTGTCTGGAACTTTCTGCACACACTATAACTGTGCTTTATAAATCCTTGATAAGATCTAATTTAGAATATTGCCCCCTAATTTGGTCTCCATATACTGCTCAGGATAAATATATTT
Source organism: Brachypterus glaber (assembly GCA_958510825.1). Lineage (NCBI taxonomy): Eukaryota > Metazoa > Arthropoda > Insecta > Coleoptera > Kateretidae > Brachypterus > Brachypterus glaber. Next base: position 25,586,598 of record OY294045.1, on the reverse strand, counting down.
TAGAAAAAGTTCAACATAAATTTTTGCGTGTTCTAGCTTTTAAAATGAATTTCAGAATTATAGACCACAATTACTTTTGGATTGAAAGAACTACAGGTATTGAAACACTGGAAAATAGAAGAGTTTTGGCTAATAGTTGCTTTGTGTATAACTTAATCAATGGTCAGGTTGATTGTCCCGATCTACTTGGTAAAATAAATTTTTATGTTTCGCCTAGAAATACTAGGGGTACTCAAAATACTTTCTTTATTTCACGGCATGCTACTAACTATGCAACTCTAACTCCAATTAATTCGGCCTTATCATTTCTAAATGACTCAAATATTGATCCATTCTCAATTAATATACGAAAATTCAAATTTGCTATTCGTTCATTCCAAAATCAATAAACTAACTTTTTGCATTTATTCCTATAGTGTCTTTACTTTATTTTCTATTAATTTTTCTTCAATTATTTTTTTTATGTTTTTTACATATTTTGTTTATTCTTAAGTTTTATATTTTTATATTTTATATTTTATAAGTTAATTTAGATTTAAGATCCTACGTATTTGTTAAATACTATTATTATAATCTGTGTAAAATTACTGTAATGGGGCTATCCCGTAGATAAATAAATAAATAAATAAATAAATAAATAAATAAATAAGTGCACTTTGAGCTTTTTCTTTTTACTTGGCTCCGCGCTGTAAAAAATAAGCACTCTCTTGCACTGAAAACTAGGTTCGAGTACTCGCTACGTAATGTACTATTAAAATCGTCAAAAAATTCCCTAGATCGAGGTACTTTTAATCGAAGTCTGAAAAATTTTCATTGAGCACTGTCCCTCTCTGCTAGCATGCTTTCCTCTATCCATGTGTTACATTTTTGTGCATCGATAACTTGAGAACGGAACGGTTATAACATTTTCAGCAAGTTCTATGAGAGGAAGGATCTTGTGATTTTTGAACAAAATCTTTTAAAAATAAAAAAGTTAAAGAAAGGCCACTTTCCAAAAAACATATAAATAAACAAGTCGTGAAGCTATGTAATGCTATGCATTCCATTATATACTATTCACAGTGCATTTTGCCAAATATTAAAAAAAGTTAATTTTCAAAAAAATAAAAATATATTTTATGAAAAACCGAAAAATTAGAAAAAATTCAAAAATAATTCAAAAAAATATAAAAATTTTTATTTTTTTAATTTTCTTTTTGCGAAAAACGAAAAATTAAAAAAAAATAAAAAAATATTCAAAAAAAAAACTTTCAAAAAAATTGTACATTTTTTCTTTAAAAATTATATTTTTTTGAAAAACGAAAAGAAAAATATTCTTTTTTGTTTTTGGGGGATTAAGTACTTTTTAAATTGCTAGAATTAATCCTTATAATAAAAGTAATTTTTCCTAAAAAAGGGGAATTAATTTTATTTAAAATTTCAAGTCGATTGGATTATTCGTTCTTGAGTTATCGTGTTCACAAAAATCGTCACATCGGAGGGACGGACGAGCAGACCGACAGGAAGGACATTTTCAAAGTTTCTTATTTTTTCATAAAACACATTTTTATCCAATAATTTTGTGTCTATGAAGTTTTTTGGCAGTTTTGGGAAATTCGAAACTACCGTATAATACTATTCTAGCGCTTTTGAATAGTAGATATAATAAAGGAAAACTACCTAAAACATTTTTTTAGAAAATATTGCTTTGATATAAAATATTATCACCAGTTATAAAAAAATCTATTTATAAAAGAAGCGGTCACTTTTTAATGGTGTAAAAAATAGGGTGAGGGCAGGAGCTCAAAAAAAATCATATCCTGAAATATTTATTTTTAATTTGCTGATAAAGGCGTCTAGCCGAGATCAGCAATCACGCGAAAGCAGAAATAACATTTTGCGCTCGTAATACAAAAAACATTTTTTCTAAGATCTAAAATAAATAAATAAATTTCCGACAGTAAGTTACCTTACAAGGTCGCAGAACTTGAGTACAATATCCTGCAAATCTGTTGGTGTAAAAGTAAAATCCTAATCACAGTAATTCTCCAGAATTCCTCCGTAACAACAAATATATAGAACACAAATATTTAGCACACGAAATTGAGATTTGATTCAAAATAAATAATAATTTCATATTAAAAAAATGACGGACCAACATCTCGTCGCATATAACAGACAGCCGTTTTACGATTGATATGCCGGTTGTCTACACTGTGCGCGCGAAAAAAATCACTTTTCTGCTTGCTGTCATGGTAATGAGCAGAAAAGTAAAATACTAAGAAATAGTAAGGACTGAAATTTTTAATTTTAAACAAAATTATAAAAATATTAATTTATTATTCCATCAATCTATTTTCTAATCATCGTACAGAGTACACGGAAAAAAAAAATTATAGCTAGGAGCGCTATAACACACATACCAAGCAAATTATAATCGCTTATTATATAAATACAAGGCTTTCTCTTACAATTATGGCAGTCAGTGTAAAAATTTATATGAAATACTTTAATTGTTTAGTGAATAATAAAATATAACAAATAGTATGGCATTTATAGCTTAAATAGATTTAATTATTGTCCGTGCTAATAATTTTTATAATATAATAAAATTTCTGTAAATTTATAATAGTGCCTGTAATAAATATAATCGTGTCTGTAATATATATAATCGTTTCCAATTTATTTTTAACATTATTAGTTATTGTGTCCCTTATAATGTATAGCTTAAATCACTATAATTTGCCACTGTTACCAAATATCTTATAATGTATAGCGCAGAGCCCACTAATTTCTTTCCGTGTAATATTAGTAGACTGACAGTTTCGGGTTGCTGGCCCTCTTCAGTACCAAGAGTCAACTCTGCACGCTGATTAAGAAAACGTTTTTAGACTTTACTCGCAAAGGGAATATAGACATTAGATTGATGTAGACTTGGCTATATTCCTTTTGCGAGTAAAGTCTAAAAATGTTTTCTTAACAGCGTGCAGAGTTGACTCTTGGTACTGAAGAGGGCCAGCAGCCCGAAACTGTCAGTCTACTAATATCACTCTGTACGATGATTAGAAAATAGATTGATGGAATAATAAATTAATATTTTTATAATTTTGTTTAAAATTAAAAATTTCAGTCCTTACTAATTCTACGTCTAACCACCCGTTTGTGGTACTATGTGCTTGAGACACACAAGTCTTCAACTTGCTACCATTCAAAGTCTTCAGATTAGGAGACGTATGAGTAGTTGTCTACATTAGGAATAGATCAATCTAATGGCTATATTCCTTTTGCGAGTAAAGTCTAAAAACGTTTTCTTAATCAGCGTGCAGAGTTGACTCTTGGTACTGAAGAGGGCCAGCAGCCGGAAACTGTCAGTCTACTAATATCACTCTGTACGATGATTAGAAAATAGATTGATGGAATAATAAACTAAGAAATAGGTTATTTTGTAGAAATGTTAACTTTTCTATTCGATAGTAGAAAAAATAATTTACTGTGAAAAGTATACTGTAGAATGCGAAGCAATAAATACCTTATGGCTTATTTTGTTTAACATTTAACATACATTCTGAAGTATAAATTGCCTTTTTCTTGGTCTCCGATCGGAGATTATCACGGAAAGTTGGGTAACTTTGTATTTAAGTGAAATTGATACGATATTAATACTTCTACTAAATGGCAAAAAAATGACGAATTGAACAAGAAAAATATAAAATAAAAGCTATCATAAAACTAAATGTTTTTTGTTTTATATTAAATTGTAAGTTTTTATAAAATACCTCATATGACTATGTCCTATCTATGTATGTTAAACATATACAGGGTTATTCTTTTAAGTGGTACACCCCCCGTAAATTTTGAACAGGATGAGATATAAAATTTAAATTTGGAATATGCATATCACATAACAAAAACTATTATTTTTCATATTTTTAATTTTTTTATTTGATTAGGCGGCTCCAGGAGGGCACCCTAGGTCTTGTGATAAGTCGTTTTAAAGACCTTAAAATTCTCTATGTAACCATGTAACTATTTATTTCCTAATGTTATTTTTGAAGATTTTTTTTCTTCAAAATTGATGAAATTTTCAAAATAAAAAAAAAATAATTTTGGAAACTTTGCGCAAACAGGTCAAAATAGTTAAAACATGGTGTATTATCATGTCAGGACTAATTACTTATCAGTTTTATGTAAAACTTTCAATATTTATGCACAAAATATTAAAAATTTGAATAATTGTGATGAAAAAAAAAATATTAAAAGATAAATAGTTACATAGTTAAATAGATAATCTTAAGCTATTTAAAATGTCATATCACAAGACCCCAAGTCATTGTTATGCCAGTTTGTTCAAAATTTAATAGATGGAGCTCTCATAATGTTAACAGCTCTGTTAATGTCATGAAATACAGCAAGTTCAGCACCTATTGTAAACTTTATATGTTATGCATATGTATATGTATATGATATGATACACTGATAGGAAAATCTAATAATAGTACAACCAAATGTTGTTGTAAAAAGTTTGAGGTATATAATACCATGTTTACGATTATAATCGATTATATCATTATAACGTTATATTAAATACACTATTAAAATTGTAGATTCATATTATCTAATAATACAACAACGTTGTTGTCACTATAATAGTTTTTTCAGGAAGGATGATTACCTAATAAAGATGGCGATAATCAGATGATTCTAATACATGTTTTACCAAAATATTGAAAGTAGGCATTTTGGGCTAAAATTTTTATGTGCATAAGTATACCCAACGATAAGCATGTAGATGTACATATAATTATATGTGATATCACATATTTGAAGTTTCTATATTTAAAATGTTTAAAATGTTTAAAATACATCACAGAACACCCACATTACAGTTCGTCAAGAGACTTAAATTTTTAAATATGGACACACCCCCCAAATTACGCTACTGAATTCAGCAGTTGTTAGAGGTACGCGTACCACCTATGTTTCTTCCTCCGAATACTTTCTCTTCCTTTCTTGTACTCAGTTCGTCATATTTCCACTTCTCTTCCTACCAGGTTCTGCTATCCAGCCGGACGAACGGATCAGCTGAATTGCCTGCATTTTGAAGGGAGAATCCTGACGTAGAAAAAAGCGGCAATCCGACCCTCGGGATTTGCAAGCCACGCCTCCCTCGCTGTTTGCTCGACAAAGAAAAATCTGATCGCTTAACAGTTTGTTGTTGAAAATCAAAGAACTGCACTCGTTTGTAAATACCAAACACGCTTACTTTTTTGTTGTTGAATTCTAGGCAATATACAGGGTATATTTGAAATAGGGTCGGAAATTTTAACAGGTGATTCTACATGATAAAATTTGACAAAAAGTTCCTATAAACATATGTCTAAAAATGCGTCATAAGGGAGCTACGCCCCTTTGAAATTGGCTAAAAAAATCGGTTTTTATTTAATAACTCAGGAACCCTTTGAGATATATTAACGAGGTTTTGCACGTGAATTAATCCTAATAAGGCCCATCTTTGTATGTAATTTTCACGTACTTATTTAAACCAGGGGTGTGCGAAAAGGGGGGTCCTTATCAGTTTTTTGTCCCAAACTTTTTTCTGTGTAACTTTTTTGCAATTTTATTTTTAAAATATGATTCCTCAGGTCAAAATACATAAAAAAGGTACTCTTGTTGTAATACTGTAGGATTAACCGTTTTCGAGAAAAGTGAATTTGAAGGTGAAATTTCACTGTTCGATGACGAAAAATTAAATACTAAACTGTCGAAAACCAAAATTTTAATGATGGAATGTTATTCTACATCAAAAGCTAAGAAAAAAAGTTTCCATACATGTAGGTCGAAAAAACGCTTTTAAAGCTACCATAGCCCTTTAAAAATGGTGCATATTTAGGAGACCATAGCTCCATTAGGATTCATTTTTAGAAGTACCTCTATATGAGGTTTTTTTCTTAGTTTTTAATGTACATTCGCCCTGCATCATTAAAATTTTGGTTTTCAACATTTTAGTATTTAATTTTTCGTCCTCGAACCGTGGAATTTTACCTTCAAATGAATTTTTCTCGAAAACGATTAATCCTACAGTATTACAACAAGAGTACCTTTTTTATGTATTTTGATCTGGGGAAATATATTTCAAAAATAAAATTGTAAAAAAGTTACACAGAAAAAAGTTTGGGACAAAAAACTGATAAGCCCTCCCGTTTTGCACACCCCTGGTTTAAATAATTACGTGAAAATTACATACAAAGATGGGCCTTATTAGGATTAATTCACGTGCAAAACCTCGTTAATATATCTAAAAGGGTTCCTGAGTTATTAAATAAAAACCGATTTTTTTAGCCACTTTCAAAGGGGCGTAGCTCCCTTATGACGCATTTTTAGACATATGTTTATAGGAACTTTTTGTCATTTTTTATGATGTAAAACCATCTGTTAAAATTTCCGACCCTATTTCAAATACACCGTGTATAGTGGTTGGAGCATATTCAATTATTTATTTTTGTATACTATATACCTAATTACGTTATAAATTACGCAATCGTTCTATCAGTGTGTGTATTGGATAAGTCCACTCATTGCAATTTGTCTCCTTAAACTTAAATAATGTGTGATTTTTTGTAATAATCAGAATCCGCTTCGTCACGAAGAAGAACTTTATACTATTCCTCGTCTTCGGATATATCTCGTTGACATTTCGGCTCTTGCCTCGTACAAACGGAACGGTTATAGTTCAGTGGTTAATCTCTAACAATGGATACATAAATTCGCATTGTACTTTCACAAAATTTTCCAGTATTTCGTAAATCCGAACCGCATGGGCGTAACGTTTTCATTTTTACAAACTTGCCGTTTGATGCTGATAGAAGTAATTAAATGCCAAGGAAATTAAATAATTATAATTAGCTATTAGGTAATTAGCTCATGACTTAACCTTTATTTATATTTGCGTTCTTTGTATTACATTGCTGTAACTTTTTTTACATCTGCTATGTAGATTCCTCAATAATATAATACACGGTAAAAATAAATTACATTAAATTACATAGTCCGTAAATGGTAATATGTTGCCATAGACCGGAATGGTAAAAATTACATAGTCCGTAATAGTAATATTTTGCATAGACCGGAACACTAAAAATTACATAGTCCAGAATGGTAATATTTTTCATAGACTTGAAATTTGAAAAAAAATATTTACTACTTAGAAAATGTTTGTTCCAAATCAAAAGTCTCTGTGTCAAAGCTTTTTTGAAATATCATAGCGTAAAGTTCATTTCGTTTAATAAACCAAATGATTTACACCCTTAATACAAGTATAAACTGCTTATATCTTTCTTTAAAGATATATTGGCTGATAAAGATCGTAATTTATAATTAATGTAAATTTTAGGCCACAAATAAAGCATTTAAATATCGTACATAATTAATATTTACCATTTTTTACACTTTTAACACTTTAACCTAGCAGCATGCGTCGCTATCTCTCTAACAATAACAATATTAAACAGTCCGTCTCATGATGCGACGCCTTCTTGGTTATTTTCCAAGGCGCACGTCCGTCTTAAAATAACATAGCCCGACATTGTAAAATTATTTAAAAATATGTAAATCAATGCAAATATATTTTTTTACATTATTTTACATTCTTTTACATTCTTTTACATTCTTTTACATTCTTTTACATTATTTTACATTATTTCACATTATTTTACATTATTTTACATTCTTTTACATAAATTCATGAATAATGCATAGTCCAGAATAGTAAATTTGCTATTCCGTACTATGTAAATTCATGTATTTTTACATTATTTTACATGCATTTTTTACACAGTAGAATAAAATATAATTAATATCTGTAACAGGATAGTAGTTTATGCTAAATGCACGAAAAAAAAAATTAAATGGAAATAAATAGGAACAGTAATATTATTAATTATTGTTATTTATATAAAATAAAATATTGTGTTATTTTTTCAAGTACATTTTTCATTTTTCCATTATATTTAATTTTGTCAAGTACATTTTTGGGAGAAAATAAGTGTCGCTGGTGGGCATTTTCCTGTAGATTCAGGCAATGCTGACTGCACGATGGTCATGGATTTGACTGTAATTTAGTTTATGGGTTCTATATGATAACAGAAAAAATCCTCCAGAGGATTTTACCCCAGAAAAGCCTACTTTGTGAGATGATTTTTTTAGTTTTTTTCAAGAAATCGTAAGTTGTTGCAAAAATTGATTTTGAAGTTTAATAACTCAAAAACGGTTTGAGATTTAAAAACGGTTTTCACCAGTTAGAAAAACACCTTTTTCTGCATATATAACCAGTTTTTTCAAATTTGATTGTCTTTTGTTTTTTGAGATATTTAATAAAACATAAAACTCAAATTTTCTCAAAAACCCCACCCCCAATTTTTTTCAAATTTTCAAGAAATATTCTTTAATGTAACTATGCATATATGTTAATACCCTATATATTTACCTTTCCCACTATTTTGTTTAGCTTTTAGTTATATGCAATAATATACCGATAACAACCAATTCTAATTTTTTTTTTGATTTATCGTGGTGCGCTTTCTAATATTTTGCGAATTTTTATTGTTTTAAACGTAGAAATGAAAAACACAAAAAGAAATAAAATAAAAAATTAAAAATTAAATAAAAAAAGAAATTTTTATTCGATTTTATCTAAAAGCTCCACTTTTTTATAATACTAAAAGTTAAATTTTTTCTGCCTGGACCGTAAAAGTAAAATAGTCGACGTTGATTGGTTGATTTTTATTGAAACTGTTGACATTTGAATTCTAACCTCTTTGTTGTTAAAAGTACAAATGTATTTATTAATATATTATAATGGCGATTGCCATCCGAGCTCACAGAGCGAGGTCGGCAACCTTAATCGCCCTAAAAACAGTTTTCGCCGTGTATCATGCAAAAAATTTTATTTGATTGTAATATATCGAGATCCTTAAATAAATTTATCTTATCTTATCTTATCTTATCTTATCTTATCTTATCTTATATTAATAAATACATTTGTACTTTTGACCACAAATTTGAGGTTAGAATTCAGATGTCAACAGTTTCAATATAAATCAACCAATCAAAGTCGATTATTTAACTTTTGTGGCCTAAACAAAAAAAACTAAACTTCTACAGGTTTGTTATACAAAAAGTGGCTTTTAGATAAAATCGAATAAAATTTTGTTATTTTATTTTTAATTTTTTTATTTTATTTTTTTATTTCTTTTTATGTTTTTCATTTCTACGTTTAAAACAATAAAAATTTGCAAAATATTTCAAAGCGCACCACGATAAATCGAAAAAAAATCAGAAAAAATGGTAAAAATTGGTTGTTATCGGTATATGCATATAAAAGCTAAACAAAATAGTGGGGAAGGTAAATATAGGATATTAAAATAGATACATTAAAGAACATTTCCTGAAAATTCAAAAAAAAATGGGGGTGGGGTTTTTGAGAATAGTTTATGTTTTATCAAATATCTTGAAAAACAAAAAATACAATCAAATTTGAAAAAAATGGTTATATATGCAGAAAAAGGTGTTTTTTTTTTAATTTGTGAAAACCGTTTTTAAAAATCTCAAACCGTTCTTGAGTTATTAAACTTCAAAATCAATTTTTATGAAAACTTACGATTTCTTGAAATAACTAAAAAAATCATATCTCACAAAGTAGGCCTTTTTGGGGTAAAATCCTCTGGGGATCTTTTCTGGAACCCATAAACCAAATTACAGTCAAATCCATGACCCTCGTGCAGTCAGCATTACCTGAATCTACAGGGAAATGCCCTGGTAAGTTTATAAAAGTATACACACCTATATAAAAATAATTCTAAATTATTATTATAAAATAAAATTTATTTATCCAATATATACAGATAATAAGACAATTACCAGCTTTATTTTAAATAGATAAACTCAATAATAACCCTCGCGTGGATTTTACTTTATTGAGTGGATAATTATTTATTTTACCCACTCAACTGTCACTTGTCGAATTATTTTCTTGTAAATGTCATTAAAATTTTTAATAATAATATGAATTCCTAAGCTATTTATTGGATAAAACCTTGTATGGCACTCATGGGTAAACCGATATTGCCCTCTCGAAAATTAACCTGCTTGGCTGACGCCTCGCAGGTTAATTTTCTTATGGGCAATATCTTACTTTACCCACTAATACCATAAATAACTATTAATAATAGATTATAATAGATAAATAATATTTTTTATGAACACAATACTATACATATTATGACGTTAGTAGCATACAGCTACTTTAAAAAAATTATTAATATAGGTACTCAAAATAAACTATAGGAATAAAAGGACCAAGGACAAAAAATGCAATTGTGTTTCATAATGAACAATAAAATATTATTAGCTTTAATCAAAAGAGTAGTTTATCTATCTAGAACTGTCAGATATTGCAGAGATAAAACCACAAAATTAATACGTATTGTTGTTCAAAGTAATTATTTTAATTGTTTTCTCTTGTTCTATCGCTAGACAATTGCACCACATAGTGCCCTTGATAGAAGCAGTGACAGTATTCACGAATATCTGCTTTTATTTAATCTAGAGATGGGACTTTCATATATATGGGTTAGATATGAAAGTCCCATAAAAAAAAACAATATAATAAAAATATGTTTTTAAATAACATAAATTATTTTATATATATTTTTTAAATATTTTAATTTTTATGAAGAAAATACAAAAATTCATTTCTTTATTCTATTTTATAAATTTATTTATTTATTTTAACTATTTTACATTTCATCCATTTCATATATTTCATCTATTTCGTCTTTTTTATCTATTTCATTCATTCCATCCTTTTAATCAATTTCATCTAAATATTTCATGTTTTATCTTTTTTATATTTCGTCCGTTTTATCTGTTTTATCTCTTTTATCTATTTCATATATTAGGTCTATATAATCTATTACATCTATTTATGTGTTTAATCTATTTCATGTATTTCATATATGTTACATATCTATTAAATCTATTTCAACTATTTCATATATTTCTTCTATTTTATCTGTTTCATCTGTTTCATATATTTAATCATTTTAACTTTTTCAACTTTTTCGTTTGGACTTTTTGTCTGTCATAAAGAACCCGTAAACCAAATTACAGTCAAATCTATGACCATCGTGTAGTCAGCATTGCCTGAATCTACAGGGAAATATTCTGGTAAGTTTATAAAAGTATGCATACCTATATAAAAATAATTCTAAATTATTATTATAAAACAAAATGTATTTAATAATAGATTATAATAGCAAACGGATATTTTTTATGAACACGATACTATACATATTATGACGTCAGTAGCATACAGCTACTTTATAAAAATTATTAATATAGGTACTCAAAATAAACTATAGGAATAAAAGGACCAAGGACAAAAAATGCAATTGTGTTTCATAATGAACAATAAAATATTATTAGCTGTAATCAAAAGAGTAGTTTATCTATCTAGAACTGTCAGATATTGCAGAGATAAAACCACAAAATTAATACGTATTGTTGTTCAAAGTAATCATTTTAATTGTTTTCTCTTGTTCTATCGCTAGACAATTGCACCACATAGTGCCCTTGATAGAAGCAGTGACAGTATTCAGGAATATCTGCTTTTATTTTATCTAGAGATGGGACTTACATTTCTAACCCATATTAAAAAAAATATAATATTAATTATATGTTTTTCTTCAAGCGTACTAAAATGTTCATATTTTATAACTGAACACACTAGTTAGAAGTGATTTATTTTTTTACAGTAAAAAAATGAGTTCATTGTTGTACGCCGTAAAAAAAGTTAGTTAGCAAAACCATCAAGCGGCAGCACTCTTTGACTTTGATGAAAGTATGGCTGTCATCTAAACTTGTTTGTTTATTATGTAAACAGGTGATTGACTAGAGATTCTGTGCAAAAACCTTGTGTGAAACTGATTGAAAATAATTGAAGAAGAATATATGGTTTATACACCTACAAATCGCTCCGAAATTGCAAATGCTACAACAAAGTTACCATCAAAATCGCAAAAAGTGTACGATTTAGCCTAAGAAAACAAATTAAAATGAGCTAAGGAAGGTTTAAGTTTATTTCGAAAGGGTTTTACTGGCCTATTTTAATAAAAAAAAAACATACTTTATTACTGAATAAATTAAATTCAAAAATTAATATTCAAAAATATATATATATAGGATGCTTAAAGAAAAAATAGTATGTTTCACTCAGAGTAAAAGTGCTTTTTTACTCTTCTGTAGTTTCCGGACTCCGCTTCGCGTCGTCCGTAAATTCTATAGACAATTAAAAAAAAGCTTCACTTTTCCTCTTAGTAAAACAATATACTATTTTAAATAACAAATTATTTTTTATATATTTTAATTTTTATTAAGAAATTACAAAAATGTATTTCTTTATTCTATTTTATAAATTTATTTATTTTAACTATTATCTATTTCATCCATTTCATATATTTCATCTATTTCATTAATTCCATCCTTTTCATCAATTTCATCTAAATATTTCGTGTTTCATATTTTTTTCTATTTCGTCCGTTTTATCTGTTTTATCTCTTTTATTTATTTTATCTTTTTGTATATTTTATCTATTTCATATATTTCATCTATATAATCTATTTCATTTATTTATCTGTTTAATCTATTTAATCTATTTCATCTATTTCATCTATTTTATATATGTTATATATCTATTAAATCTATTTGAACTATTTCTTCTATTTTATCTGTTTCATCTATTTCATCTATTTCATCTATTTCATATATTTAATCATTTTAACTTTTTCATCTTTTTCACCAATTTCATCTATTTTGTTTATTTCATCTATTTATTTAACCTAATTTATCTTTGTTTATTTCATCTATTTCATTTATTTTATCAGGTTCATCTACTTTATGCATTTTATATATTTAATCTAATTCGTTTATTTCTGATTATTAATCTGTTTTATCTATTGTATCTGTTTTATCTATTTCATCTATTCTGTTAAATATGTTCCATCTATTTTAGTTATTTTATCTATTTCATATATTTTGTCTATTTCATATATTTTATTTATTTATTCATTTTATCTATTTTATCTATTCAATCTATTTTATCTATTTAATTCTTTTTCATTCAATTTAATTTTTTTTATCTGTTTGACCGGTAAATACTAGCATTTTCCACAATATAGTATAAAAACTAAAAATATCCCACCTCTAGCACATTTAGCGCGACCAGGAACAGCATAGCCGCCTTGACCCAGCGACCCACACAACACGTAATAGACTTGAGTTTTAAAAGAAATTGCTACTGTTAAGATATACCTATTTACTATTCGCCAAGATTAAAAGGATTTATTTATATCGTTTTATGATCAAGCATTTGGACTTTTTGTGATATTTTAAATCATCCATTATGATATACCTTTAATGAAACTTTTTCTTAGTTATTTATTTATATTTTTATTACATTTTGAAACCTAATATATCATTGAGATTTTCTGCCAAAATGATCTATAGTTATAAATCTATACAAAAACAGTAGGTTTGAGAAAACAAATCGCCGACAAGAGATGCAAGGATATTTCAAATTAAATTTATTAAACCAGTCTCAGATTTAAGTTTAATTAATAACTAATGATGATCATAATTTTTAAATGATGTTAATGAGTTATTTATTGCTTATTAAATCGATTAATTTTATATTCAAATATTTAGATTACTACCTATTTTCTATTTAGTTCAAAAAATATAATTAAAAAAAATGTATTGTGATTAAAACTTGTGTAATACTTTTCTAGAAAGTAAAATTTATTAAAACCTTCAATGCATTGTAATGCTTTAATTATTACTTATTTTTGTTTAAATTTAAAATAAAATAAGTATCTATTCGAACCAATGTATGTGGATTAAAATGTATTCATTACCTTATATAGATTGAAAACTTTCTTGTGATTTTAATTAAATTTTTATTCATTCTTTTGATAAAACTATTTCACTTTCTTTCATATATTTATTTTATTTCAAGAAAAATAGCGTTAAAAAAATAATAACTATTTTTACTTAGTTTTCTTAAAATATATATAAATTACCCGAAACATTACTTAAACCTATATAGCAAAGCTTTTATTTTGACAAATGCTTAAATAATATTGTATCTTAAAAATAAAGCATTAACTAAAGCATATTTAAATCTTAAAAGCTTTTAAATGTGGAGATATTGACCGTATGTTTCATATTTAAGCAAGCGAGTTATTTTTTTTAATTTTTTATTTTATAGTACAGGGACTTTCATTTGAAGGTAGTTTATACCTAACACTGTTTGTTTCATGTTACAAAAATTTTAAATGAAATAATTATAAATCCATTTGACATTTTTCCAGGACATTTCTTCTTATTTTATTCAAATATCTTTGTGTACATGCCTCTTTTGGAATATATGAGGTGTATATTCAATTCTTGTATACAATTAAAAAGATCTTCATAATTATTTTCCAATATTTTACCCAAAAATCGTTTGAAAACTTTTACAAACATTTTGACATGAAAGTAAATGATAACATTAAAAACATTGGACTTCTGTACTGGGGGATGGGGTTCAGCATACTGAGACCAAACTGTCTTATAATTTAGGATCAAAATAGTATTGTAACGATATAAATCGTCACTTTGTAATATAGCAAGGGTTAATTAAACTATTCGTTTACTTACGTTATAATTTATGTTTATTTTGTATATAAATAGTTACGTACGTACAGAACTATTTTGTATCTGGGACTATTTTGTAGCAGGAACTGAATTCTAACCATATAAGTCTCTATTCCATAGTTCTACCTGAAAATAACATAAAGAAAACATAATTAGAATATGATTTTTAATAATAAAGAATATGACTTATTTCTCTATAATACATTTGTCTATGGACTTACCTGGTTTTTATATGTTTCAGAGTCTATTGAGGGTTGGATTTCACTGGCTTTCATTTGTAGCTTGTCTCTCCTGGAAAGTTTCATATGCTTATTGCTTCGGAATAATCCAGAATTTGTTGAAAATAGTTTGCTGGAACTGCTCACTTAGATTCAGTATTTTGTTTATACTTAGTTCACAGGACACTTAGTATTCTGTTCGTATTTTTATTAGTTTTGCTGATAAACAATAAGTATTGTTTATATTTGTTTCTTAGAGTAATATTTTGAGGTTAGATATCACTAATACGGATTTATTAGGAAATAGTCTTTTTGGTTATTATCTTTGATGTAGTTTTCGTTACCTTTATTAGGAATCCTATACGGTAAAACTGTAGTTGATAATGACTTACATAGATGTCGCTAATAGTTCAGAAATAGGATTTTATTTACCTGAAGGGTTCATACCGGTTGATAAGGTCGATTTTCGCTCTTTTCTGGATGCAACTCGAATACAATGGTGGTGTCATTTTGACGAGTGTTTATTTTCTGTAATCATCGAAGTAATCCTTCATGTATTTTTATTTAAAGTTAGTGAAAATGAATATTTAAACAATGCGGAAGATATTATAACTGTTATTTTCTACAATTATGCATTTATAACGTTTCGATGGACATCGAAGACTTAGAATGACATGTAAGTTAAGTTTTTCTGTTTCTTAGAATATTTCTGAGATATAATTATTGTTTTAGCACCATTAATTAAGCACCATTATTACTACATTAATTAATTACCATTAATTACTCACCATTTCTATACCATTAATATGGAATTACATTAATTTAAGTTGAAGTTTATTTTGGTATATTTGATATACAAGTTCTCCGCATGGAGTGATGTTCTGTTGGAACATGGTTCTGTATTTTTCGGCATAGATAAATTCTATATGACCGTCTAGCAGACAATTTTATATTGGACATAATTTTCAAAAGCATATTTAATCCCGGACAACATTTTCAATCGTACATTTTATCCTGGAAGATAATTTTTCCAAAGTAGATGGGACAGCCTATATTTTTTTTTCTTTCATTTGAGAAATGAATTCATCAGCATAGAGGAGACTTGCACAGATGGAGACGATGGAATTCATACCTCATGGATTTTGCAGAAACCAGCTAAGTACTCATTCTGAAAACTTTTGAAAGCAATATTTCATATTTTTAAATTCTTTTATTTCAATATTCTTATAACTGTAAACTTTATCAGATCTGATATAGTATTGATTAATACTATATGCCCTTCTGGCTTTTGTTCATTTTTAGGTACTTATTTTTTTTAAAACATTTAATCTCATTTATTAATTATTAAATATCATACTTTTGATTAAATGATTTCTAATTTAAGCATGACTTTTATACACTGCAAGAAATGATTGTTGTTTACATACATTTCTTGGTGCTTGCTGAACTTCATGTTTTCTTTATACATTTAAGTCGAATGATTTCTGAATTTAGTAATTTTTATTAAGATTTCTTTAATTATATCTTAATATAATTACACATATTTTTTATATATATTAATACATTACTTGATGTGCTTTCATTAAGTTTATTTATAATAAATTTCTTAAATGAATTATCTTATTTTATTTAGAGGTTAAATTTTCTCAAACTGAAAAGCTTAAGTATTTACACTAGGTTGTTACTTACCTAAAGGAGTAAAAGCTAAAGTAACTGGCGCCCCTAACAACATTAATCAATTCTTTCTATTTTTCCCTTGCCCATACCCATTGCTCCGCTGTCAAAACTAGCCGTTGGCAGTGAACGTATTAATTACGGTACAGTATATTAAAGTACTAGTTTCATAACATACGTTTTTAGCGCACGAGTACAAGTTTAGAAAACGAGCCGCTTACAGCTAGTTTTCTAAAGTACTAGTGCGCTAAAAACGTGTTATGAAACGAGTGCTTTATACAATTTTTTCAATTTTGCTCTAAAATTAAAAAAAAACTTACATTTAAATTGATGACTGATTTAGGGATCTTTGTTTTGGACTGGCATTACAGTTTACACCGTGTTTAAAATTCTAAGAACAAATTATATTTTTATATATTTTATAGTCATCTCTTCTCTTTTTTACTGCAATTAACCAAGCCACAATTTTAACATGGTAAAAATAACCTAAAAGCAAAATTTTGTAGAAAATTCAATTTAAAGCGACATTGACATTTGCACCGAAAACGTCAAGCGATAGGCCAGGTCTGTTGCCAACCCAAAAGAACAAAAAGTACAGACCTCTTATGGGCCTATAAGAATACGCAAAATGCGTGTGATTATGAGCTAATAAGAGTCGCAAAATAGAAAAAATAAATATAAAAAGCAGTTTGTTTATTTATGTATCTAGACGATATGTCAATGGTAGAACTAATTTTCGTCCTACACTTAACACCTAGTTTAGCAACTTGGATGTCAAGTGTGGGTTATAAAATGTGGTTAATTAAAACATTTTAATTACTGTAATTAAGCTATGTAGTTAAATAAAAAATAACAATTTCAAGAGTAAAAATCAAAATGCGTAAAATTGTCATATTAGTCTAGAATCTAGATACATTTCTGTGTTCACTTTTGTGTTCCAAAATATGTCACAAGGGACAAATTTTGTTTATAAATTCTTAAAAGGGTCAAAGTGTTTTCCACTCGCGTTATGTTAAATAACATTTTGTGGAAAATACTTACTTTGACCTCTTCTAAATATTTATAGACATTTGTTCCCACAAAACAGGACACAGAAGTGTATCCTGGACTTTTGGTCCGTACTAAAAACCTGATTACCAATATTTGAGACAAAAAAGTCAAAGTAATCATGCTTATTTGGAGCTCTCCATGTCTGCACATATAAATTATTTCCATCCAAAAATAAAAGC
This sequence comes from Brachypterus glaber, assembly GCA_958510825.1. Classification (NCBI taxonomy): domain Eukaryota; kingdom Metazoa; phylum Arthropoda; class Insecta; order Coleoptera; family Kateretidae; genus Brachypterus; species Brachypterus glaber. The sequence goes on along the minus strand of OY294045.1, from coordinate 25,568,750 downwards.
TTAAGATTCTGTTAACTAGTATCTTAAAAAACTGTTTTTGTTTTCCCATTTTGAATATTTTCAAAATTTTGGGAATTCATTTTTTATTTGAGTTGGTTGCAAACGTTTAAAAAAATTTCAATTTTTTTTGCCTATCGACTCGATCGGTCTGTCCAAGCACGATAACTTAAGAACGATTTAAGCTAGAGACTTGAAATTTGGCGTACATGTATGTTACCAAAAGTTCTCACTCGGGATTGTTTTTGGTGAATATTGGGATGCAGCCAGGAGGGCAAATGGGGAAAATACATTTTTTTACAAAAATTTAAAAATTTCTGTATAGGAGTTTTTAAGAAAGCTGAAATTGAATCTGATAATAAATTTTTCTAACTCCACCCCCGCGTGGGTGAGGGGTTAAATATTTTTAATATTTTGGTATAAAGGGTTTTTCGAGGTCGATGAAACTGAATCTGATAACAAAATTTTTCTAATTCCAGCCCCTGAGGAACGGGTGGTAGTTTTCTTGAAAATTGGTATATTGGGGTTTTTGAGGGCGGCCTGGGGTTAGTTTTAGCGAAAGTTGGTATATTGGGGTTTTAAGGTTGCTGAAAGTGAATCTTATAATAAAAAATCCATTTCACGCGCGGAGGTGATAAATGGGAAAGTTTTTTTACTTGGCAGTGTATTTTTTCTTGGGTTGGCAACAGGACAAACGAACAACGCTTTTTAACCCCTTTTTTTTCAAAGTACAGGTCCCCACACCAGATTAAAATGTATATGGAAAATCCCGTAAACAAATATCCAACTGTGGATATTGTGATATATTTTGCTATACCTAAAAATATTCATAAGAGAATACGATGGAGCGGAAGGGGTTAATATTAGAACTAATAAATTTATGCTAAAAAACTATAAAAAATGGTGTATGTTAGTTTTTCCATTTTTTACAAAAAAAAAAATCTAAATTTTCCCAAAAGCATATTTACCTACTTTTTTTTGGAAAACACTTGTTTTATAAATTATTAGAACACTCGTCCATTAAAAAACTTGCCACAACCGGCTCGTTTTTACTTTTATATAAACTTGCACCAAAAACGTCTATCATGCAACTAGTATTAATATACTATAATGACACAGGCATCAAATTTGCTTTATGGGAGTTTATAAATAAATATAAATAGATATTTCTTTCGTATTTCTCCTTTCATGCTAATAACTTTTTTCGCTTTTTTTAGATTTTTAACTTTTTTTTTGGTGAAAAGTTCAGCGCGAGATTATGACGTGGTAGTCCAAACGAATAAATAAAGTGTAAAAAATGTGAATTTTTGAATATGAAAGTTTTTGGCCCTGCTAATTTTGAATATCATATTAAAAAAAAAAAACTACTTTTATTTATGATAAACACTAGAAAAATAAAAAAAAAATCTGGCCTTTTTGGGTGATCCACAAAATTTTAAAATCCGATTTTAATAATATTTTGTATAAATGCATATTTTGATAACTTCCATGTGGGTCAATATACAAAATTCAAACTGGCGAGTTATAAATGGAGGATTGATTGTTTTATTGTTTTCAAACTTAACTGAAATTGAGCATAGACCATTTTGACTTCAATAATAAGTTTGGTTTCCGCAACGTCAAAAACCACTAAATGCATTTTTTTCAATTGGACCAGCCATTTTGAATTTTCAACCATGGATTCGGTTTTGAGCAACCTTAAAAACCCCTAGATACCAGTTTTTACGTGAAGGGATAAAACTAAATGCAGTTTCACTTTTCTTTTATATATGATAACGAAATGCAAAAAGTTTTCAATTGTGAGCCTGTGTAATACGTTGTTTTTAAACAACAAACTTTAAAAGATACCTATAAATTAATACGTATAAATAAAATAAAACTAGGATTAAAATATAGTAAACACTGAAGCTTAACCGCGCCTATTTTTTTGCACATTTTAACTACTGATCGTTACTTCTAAGATACCCCTAAATGGAATAATCTAATGTTCATTCGCATTAAAATGATTGTAATTTCCTTTATGGATTTTAAAACTTTATTTATGAGCAGCAAGATGATTAATGTTCTACGTTTGTTTTGCCTATGGTCAAGTTAATGTTGTCGTTTAAAACAGATTAGACCTACATATTTTCCTTGAAATTGGATTAGTGTAAAATGATTATTGCAAATTATTGCAAGGGTTTTTTTAATAAAATCATGTGATACATCTTTTAAAAGCTCATAAAGTTTTCTTCTTTTTTATACTTTTGTTAAGGGGGTTAATAATAGGGTTGAAAATGGGATTTTTTTTAATCCAAATGTATTTAAAATCAAACAATTTTTGTTTAACGATTAATTTCATAATATAAAAACATAAATTATATTTTTAAACAATAATATATAAAAAAATAAAAAAAATACAGGAAAATAAAAAAAAGTACAAGAAAATACAAGAAAATCACATATTTAAAAAAGAAATAAAATAAAAAATTAAAAAGTACAGTCTAAAAGAGCATTTAATAGGCCATAAAATAATGTATCACATGACACCCCTTTCCATTTAAAAAAAACTATCCCCCTTGACCCCTCCCTTCATTATGCTCAATAAAAAATAAATTATATACTTTATCTTAAAAGGTTAAAGCGGGTGGCGGACTTTAGACACGCACTGTATAAAGATCTCGGCTTCAGATTGCATATCGTCTTGTTACCTTAACTACCTCGTATCTCCAAATTCACAGGGGACACAAAAAACCGGTTAACTTAAAAATTATTATTTTTTTTATTGTAATATAGACAAATATAAGTGTAGTTATTTCTTGTGGACCCTTCAAGCATAAAAGATTGCAAAATTATTAGTTACGTGAGTCAAAAATTAGAATTATGGAGATACGAGTTAGTTACAGTAACTATTATTTCCAAGTCGTAACCCTGTACTGGAGATACGAGGTTGCTCAATTAAAAACTGTGAAATATTCAAGGCATGTAATTTTTAAATATTTACAATATTTTAGTAAAAAATAGTATATTGGGGTTTTTCAGGTTGTAAATTGTACCAATTTTCGTGAATAAAGGGGTTGCTAAAAGTGAACCTGATAATTAAATTTTTCTAACTACACCCTAAGGGGGAGGGGGTGATTATTGCTTTCCGATTGTCAGTCGATCGGTCGGTCGATCGGTCGGTCTGTCCGGGAAACCTTGTAAGCACGATAACTTATACGCTTTAAGCTAGAGACTTGAAATTTGGCATATATGTATTTTACCAAAAGTCCTCGCTAGGGATTGTTTTTGGTTTGGACTTTTTATAAAATTTAGCTTAAGCGACCTTAGAAGCCCCTAGATATAAATTTTAAAACATTTTAAGAAAAAAAACACGATATTTTTCACCACTGGGGGTGATATGGAGGGGTAATAGGTCTTTTTTTACTTCACCAATATATTTTCCGCATCCAAATACATAAATATGCTAAGTTTTATCTTCTTAGATATTTTCACCTACGGGAAATTCCTTATTTGCTAGGCCTAATATTGGAGATACGAGGTAGTTACAGTTATTTATTTTAAGTAGTAAAGGAGATACGAGGTAATTAGTTCCACATAACTTATAAACCAATTGAAATTTTAAATTAGGACTTTGTTTAGGTCATTACTAATCATTTACAGAATTGATTAGTGCAAAAAACTGAAAATCGAATTTTTGGAGATACGAGGTAGTTAAGGTAACACGACGATATGAATAAAATAGGAATCTGAAAGAGGGTTTTTGGGAATTGTGTGTTTCAAAAATGTGAACTTTGGTCCTAAAAGTTGTATATATCGTGGGCTTGGGAGCAAAAGGCACTAGGTTAATTTAGTTTAATCAAACTACTTACTTTTTTAATCAACAAATGGGACATCATTATGTCCAAACATATTGCGACTGGCAGTAGTTCTTTTTTCCAAAAAAAAAAAATATATTACAATTAAAAAATAATAATGAAAGTTAAATTTTATCATTATCTCAAAACCATGTTTTATGCTAGTGCTCTATGCTTGTAAACCCACGATATACTATGATAAATGATATATCGTCGGCTTACAAGTAAAAGGCACTAAGTCACTTTTTTGCAAAAATGGGATTTTTAGGGTACTGTAATTAATTTTTGATGATCTATGTACAGGTAAACCGAACTAACTTCTAGGTGGACTGCCAAGAGAGTTCCCACTATACAAAACGCACCAGTTTGATTTTGAATAAAATTTTATCTGGCAATAGGCACTAAGTCACTTAGTGCACTTAGTGCGTTTTACTTGTAGATTATTTCAAATGTTTCTGCACTAAGCGACTGAGTGTTTGTTTGGCGAAACGTGCATTTTTGTAACAATTATTACAAAAATTAAAAAACAACAGTGAAAGTTAAATTTGTCAATATCTCAAAACCATGTTTTTGGACTTAGTGCTCTTTACTTGTAAGACGACGATATAATGAGGGCTATTTTTTATATACTTACTTAAATAAAGTATAAAGAATGTTAAAAAAAATCAATTCCCTTCAGTTTTTTTAAATTTTTTATTTTTTTTTTTTAATCAATTTTTAGGTGAAAGTCCTCTCGCTCATCCAAGAATGTAAAAATCACTCTAATAAAAATTAACTTCTAGTGACAACTAGTAATCATTACGGTTTTTAAGGTCACAAGAGTAGAATCTTAATTGAATTTTGCGACTAGAAAAATTTGCACACTGATTGATTTTTCATGGACGGGAAATAATTATAGTTATTATAATATACATAATTATAGATAATTTATGTGTTGTCCATATTTATAATTAATAAATTTTATTTGATGAAAGAAGAGATATTTCATAAGAATTAATCTAGTTTCGAAAGTATTTTGTCATCATACCATGACATCATAAGGATTAAATCCAAAATTAGTAGCCAAAAATTCGAGAATTGACACAAGGGTCCAGGTTCGCAATTATTTACAAATGCTTTGTAAAAAAGTATTATAAGATAGTTTGGAATTTTCCAAAATTGTTAAAAAAAATCGGATAAGTTCTACTGTACAAGTAAAGCAAAACCGTGATAACATTAATATGTTTTAAGCCTCCAGTTACGAGACATGGTTTTCTTTACTTGCATATTTATTAATTTCGTAAGCTTCACATAAATTTAAAGTTCTCGGCTGGGATCTTCACATAATTTTGGGACACTTTTGGGTCACATAACAACAATGATCCCAGCCTAGAACTCAATGATCCCATCCGAGAACTTTGTTGATATCGTAAGCGTCACATATTAATCTTATCCCGGTTTTGCTTTGCTTGTACACTAGAACATATTTAACAATGATCCCAGCCGAGAACTTTAAATTTAATTATTTTCAGATTCTCTTTCAGCAACCCCAATACACCAATTTTTACGAAAACTACCCCGCGCCCCTCAGGGGGTGGAGAATTTTGACATTGGAAATGTCTTATGGCTCGAAACCCATGAATTTTTGTCACAATTGTAACGATTTTTGTTGGGATTTTCCACACGATTTTTCACGATTACCAAAAAATTTTCACGATTTTTGTTGGGATTTTCCTCATAATTTCTCACAATTTTGTCACAGTTGTCACGATTTTTATTATCTTCACAGGTGATACTGATAAACTTTCCAAAATATAACTGCTTTGATCTTTTATAAATGATTTTTTTAATATTTATATTTTGACATCCTTGGGTACAATTAAAACCCCAATACAATCAATTTACACGGAAAGAAATTAGTGGGCTCTGCGCTATACATTATAAGATATTTGGTAAAAAGTTATAGTGATTTAAGATATACATTATAAGGGACACGATAACTAATAATGTTAAAAATAAATTAGAAACGATTATGTTTATTACAGATACAATTATATTTATTACAGGCACTATTATAAATTTACAGAAATTTTATTATATCATAAAAATTATTAGCACGGACAATAATTAAATCTATTTAAGATATAAATATCATACTATTTATTATATTTTATTATTTACTAAAAAATTAAAGTATTTCATATAATTTTTTACACTGAATGCCATAATTGTAACAGGAAGCCTTATATTTATATAATAAGGGATTATAATTTGCTTGGTATATAGCGCTCTTAGCTATATTTTTTCCGTGTTAAAGTTTTTGGATGTTTTTTGGATAAAATACAATAGTTTCCAATACATCGGCCGAAAAATATATTCCTTCATCCTGGCTGAAATGTTACATCAGTCAAGTAAAGATCCTTACAACTGTAACAAAAAGCATGCACATCTGCATTAAGCATTCAATAACATTGACCTTGCAATTATTTAAAAAATATCGCTTGTTTCCTACAACATAAAACAAAAAAAAATACTGCTGCCAACAAAAGAATACTTTCCCCTATGGCCCTAGGTTTATTAAAATCAAAAAAACAAAAAATCAAAAAAAAAATAATTTTTTTTTCAAGTTCTTCAATTTTTTTTTATTTTTAAAAAAAGTTTCTTTTTTCAGAAAACGAAAAATAAATTGAAAAAAATGTATTTTTAAAAAAAAATGTTTTTACCCTATTTTACCCCTTACCCCAAACCGATTTTTACGAAAAACAATCCCAGCCTAGAACTTTGGATAGTCAATCTGTGTTTTAAATTTGAAGTGGTTAGTCAGAAGCATTCTTGAGTTATCGTGGTCACAAATTTCCCGGACATACAGACCGACTGATCGACAGACAGATTTTTTTTTATTTCATATTTTTTGGATATAAAAAATATATTTTTTTTTCGAAATATATTTTTTTTTACTTTTTCTCATGATAATTTATGGTTTATGTACCTTGAAAATTAATTACAATGGGCTATAAGCAAGAAAGACTTAATATTAATGGACTTGAGTAAATATTTTTGAAGAATTTGAAACCACAAAATTTGCTGCCTTTTGTAAATACTTTTTATAATTTTATATTTCTTATCAAAATCAATAGAGAGCCCCTAGCACAAGCCAAAAGCTTATTTAGGGCTCTCCATGACTCTGTACCTGCAAGCAAACCAATAAATAAATAAAAAAAATAAAAAAAAAATAAAACGTCCAGAAACGTAAAAAAGCATTTTTCGAATTTATTTTACTAACGTAAGACTTTCCTTGGGGAAAGTAAAAATATAAACAAAATAATTAGTAAAAGTTCATTGAGACTGACGTTAAAATGAGTTCAAATATTATTAGTAAACCAATAAAATTAATGAACTAAATCATTTCATAATAAGTTGTAGGTGAATATCAAGTTCTGATGATGCAATTTTTCCAATAAAGATCTCACAGAAATATTAATCTCACAATTTGTATATCAATGCTGAGTTAATATTAATTATATCAGAGTAATAATTTATAACTTATGTAAGAAAAGTTTAATAAAATTGAAAAAAGTGTTAATTTAAATGTTTATAATTATAGGTCGTAAAATGTTTAATGCTCTCAGGATTGATTACAATCACTTTTTCTCATTATTCTTTGACAAATAAGACATAAGTGTTTTACAGTTATTTTTGGGTTTTGTGTTATTTAACTTATTATAAAACTGTTCGTAATATAGTTGTCTAAAAGTAAAATACCTTAGATGGTTAATAAAACCAAATGATTTTTTTAACTATTTAGTAACGTTTCGGAGGGCTTTTTCTCAGTCTTCGGACTACTGTTAAATTCAACTTGACGATGTCAAAAATATCTAAACAACAGCCTAATGGCATACAATAATCTGTGTAGGACATTGTTTATCAAAAAAATAACAACAATAAAAATTTACATACCGGTTTTTGCTGTCAACTCGATTGGTTTTATTAACCCTATTCCCAAGAAAATCTCTATAATAATAGTTATTTATATACCAAGGGACTAAACTGGTTGTTTTAGTCCCGCTGCATTAGTGTTTCCTGAGCGAGCGTAGCAAGCGAGGGAAACAGAAATGCAAGGGACTAAAACAGCCAAGTTTAGTCCTGAGGTATATTAACTATTTTTTGCAGGACCAAACATAATTTAGGTAGGTAGATAAAATTAAAATTAAAAACCACGGGTCTAAAATCGGTTGTTTTATTTTTGTAATTTAATCAAGATGCATCTAAATTGCGAAAAGTCAGTTTCATGGCTATCGCGATTTCAATTGTTTTTTAATATGGTTGACACAAACGTCAAAAAAATGGACGAATATGATAAATTTTAAGTTATGTATAAATTGTTATAACAATGTTATTTTTAAAGCTTTTCTTTGTTAAAATCAAATAAATTGGTATGAATCGCTAATTTATTACAAAACACCACCAAACCTAATTTTTGAACCAGCAAAGCACATAGTAAGTATAATATTTTAATATTATCAAGGTTGCCGTGGTATTTAATCCCTAGGGAGAAAAACGGCAAGTTTAGTCCCGAAAATGAAAGCGTAAAATTAGGTTTTAGTCTTGGTCGTGCAAAAAAATAATTTTTTTTGCCTGATATTTATTGCATATAATAATTTCTGAATGTCCTATTTTCCAGCATCTTCTTAAAGTATGTAATACTTCTGATTAGTTATTTTGAAATTGTGATGGCTCGTTAGATATAATACAATAAATTTATTATAATTATAGGTTATAACCTACTACAATCTGAAATTAATATTCTGATTCATAATCAGTTACGTTAACATTTAATTATTCAAATAGTATTATAATATTTAAAATCAGAAGTATTTTATTAATTCGGTAATGATTTTGTTGAACTTAAAACAAGCACACGATGCGGTACCAAGTTCAGTGAAATTGGTTTGCAGTGTACAAAATCACTAAGTGGTCAAACTAAACAATGGAGCTCTTCTATATATTTTTTTCTTTTGCCAATTTCAGATGAAGAATTCCCAAGAAAATCTCTATAATAATAAAAGTACAATATTTTTTTTTGCCTGTTATTCATTGGATATAATCATTTCTGAATGTCCTATTTTCCAGCATCTTCTTAAAGTATGTAATACTTCTGATTAGTTATTTTGAAATTGTGATGGCTCGTTAGATATAATAATAATAATAATAATAATAATAAAGACGTTTATTTATGCCAATAGTACATAAAAGGGATATCGCTCAGCTCTTTCCGGAGGAAGGAGAAATATTGAATTATATGTATATTACCATTAAGTTACACAACTTAGGTTGTTTTATTAAATAGTTTTCTATCCTCCAACCTCCAAAAAGTCTGGTCTTCCGCGAATCCGGAAACTTACAATAACACAAAAAGATAAAAAAAATATATAGAAAAATATAAACAGCAACACAAAAAAAAAAATAATAATTAGATATAACCGGATATAACATATTATGTGAGTACTCCTCTCGACCACTCATTTTATTAAATTAGTCTTCTAAAAGTAAAGACAGTTTTTGTTGATTTTTAAATTTCATAAACGGTATAAATCTCAAATCAGAATCAGTTCCATTGCAAAAGTCTACAAGGTTGTACAGAAAAGATCGCTTAAAAAATGCGGTGTAATATCGAGGTATGTCTATTACGTTTTTACGCCTTATGTTAACCGAATGAATGTCACCTCTGTAAAAAATTTTGTTATACAAATATGAAGGAACCCTTTTATTTATTACCTTGTGAAATAAACAACGACAATGTAATTTTCTTCGTTTTGCCATATTGAGCCAGTTTAACTCTTTGATTTTATTAGAAATTGACTCATACTTTTTTATGCCAAATATAAATCTAACGCAGGAATTTTGAACTTTTTGAATTCTGTACGAATCTGTACTATCAATGCAAGGGTGATAAAGAGTATCGCAATAGTTAAACTGGCTTAATACAAGACTCTCACAAAGGACAGTTTTTAAGTGGATATCCATCATATACCTGTTGCTGTATAACATTTTTAGACAACAGTAAGCCTTTCTTATCATTTCATTCACTTGTTTTTTAAAGCGTAAACTTGAATCAATAACTACACCTAAATTCTTTGCTTCCTCAACCCTTGGAATGTTAATATTATTGATACTGATATCAAAATTTGTTAAAGTTTGTACCGCCTTAGTTCTACCTATTATAATAAGTTGAGACTTTATTGGGTTTAAGTGTAAGGAGTGATCTTTTGCACCGTCTGCTAAGCATTGAAGGTCCTCGTTAATAAAGTTTTTGGCTTGAAGAGTATCCTTTATAATACAATAAATTTATTTATAACCTACTACAATCTGAAATTAATATTCTAATTCATAATAATATTAACGTTACGTTAAGATCTGATTATTCATTTAGTTAGTATTATAATATTCAAAATGAAAAGTTATTTATTAATTCGGTAATAATTTCGTTGAACTTAAAACAAGCACACGATGCGCTACCAAGTTAACCATTGGTTTGTAGTGTACAAAATCACTAAGTAGTCAAACTAAACAATGGAAAAGTCCAAACTTTTGAAAACGGTGTTGGTTGTCTACATTATTTACCGGGTGTTCTTCAAAATCATCGGCCAATATTTGCTACACTCCTGAAAAATAATAAAATAGTGAAAAAGTATGAAATGAAAAAGGCAACAACTTATTTAGGTGTGAGTTAAAAATAAGGCAGACTAACATCTCTACTCTAAATTTCTCAACTCCCTAACATCCCTACTCCATAACATCCCTACTCCACAACAACTCTACTCCGTAACATCTCTACTCCATAACATCTCTACTCCGTAACAACTCTACTCCACACTATACACTCGATTAGCCACTTGTCTTAACTCAAAAGAATATTTGTCATGCTAAGTCACTGTCAAAAATGAATTCAGTTTATTAATTACTTACATATTAGTGCATGTTAAGAGTACGCGGTCATTGTTGCTTTTAGAATAATTCATTTATGATTGTTCTAGATTTACATTTAAAGATAAACGTTTTCTAGGAAAAAAATAAAATAATCTAGAAGAAGAAGATTCTTTGTTCTTTGAACTGCTCATTTATTATTAAGTGGCTAATAAAGTGCATATAGTGTGGAGTAGAGTTGTTACGGAGTAGAGCTGTTATGGAGTAGAGATGTTACGGAGTAGAGTTGTTGTGGAGTAGGGATGTTATGGAGTAGGGATGTTAGGGAGTAGAGAAATTTAGAGTAGAGATGTTAGTTTGCCAAAAATAAAGAAAAATTAAATAATGTGATTAGATACTAGAAAAATAAAGTATAAAAAATAATGTTTAAAAAATAATTATTTTATAATATTTGTACACATTTGGTCGTGTAAAAGCTTGATTTTTCTTTTGTGTATAAAAAAAAATTAATATGCATAAATGTTTATATTTGTAGGAAAATTTTGTTTTTTTATAATAATTGCATGCATTTTAAGGAAATTTTTTATTGATATAACGTTTCGATAATAGCTAATTATATTAATTTATTCATCTGAATGTCACGTTTTACATAAAAGATTTCGAAACATACATACCGTACATTACAATTCGTTATTAGACTCTTAGAATTTTTACAGAGGAAGAATATAATATATTATACATTATACATATTATGTAAAGCAACAAGATTGTCTGCCAGAAATTAAGTGGCAGTTATTTTTTTTTATTAAAGTTAAGCTTAACGTAGACTAACCAAATACTTTATTTGTTTATATTCATCTCTGGACAACGAACTAATAACTCTTCTCTCTAGAATAGGCATTTCATTCGTTAAAACTGACAAAAACGTCGGCAACATAAACATTCGTCTGTCTTACTCGCGCAGCTTTGTTCTAACAGAGACAACAATACCAGTTACTGGTAATTGTGGTTGTTTAGGCCTGAATGTACTTAATATTTGTTTACAAACAAATCGAGATGTTGGCGATACTTTATTTTAACGGTATGCGTATTCTATATAGAAGAGTTATTAGTTCGTTGTCTCTGGACCTTAAAAATAGTTAAGTATCTGCGATCCTAGTAGAGGTAAGTGAATGTTTCTGTGTGAGGTCGTATTTTTTGGAGCACCACCGAAGACAGAAAAAAAAACTTAAGATTAGCGCATTACGTTTTTCTCACTACCAAGGAGTTTAAATCCTATTTAATTAATAATATATTTCACATTTATAATATATTATATTATAAATTTTAAATTTTATGTGTGACACAAAAAATCATTTTTTTATGGAATCACTTTATAGAATTTATTTATTTATTTATTTATTTATTTAAATATACACAATAAATTAAAGATATTAGACTTGTGTCTAGATGTCTCCCTGAGGTAAGTGTCGGACACTTAGTGTCCTTGAGCGGTAAATCGTTTTTTTTCTGTCATTGGTTTGGACTTTTGGTTTTTTTTTGCATTGATTTTCATCTATCTCTATTTTTAATTAAGTAAGTCAAGTTACCTAGTTGGTAGTGAGAAAAGGTAGATTATACATACTTAGAGTGTAACACGGAAAAAAATCAAATCTATATTCAAGAATAATCATATACTTAAAATTTTACACTTTTTCTATGTATAAATTCTTTCCATGGATTTAAAAAATATTTAAAGCCAATATACTCTTATACCTGTTTTTCAAACATAGTTATAGTCACTTTAATTAATTTTCTATTAAAACAAAAAAAAAGAATAAATTGTCTTATTTTTAAGATTTAAGATACACTATTAAAAAGTGAATAAATTCATTAGCGAAAAAGAAGCTATTATTTAATCAAGTATAAATACTTTTATAGAGGTTATTTAGTACAGGCTTGTGTAATTTTTAAATTTCAGTCCACTTGACAGCGTTATGCTATAAGTGGCGCCACATATTATTTCCTACCACTAACAAAACTTTTTAAACGAATAAAGTCGCGCTCTTGGAATACTATCGTTATAATCCCTCCCACTTCTCACCCCGCCCCCAACGCCAATTCATGACAGATGCAACTCCAGCAACAGTAATCAAAGACTCACTCCCCCAATTATCTATTCAAGCTAATTCTATTTTAGACAAATGAGCCATAGGCACTGCGCCTGTCTCTTAAAGATCCAAACAAACACTGTCAGCTAATTCGATACACATTATCGGATTGGTATGGATCATGATATCTGGAGGCTTTAGCCTAGGGGAACTAGTTTCTCCAGTCTTCTTGGGCAATATTCCCACTGGGAACATCCCCCTTCTGGTTTACTCACATCCGGTTTCCTCACCGGTGTGTATGCCTAGGAGGATCGATTTTTTCGTTATTTTTTAATATCTCTTCGCGTTTTCAAGATACAAGCAAAAATGTGTGTGTGTCTGGTCATATCAATATAGAAGAATTTTTATACTTGATGCAATAATTTTTATACCTGATGCAATAATTTGCTAATCTAAATAAGTATAACTAATACTCGGAATAGGATTGTATCTAGAATTGATTAAAGTATAGTTATATTCTTGATTTTAGTACTAGTTAAGTCTTGAACAAAATCAGCGTAAAGAATAAGATTTTCCTGAAAAGAAGTATAAATAGAGTTGCGGAATGGAGAAAATAGCTTAGCGTTGATTCAAGATTATTAATCTTCAATCCAGTTTAGCTTTTTTACAATTAAAATAAATTTAATTTATTTTTTCAACCTAATGAGTAACTGAAGTCAACTAAAGCCCACAGTGATAAAGGAAATTTAAAGAAAACTATAATGCAGACATCACTAAGTATGTCTCACCGTTATAAATGACTACACAACATTTATTTCAGGTTCCCATTTTTAATAGAACCTGAAAAAATTATTTACTTTTTTAATATAAGTTTAGTTTTTTAAAAGTAGTTGCCTTAGCTAATATATGTGATTTCAGAAAACTGGCTTTTAATGTTTTAATAAAATGGTGGCAAGCACTCAGCTGAATTCAGTCTTCCACTAAAATTCAAAGCAATAACACAAATTTCAGGCTTATCTATACTATATTTAAATTTTATTCTATAATGGGACATAATTTGATGAATCATATGGACAACTATAACTAATATCCATTTATTTATATTTAATATTATTATTATTGTTATTATTGTGCGGAATTGTATATGATATTTTATCCTAATGAGACATTTTTCTTTGAATATGAAGTGGTATTAGCAAATATATAATCCTAATAATGTCAGTTGACCTAAATAATTTATTACCATTATACAAGGTAATATACTTATTAAAAGCTTATGGAAGAAAGTGGTGGACCTCCACTTATTTACGCAGCAAGAAAAGTGATGAAATAGTTCAGACGTGGAAAATTCTTCTAATTTCTTATTCTTCGTTTGCTTCTAATAACTTATATTTGATGTTTTACGTCCAAGTCCAAGTCCAATATATTAGAGAGCACAATAAAGTTTTGGTTACAACCATGGCTTCTAAACAATATTTATAATTATATTTAAAATTATTATATTTTATATGTACTTGAAGAGTAGTATTGACAATATAGTATTTATAATAGAGAGTATTAATAATATATTAGTAATAGCTTTGACAAGAAACTCATTAGAGGGTACACAGAAAAAAAGGATTCTTTGAACCAAAGTCAATGTCCTTGAACCAAGAGCGCGGATCTTCATTCAAAAGCCCGTGCCCTTCATTCAAGAGCCCGTGCTCTTCATTCAAGAACATTGACTTTGGTTCAAAGAATCCTTTTTTTCTGTGTATGAAAAACGTAGTATCAAATTTAAATGACTTAATTTAAAATTATGGATATCGTCCAGTGTCCACTGGACACGTGTGATGTATCCTTTTTTTTAATTTTTACATTACCTAATTACAGCCATTTCAGTTAGTTTTATAACACATTAACATTGATCTACATAATAACCAATAATAAATGTCGCTGTATTATTCAAAATAAATATTCAACAAACCGTAAAGAAATAGAATTCTTTGAATTCTATAGTACAATATAAGTAGGTATGCTCTTGATAGTATACAGTATTACTTTTTTTTTCATAAAATTTAATTTTTTTTTAGAAAAAACTTCGTATTCATGTGTGTGTATTTATCTGTGCTTCAAATTTTATAATTTTCATTTATGTGTAGACATTGTCTTCTAGTATGTAGTATATAATAATTTCCTTTTTCCTTATTTCCCTTTATAATAAAAATATTATAAAAAATAGTTGTTTATTTATTTTATAGATGACCTATAAACGTTTTGATTATTTTTCAATATTAAAAGGTCGTGATATTTTTACCATTAAAATGTCGTGGTTTTATCTCTTCTGCAAGTTTTTGCTAGAAACTAATAAAAGTGCTCTTGGCTGTCTGTAACTATTTAGCATAAGTATATTAAATATACTATATTTATAGGCCACTCAGAAGAGTATTATAAATTCAAATAATTTTCCTTACCCTTAATCCTGCTGGATCCCCCGGGAATCGCTGCGTTATAAAGTTACAATGTCCAAATTGGGAAGAATTTGGATGATATTTTATTACTGGTTTGGTTTATCGTTTCATAAAGCAACTCAAATCTTTACCTGATAAATTTTTAAACATGCTATAACCCTCATACTCTGATTTTTTTAATATACAGTGCGGTCCAAAAGTCACCCCCCCCCCTTTTAACTTTTGAACGAGTTGAGATATCGACTTCAAATTTAGAACTCTTAAATAAGATAACTTACACTATCTTCTAGCATATATTTGATATTTTCAGCTCTTAAAATGTGGGCAGGGGGGCATGGGGGTACATTTTTTTGAATGGAAAGGGGGTAGTGTGATACATCATTTTAAAGCTTATAAAATTATCTATTTAAACTAACATTTTAAATTTTTTAAAAATGTTTTTTAAGGTTTTGATTTTTCAATTTTTTGTGCTAAACCATTCGATTTTTTAAGTTTTTTTATTTTAAATTTGTATTTATGTCAACTAAAATTAGTTTAAAAGTATAATTAACGTTTTTTTATGATGAAATTGGGCATTTTTAAAAAATTATTTGTTTTTTTTAGAGGAATTTTGACATTAATACCCATTTCCAACCCCATTTTAAACCCAATTTTTTTTAATTTAAAAATATGGAGTTAAATGGAGAATTTTATAAACTTTAAAATGATGGATTACACGACCCTCCTTTCCTTTTAAAAAAATGTGCCCCCATTCCCCCCTGCCCACATTTTAAGAGCTGAAAGTATTAAATATATGCTAAAAGATAGTTTAAGTTGTCTTATTTAAAAGTTCCAAATTTGAAGTCGATATCTCAACTGGTTCAAAAGTTAAGAGGGGGGGGGGTGAATTTTGGACCGCTCTGTATGAAAAATTAACATACATATCTGTGGCTTGGTTCTAAAAGGGCCAATGCCACTTTGTTAATAACAGCGTATAGTTGATGTGAAAACGCTGCTATTGAAAAAGTGACATTGGCCCTTTTAGAACCAAGCCACAGATATATAGTATGTATATGTTAATTAAAAGAGCATACAAAATTATTCTCTTATTTAAGGGTGGACTAGATAAAATATCTTATGAACTGAAAAGTATGAATACTAAATTAGAATAGAATAGAATAGTTTATTGTTTTTCAGAATTACAATTCTATAACAATCAGACTGATATATTTTTGATAAATACATTAATAATTAAATTCGCTAAAATACATTAATAATTAAATAGAGAGAAAGAAAACAAATACAAATAAATACATAATAACAGTTATACCTTATAAATTTAAAATATATTAAATAAAAAAATAATAAAATATTTTATTATTATTTATTTTGCGAAAATAAATAAATTGGTTGTCAGCCAAGCTAATTGGCCTAAGTATTTAGCATAATTATGGTTTGTGTTCCTACTTATTACAACTAGACTGCTTGACATTCTATGTGGTCAGTTCTGTACAAAGGCCAAGGCTTCCTCCGTTACAACAATTTCTTATTGTCACTGCAACAGACCACGTTGCTATTTTGTTTATTGCATTTTTTCTACAATTTTTTTCTTGTTTGTCTAATCTGATTTATCATTAATAAACTTCATATTATATGATTGCAAAAAACATAAACGTGAGTTAGAAATTAATTAATTTATTATATAATATTAATACAGATATATTTTTAATAATTGAGACTATATCTAGTAATAGATAATAAAATATAGGTTAAGTATAAGCTTTATTCAAATTAATACAAAAATATCATGGCAAGTATGCCAAATATTACCTAAATTGTAATAAAGATTCATATAGATCCATATATGGAAATTCAACTGCCTAGCCATCGGCTAGGTATTTTTTATATTTAGCAGATTTAGAGCCACCAACGAAGGTATAACTTGGATTAAAATGATGGTTGACCAATCAGAATATAGAATTTTTAACTTAAACTCAGTTAAGAAAAAATAATCCCAGTTTAAAAGTGGACGAAACTTGGCCCTTAGCGAGTCTTATCCTGTCTAAATATCATAACTATGAAATCTCCGCGAAATTCGATCTTGGACTTGAAAGTAGGCAAAGCGTTGGTTTTTGGATTGGTCATTAGTTTTTTGTGTATTTTCACTACAAAAAGCAATATTATAGAAAAAAGTCTTAGTTTTGGTTTAAGACAATTTAATAGAACACGAAGTTCTAATAAATATTTTTATAAAAATGACAAAACTATTTCTTTACACGGTGTATTTGAAATAGCGTCGGAAATTTTAACAGATGATTCTACGTCATAAAATATGACAAAAAGTTTCTATAAACATATGTCTAAAAATGCGTCATAAGGGAGCTACGCCCCTTTGAAAGTGACTAAAAAAATCGGTTTTTATTTAATAACTCAGGAACCCTTCGAGATATATCAACGAGGTTTTGCACGTCAACTAATCCTACCAAGGCCCGTTTTTATGTGTTATTTTCATGTACTTATTTCAACCAGGGGTGTGCGAAATGGGGGGGGCTTATCAGTTTTTTGCACAAAACTTTTTTCTGTGTAACTTTTTTGAAATTTTATTTTTGAAATATGATTCCTCATGTCAAAATACATAAAAAAGGTACTCTTGTTGTAATACTGTAGCATTAACCGTTTTCGAGAAAATTTCATTTGAAGATGAAATTCCACGGTTCGAGGACGAAAAATTAAATACTAAAATGTTGAAAACCAAAATTTAAATGATGCAGGACGAATGAACATTAAAAACTAAGAAAAAAACCTTATATACAGGTACTTCCAAAAATGAATCCTAATGGAGCTATGGTCTCCAAAATATGCACCATTTTTAAAGGGCTATGGTAGCTTTAAAAGCGTTTTTTCGAGCTACATGTATGGAAACTTTTTTTCTTAGTTTTGATGTAGAATAACATTGCATCATTAAAATTTTGGTTTTCGACGTTTTAGTATTTAATTTTTCGTCCTCGAACCGTGAAATTTCACCTTCAAATGAACTTTTCTCGAAAACGGTTAATCCTATAGTATTACAACAAGAGTACCCTTTTTATGTATTTTGACCTGAGGAATCATATTTCAAAAATAAAATTGAAAAAAGTTACACAGAAAAAAGTTTGGGACAAAAAACTGATAGGGCCCCCCCGTTTCGCACACCGCTGCTTTAAATAAGTACGTGAAAATGACATACAAAGATGGGCCTTATTAGGATTAATTTACGTGCAAAACCTCGTTAATATATCTCAAAGGGTTCCTGAGTTATTAAATAAAAACCGATTTTTTAGCCAATTTCAAAGGGGCGTAGCTCCCTTATGACGCATTTTTAGACATATGTTTATAGGAACTTTTTGTCATATTTTATCTTGTAGAATCACCTGTTAAAATTTCCTACGCTATTTCAAATACACCCTGTATAGTTGTTAGTCAAATACCAAAAAAGTCAAAGATCATTTTTTGATATGGCAAAGTTTTATTTAGGTATCAAACTTAGAAGGTTATATTTTTTAAACAATTTTATAAAATCGAGATGTCCAGATTTGATTTAAATATTAAATTTTTGTTACGTTTCGATTTAGTCATGACAGCTATTCCAAATCAACAGAACTCTCTAGAGACAGCTGCACAATTTAAATTAATTTAAATAATCGTAATCTTACACGATTATAACCAAGTTATTGTTTTAATCATCGGAATCATAAACATGATAATGATTTCATAACTATCATTTAATTGTATTTAACCCCAAGCATTTAATCTATTTATCTATTTATAAATATCTGCAATGATTGATTCCGTTCCGTGTAATAGTTCTATCATGTATTATTCAATAGTAGGTTAAACATTCGAAATTTGTGTTGCGCCACAGGCGTCCGTATAACAATAAATTAATCTAAAGGGCGCTTACGTCAGGGTCTGATAAAAGTTCGCATTCTTAGTCGCCCATTTACATAATAACGTTTATTTAAAGGAACTTCAATTGTCACGGACAATGAAAGTAGAATGCGAGAAGTATGCGTCTTCTTTTAATTGATTCGATTGTTACATAGTATTTTTCACCAGTTTATTTTTGATACAGTACACTGTAAAAAGTAGACTAAAACATCAGTCTGATAAAAGTTCGCATTCTTAGTCGCCCATTTACATAATTACGTTTATTTAAAGGAACTTCAATTGTCACGGACATTGAAAGTAGAATGCGAGAAGTATGCGTCTTCTTTTAATTGATTCGATTGTTACATAGTATTTTTCACCAGTTTATTTTTGATACAGTACACTGTAAAAACTAGACTAAAACATCAGTTACAAATGGCCAGGAAATCGGAAGTTATTATCCTTCACAATTTTACTTTAATTTTTATTCATAACAAGCAACATTTCATGTTTTTCCTTAAATATTAAAGTACTTGACTTTAGAACTATTGCGTTTTTAAGAAAAATTAA
The DNA here is from genome assembly GCA_958510825.1 of Brachypterus glaber. NCBI lineage: Eukaryota > Metazoa > Arthropoda > Insecta > Coleoptera > Kateretidae > Brachypterus > Brachypterus glaber. Next base: position 25,549,019 of record OY294045.1, on the reverse strand, counting down.
AGTACATACATATCAGTACTTCCTAACTGAATATTTAGTTACAAATGGATAGAAGGTTATGATTCTATACATATACCATTTCAAGGCCTGGACTTATTAGCATATAAATTTCACGACCTGACCACTGGCCGATATGGTTATCGTATGACCAAGGCCAATAAGAAAGGAAGAAGAAGAAGAAGAAGAAGAAGAAGAAGAAGAAAAAGAAGAAGAAGAAGAGGAAGAAAAAGAAGAAGAAGAAGAATAATAAGAAGAAGAAGAAGAAGAAGAAGAAGAAGAAGAAGAAGAAGAAGAAGAAGAAAAAGAAGAAGAAGAAGAAGAAGATCTTTCTAAGTCTTCAGTCAAAAAAGGTGAGGTGTGAAACCAAAAAAAAAAAACATTAAATGTTTTGTTTAGTATTACTCATTATTATTTTCAAGTTCTTTATAAATTAATCAGTTATTATGCAAAGAAAGAAAAATGCACACGCGTCTGACGAACAAAGAATGCTCTCGGTAAAATTTATAGAATTTTTTTTGCTAGCGTCATATGCATTTTAAGAGCTTTAATTAAATATCTGCGATAGTTAACAAAGTCCAAAATGATCAAAATTTGCGTTACCTAATACTTGAACATTCCCTTATTTTTAATGAAAAAATTTGGTTCAGATTCGGATTTATGCCAAACAACTATATATAGGAAACGATATACCCTGCGTGTCAAAAGTTTGACACCCTTTTAAATTGCTAAATATATCAGTTTAAAATATGGCGCACGCAATATCAGTTTTTTTTAATTTTATATTTTCAAAGTTTGAAGTTAATGTATTGAGCAGTTCAAAAGTTAAAGGGAGGGCCAGACTTTTAACATGCACGGTTTAATATCCCTAACTTAGGGACCCTAAGTGTTTCATAAATTCATTTTTGTGGAACTGTGTTAACATTCAGTATGATTCATTTCGTTTTAGATATGGTATATGGGTTATGTTTATGTAAGTTTTATGATTTCGTTTATATTATTATATCTTAATCGATTGTTTTAATAGATCTATTATGATAAGTATGTTGATAATAAAATTTTCAATAATTTAATATGTTAATTATTATTCACCTTGAAAGAACATTTCTCAGTTGACATTTCCATTAAATGACTACTTATTGTTTTTTAACCAATTAAAATCATTATGATCCAGTAGAAGTAAAAATAAAAATAAAAAATGTAACAATAGGGGGCTGTTTAACAATTATGTTACCGATTTTTTATTACTTTTAGAGACATAAATGGAATGTCTTATATGGACCGTCACTTTCAGCTAGGCCCCTGGAGATAACTTTCTTTTTAGACTACAGGTATGCCACCACAAAAATAATGCATTTAAATTGGGTGTTCTGTAAGGAAAGGAAAATATTTAAAGGATGTAATCTAGAGGTCCAAATAAGAAAAAGCTTTCCCATAAACATATGTCCAAAAACTAATGATAAGGGAGCTACGCCCCTTCAAAAGGGGTTTCAAAAATTTGATTTTTAATTAATTTTTAATTAATTTTTAATTAATAACTTAGGAACCCTTTGTGTTATAGCAACAAGGTTTTGCATGTTATCTATTCTTAATAAGGCCTATCAGCCAATGGTATTTGCATGCAGTTACTTAAACCAGGGGCTTTCGAAATGAGGTGTCTTATCACTTTTTTGCCCAAACTTTTTTCTATTTATTTTTTTTTTGTGCGTTTATTATTAAAACAGATTCCTCAGGTAAAAACACATTCAAAAGGTTTTCTTGTTATAATACTTTAGGATTAACCGTTTTCGAGAAAAATACAATAAAAGGCAAAATTTACGGGAACCAAAAATTAAACACTAAAATGTTGAAAACGAAAATTTCCATTGTGTACCAGAAACTCAGTAAAAAAAGTTTTTAAACACGAAATTCCAAAAATCGGTGCTAAAGGGGTTACGGTCTTTTGGCTTTTGATCTTAAACATTTTAGTGTTTAATTTTTGGTTCTAGAGTGTAATTTTGCCTTTAATTGTACGTTTCTCGAAAGTGGTTAATCCTATGGTATTACAACAAGAGTACCTTTTTATGTGTTTTTACCTTAGTAATACTATTCTAAAAATAAATTTACAAAAAAGTTAAGCAGAAAAAAGTTTGGGACAAAAAAGTGATAAGACCCCCGTTACGGACGCCCCTGGTTGAAGTAACTACATGTGTACCCCACTGAGTGATAGGCCTTATAAAGCATATATGCTAACCTTGATGCTATAACACAAAGGGTTACTAAGTTATTAATAAAAAGTCGAAATTTTGGAACCCGTTTTAAAGGTGAGTAGCTCCCTTGCGAGTCGTTTTTAGACATGTTTATGGGAACTTTTTTCCTTATTTTGACCTTTAGAACCTATCCTGTAAATATTTCCCTTTTCTTCACGGAAACCCCTGTATATTTTTTAAATTGTTTTCCATCTTAAGTTTAATTATAAAACAAGCTTCGAAGATGCTACGCATTTCATTATATACTATTTACAGTAAATGGTGTACTGCATTTTTCCAAATACTTAAAAAAAGATAAAAAAAAATATTTTTTTTTTATTTTTCAAAAAAATTATTTTTTCAAAAAACAAAAGAATTAAAAAAAAAAACATTTTTCAAAAAAAAACTATAAACAAGATGTTCAACATTTTTTTTAAAATATCTTTTTACGAGAAACGAAAAAAAAAAATATTGAAAAAAAAACTATGGTTTGGACTTTTTTTTAAAGTTTAACCCCCCTTTTTTGTTTTTGGGGAATTGCTTTCAAAAACAATAGAGATCTTCCCAGCATAGAACTTGATTTTTCCTGAAAGTTTCGAGTGGATCGACAATTCGTTCTTGAGTTATCGTGTAAACAAAAATAATTGCATTCATAATAAGATTAACTTTTATGTTACTGTATTGATACTCAATTTTATTGATTTTTTTTAAATCGTCAACTATTAGCATATGGCTAATAATAATTTAAATTAGTAACTAAGTCTTCACAGTATGCAAAAAAAAGGATAAACTATGGTTTAAATATGATTGTAACCGTCACCAAAGTTGCAAAATATAAACGGAACAAAAGGTCATAATTTTCTAAAACTATTAAACAATATAACTTTTAACTTAAATTGTTTAGCATTTTGTTTTTCAAATGAGTTAATGGATTCTATTACTGCTATTATTATTGCACTTGAAGTGCATTCTGACTTTTAGCAGATAATCGAAGTTGTCTCTGGGCTATCAAAGATATGCATATAGAAGTGCGATTTTCTTCTAGGTTTCTAGGAAATCCTTGGAAACTTAATAAGATTTGTCATTTTTTATTAATACGTGACATACATAGAATACTGACATTTAATTAAGCTAATTTTTATTAGTGCTTAATTACACAGCTTAAAAAAATAGGTTACTTCCTATAAATTATCTGATCGACACTGTTTTTCTCGAAAACTAAACTTGATAGCTCAATTCTGCGATGTTATTATTCGGATTCGTTCATTGGTTGGTTAAAAAAAAAACAAATAAAATACGTCACCTTTGTCACTTTTGATGTTTTGGGGCTTGTTTTTGGGTCGTATAAAAAGGTGTTATAAGTCATAAGCCATATATTAAATTTGCGAATAAATGTAGTTTTCCTACGATCTCTTATGAAAATGACATTTAGCACACTCTTTTGTTCTTCAGAAAACGCCTTATATCACACTAGTTTGATATTTTTATATCACCCTAGTTTGATAATTATGTATGTAGGTTTGCCTAATTTCACGTATATAGGCTTGCCTTAATTTACTTTGTAGATTCCACGAAATTAGCTTACCTCGTTTTATGTGCTATTTTCCACCTTTTCTGTTTTACATGTCAAAAATAGAAACTATAGTTATAACCCTACAAGGTTGACCAAGATATAACTTGGGATGTTTTATATCTAGATTTTATAAAAATTACTTAATTTTTGATTTAGTTACCTTACATTTCTTAAATAACATCAATACAAGGTCTTTTTCTTATGAAATGCTAAAACAGTACAATTTTACTGTTTCTTATGGGAACATATCTAAAGAAATCTAATTTAATTAGCAAACTGTCAATGTTGACTTGAGTTATAGGCAACCCATTAAACAGCTAGGTACTATAATTATATATTGTATTTTAAATTTAAATACCAAGAAAACTAAAAGTAAAAGAAAACCATATTTTCTGTTTAACATACATAAATTTGTATTCTATATTTTGCTTTGTATGCTTTGCTTTTCTCAAAAATTCTTTGAATAAGAAACAAAAACTAGAAAATATTAAATTAAGAAACTTTATATTTTTTCAGGATCGTAGGAAAAATGGTGTACATAACTCGTTGGAAAGTGTATTTTGTACACTCCTGGGGTTTCCTCACTGGCCTGACGGCTCATTCGTAAATCTTCCCACTAGAAAATATGTCACTTTCCACACTAATTATGTATTATACTATTTTTTTATGAAACTGTAGGCTACGAATTCGATAGCATTTTTCCAAGACCTCAAGTTTTTAAAACTAAGAAAAGTGAACGTTTGGCCTAAATGCAAGCTAAAGATATTCCACTATAAGAGTTTAATTCTTCTGATTTAGTTTCAAAAAAAAAAATGTTATTGATTCTAAAACTTATTATAAGGTCTTTAGTACACCCAAAAAAACAAGTACCGAAACATCAAAAGTGACTTTTTTTGTATTGCAAAAACCAACTAGTATTTATACTTATAAGTAAAAGTACCCGATTCTTATAGATTTTGTTGCCGAATCCGAATATAAATATCACGAAATATTGCCTAAAATGGCTATTTTTCTTGTAACCCTAACATTTTTTGTGGAAAAGGACTGCTCATAACCATTTTGGTTACTGAATGTTTTGCCAAGTGGAGCTGTGTTAATAAATTAAATAAATTTCTTTCACCTTGTGAAATAAACTATCAGTTGGAAATTTTATTCACGAGCCATAGGTGTTTTAATCATTAGATTAATTATGAGATACATAGATAAGAAAGAATTTCTAACACATTTTTTGTTAAATATTGATTGATTATAATTATAATAATTATATAATACTAGCCGTGAAGCCCGTTCTTCGAACGGATTAGTTAAAAACTTAAATTAGTTATCTCTGTACTAACCTTGTTTAATAATTTCCCCGCAATCAAGGGGATTAGGTAATATTTCCTTTATAATTTTTGATATCAATAAAGAACATTTATGCCAAATATCGAGATAGTAAAGTAAGAGTTCTCTGAGATACGGACTTTTTTTTTAAATGTCTAATCTTTAAGTTATTTCCCCTTAAAACTAAAATATCACAATTTTTACACCCTTAGGAGTCGAATATCGAAAATTCCTAAAACACGTATCAGATAAAGCAAATTTTTGCCAAATATGAAGATTCTATATTAAGAGATCTCTGAGATAGGCACACTTTTTAAAAAATCTTTCGACCCCGTTTCACCCCCTTAGGGGTTGAATATCAGAAACTCCGAAACACGTAAGATACGTATCTTTTCGATTTCAAAAAATAAAATATTTGTCAAATATGAAGATTCTAGATTAAGAGATCTGAGATATGCACACTGTTTTAAAAACATTTCCACCCCCGTTTCACTCCCTTAGGGTTCGAATATCGAAAATTTCTGAAACACGTATCTTTTCGATTTCTATAACGAATATTTTTGGCAAATATGAAGATTCTAGATTAAGAGATCTCTGAGATACACACGCTTTTTAAAAAACCTTTCAACCCCCGTTTCACCCCCTTAGGGGTTGAATATCAGAAACTCCGAAACACTTATCCTTTCGATTTCAAAAAAGAAATTTTTTGTCAAATATGAAGATTCTAGATTAAGAGATCTGAGATATGCACACTTTTTTAAAAATATTCCCATCCCCGTTTCACTCCCTTAGGGTTCGAATATCGAAAATTCCTAAAACACGTATCTTTTCGATTTCGATAAAGAATATTTTTGGCAAATATGAAGATTCTAGATTAAGAGATCTCTGATATACGCACGCTTTTTAAAAAACCTTTCAACCCCCGTTTCACCCCCTTAGGGATAGAATACCGAAAAATCCTGAAACACGTATCTTTTCGATTTCGATAAAGAACATTTTTGCCAAATAAGATTCTAGATAAAGAATAATTTATCACCTACGACTTAATTATGACGATTTTTACCACCTTAGGGGTCGAATATCGAAATTTCCTAATACCTATCTTTTCGATTTAGATAAAGAAAATGTTTGCCAAATATGAAGATTCTACAAACTGTCCAAATTTCAAGTTTCTAGGTCCAGTAGTTTGGGCTGAGCGTTGATTGCTGAAGTGAATTAGCATTTTATATAATAGATAATAATTATTAGTTTAACTTTTCCCTACAAAAATCCTGCGTTAGTAAAAATATACAATATAAAGTTTAAAGTGTATAAAGTGATCGCGATAACTCGACAATGCTTTGAGCTAAATACTTCAAAATTGGTACATGGGTTTCATATCTAAATTCCTGAGATGGATTTTGGTAGAAACTGAAGTAAAGTTAGGAGAATGAAAGGAGGTATAACAATTTTTTTCAAACAATTTTATTTTAAACGATTTTTTTTATTTACCTATTTATTTTTTGGGATCTTTTTTAAATAATTTTCTTTAAAAAAAATATATTTTTTAAAACAAATCATGTTTTGCAAAAACATTTTTGAATTTCATTTTGTAGAGAAAAATATTCTTTTCTTGGCAGCATTTTGCTAGCAGTATTTAAGTAGGTATTTGAAAACACAAAAGTTTACCTCTTATAAGAGAAAAGAGAAGACAAAAATGTCAATAGGTATGCGGGCTTAAATAATGATAGTTCTAAGACTATATTGATTCTATAAAGGAAATCGAAATCGATTTGTATCTCTAGGTAATGTAAAAGAATGTGCTAAAAGCACATATTTCCTGCTGTTATGGTTTTTAATTAGGTATCTAATATGTAAATTATTGGGTAAATTTAAAATTACTTTAATTGGGTTTTCAATGCCTAGTCTTGAGTATGCAATTTTGTTTAACAAGAAATATTTACTTTTTCTGTAACATCCTGTCTATTCTATAGCTTTTATAATGTTATATTTGTTTTGAATTTAAAAGGTTCAATTACAATATGAAATGCTTATAATTAAAATATTTTATATCTTTATTAAAAAGTTTAAATTTCTAAAAAGAAAACTGAATTTTCTACGTCACTGATTTTTTTTAATCTCCCAGTTAACTGCATTATAATCGGACTTGCTACACCATTGTGTTTTCTTATAAACATCATTTGCAAATTTAATGCGAGATCTTGCAAGATCTTAGAAGCACACGCCGTTAAGTAGTTCCATTTTTGTTGGGTCGAAATAAGTTTCCTACAAACTCACGTAATAAATTTCTACAATCCAAGTATAGTCTGACACAAGGTAAGAAACCTACGAAGAAAGGGGGAGGTAGGTGCAAAAAAAACAAAGAAAACCAACAAAAAACTTTCCGATTAAAGCGAATTTAGTGAACGTGTGCGTACTTAGATTTTATATTCAAGCATTATTTCGGTAGCTTTAGAACCGTGTGTCAAACAATAATTTTTTTCTCAATGGCACGTAATGTTACAAATATATTACAGTAGTGTTATAATAATAATGGAATTTATTTGGAATATTTGTGCTGGAGAGGTGACAGAAAATAAAATACTTTCTGTAGATCACTCCAAAGAAAAACGTTACAATATTTTTTATAAACTAAGCAGATATTACGCTGTTTCTAGAATTTGAATCTGTATTGTTTGTAATTAGTTATTTTAATTACATTTATTTATTTGTTTATTATATCAGTAGGAGGCCTACATATTATAAATAGTGTTGCCGCCTAAAGCGATAGTTATCGCTAATAAATACCTCTCGTATCGCAACTACGATGCGATAGTTCAAAAATTATCGTCTCGCATAAACGATAACGAGAGGCCTCTCGTTATCGCCTACCTCTCGCGATAACGATACTTATCGTTCCAGCGTAAAAGTTGAATATTTCAGCCATCTAATACTAGTTAAAGGAATTTGACACAAACGTCATTATTTAATTTTTGAATTTAATAATTCAAATATATTCTTTAATAGGCATTATGCATCATACATTAGCACATAATAAAAGGCTTTTATCTTTTAAAATCGTATCCAAGGCAGGAACCTCTTCAATATTGTCCTATTTTTATAGCAGATACAAAAACATGAACTCCTGGCAGATGCACTAAGTACCTAACTAGGACTATAGTAAGTACGGTAGTATTTGACTAATACGAGGGGTAATTTAAAAGAAGGCAAAAATTTCAGATCTGGTGTTTGTAGGATTTGAGTGCTAAACATCAATTTTAACAGTGTTTATATATTTTGCTTTCCCATGTTTACTTTCTCATAAAAAAAAGGACAAAAATAATATAAAATGATATCTGCATCTCAAATTTTAAATCTCTAGCTCAAAGCTTTCATAAGTCTTAAGACAGACCGACAAACATTTTTTTTTTGATTATTTTGATTTTTTTCGACCTTTCAGGAAAACATAAGATGATTTAGGCAAAAAAAATGTTTAATTTGTTTTCTATGACAATACTTTCTTTATGAGAAAGTAAACATGGGAAAGCGAAATGTATAAACAATGTTAAAATTGATGTTTAGCACTCAAATCCTACAAACACCAAATCTGGAATTTTTTCCTTCTTTTAAATTACCGTATTAGTCAAATACTACCGTACTTACTATAGTCCTAGTTAGGTACTTAGTGCATCTGCCAGGAGTTCATATTTTTGTATCTGCTATAAAAATATGACAATTTTAAAGCGGTTCCTGCCTGCGATATGATTTTAAAAGATAAAAGCCTTGTATAATGTGCTAATGTATGATGCATAATGCCTATTAAAGAATATATTTGCATTTTAAAAATCATTAAATTCAAAAATTAAATAATGACGTTTTTGTCAAATATTTTTATCTGATTTTAGGTGGCTTCAACATTCGACTGTTTCTGACTGTACGATAGTTATCACTCTCGCGTCGGTCTCGTTACGGGCGAGAGGCCTCTCGTTATCGTTACAACGATACGATATTTTTTCACCTCTCGCTATCGTTCTGTCCAACGATAACGAGGCGATAGCGAGACGATAGGCCTTAGGCGGCAACACTAATTATAAAACCATTAACAGTAGAATCTGAGGTTGACTTTTTTCCTTAGAAATTAACATTGTGGACTTAATAAAACTTTTTATACTGTTTTAGAATATTTTATATAAATTTGGTCAGAGATTTCAAATCCTTTCACAATAGTCAATTTAGAAAAAAAAATTGCAGATGTATTTGTTAGGTTATTTTTTAAAAAAATGTAGTACAGTGTATTAAATATCTGGCATAATGTGTCAGAACAATAATTCAGTAATAAGTGTTTGACAAATAATTTTTCATTAATCGATACACTAATATGCATAATTTTTGAGAAAATACCTCAGTGATACTTTTTTCCGAGATGGAAATCAATAGACCGTTTCTGTGAATGGATTTAAATTATCTGATCAAAATTTATATAGAATAAGCTAAAACAGTATAAAATAAACCAACCTTTATAGGAACTTTTTTTCATATTTTTTAACCCCTTAAATTTCTCGAACTTATTTCTGAATAACCCTGTATGTGGTTTGATTGTATTTAATATAAGCTTATAATGTTTTAGAATAATCGCAAACATTGTATTCTATACCTAAAAGTTGAAACAACAACGTTTTGTATTAATATTTTTAGATTTGTCTATGAGTGTGGCAAATATGCAGTCAATATAAAAAATATAGTTGCCATATTTACTTATTTATTTATTTATTCAAAAACTCACACAGGTTTTCCCAATTACAGAGTTTGTTATGTTAAGTAAATTAATAACAATATCAGTGACCATTAACAGCATATACCAAATTCTGGTTGCAGTAACCAGAAAAATAGTTTTTCCGTTTACGGTTTTGGTATTTTTGTTTTTAAATTTTAACCTTAATATTTTAAACTAATAATATTTTAAAAATGTATCTCATAAAATATAACTTACCTAAAAGGTAAATCCCAACCTATTGCAAATAAATTTAATTTGCATTTATTTATTGGCTTATTCTCATATTTATCGGTATTTTAACTTAAACTAATTGAAAGAAATTGATCTGCCGATACATCACTTGATTTTATCCATATTTGTATGCAATACCATTAATGTAATTGGAAATTATTCACATCATTGACAAATATCCTACGAATGACCTGAAAATTATTACTATTTCTAACGGTTATTACAGTAACTCAAATTTTTACATTTGTTAATAACGATACAGATAACCAGCGTCGGACTGGAAAATACCGGGTGTCCCAACTCTATTTACCCAGCGATTTTCTCGAAAACTAAAAGAGATAATCAAGTTCTGCGAAAACTATCTTAAATTAAACAACTTAAACTATCTTGTAGCATATATTTGATACTTTCAGCTCTTAAAATATGGGCAGTGGGGCATGGTGGGGAGTTTTTTTTAATGGAAAAAGGGGTCGTGTGATACATCAATTTAAAGAAAATAAAATTCTCTATTAGACTGTATATTTTTTAATTTTTTAAACAATTTTTTTTAAGGTTTTGATTCTTTAATTTTTTGTACTAAAAATGCTATTTTTTAATTTATTTTTGTAAATTTTTATATATGTCAATTAAAATTAGTTTAAAAGTATAATTTACTTTTTTTCATCATGAAATTAGTAACTTTTAAAAAATTGTTTGATTTTTCAGAGTAATTTTGACAAAAATACCCATTTTCAACCCTATTTTAAACCCAAAAAAAAAATAAAAAAAAAATAAAAAATATATAGTTAAATGAAAGTATCAAATATATGCTAAAATATAGTTTTCGTAGAATTTGATTATCTCTTTAAGTTTTCGAGAAAATCGTTGGGTACATAGAGTTGGGACACCCGGTATTTACCCAGGCACGCACCCCGGCAGAAATATCCTCCACCCAAAAGTATCTTCACCTCAGATTTTTTGACTTTTCCTCATTCTATAGTTCTATTAGGATACAAAAAACTTTTATTTGAAATATTTTGTCTTCCTTTTTTTTCCTTTGGTAACAAAATTCATAAAAATTCATAAAAACTGAAAAAAAAAAGAAAATAAATATTTTTTACCCTAAAACGAAGCTCAATATTTATTGTAAAAATGTAAAATATCAAATTAAATAATATGTATAACAATCAACCGAACAATATACTTGAACTATACAGTGCTGACCAAAAGTAAGCCCCCTCCTCTTAACTTTTAAACGAGTTGAGATATCGACTTCAAATTTATAACTCTTAAACAAGACAACTAACACTATCTTTTAGCATATATTTACTTTCAGCTCTTAAAATATGGGCAAGGGGCATAAAGAAAATAAAATTTTCTATTGTACTGTATATTTTTTTATTTTTTTAAACAGTTGTTTTAAGGTTTTGGTTTTTCAATTTTTTGTTCTAAAATTGAGATGTTTTTTGGAAATTTTAGAAAATTTGAATCTTCTATATCGTCATCTAAAGGCTCTAACGGTCTTACTCCAAAAGGTCATATTTTTCAGGAGACGTAAAAAATGATTTAAAACTTAATTATAGCAATTTAGAACTTTAAAACTAGCTTGTTCACAGGTAAAAATGTTTGAAATGTGTTAATGTATTTAAAACTTTTCATTTTTATCTATTTTATATAAATTATTTGAAAATTAAATTTTAACCACAGAATCTAAATTCACTAATGGTCTAACTCCAAGGGAACATAAAAGAGGATACCTATCGTATTATATCGCGTAATATTATTACAAAAAATTTAAATTTTTATATTTAATATATAATATTACTACTAGGTAGGCATAATATATATACATTATTAATGGCAATAATTATAATTATCATCAAACAGTAAATTAACAAATATTTGAAACGGGATCCCCTGTTGTCGAGAAATAGTTTGACATTAGTGACAGTTCTCATTTAATTGTTTTCTCACAATCATATGATGGAGTTAGACACTTAGCGACTTAAAATATTTACATTTTTGCATTTTTTGAGGCTGATAGATCTATTGGTTTAATGCAACTTTTTTTTTTGAAGTATGTTGGCAATCAGATAATGAAGCAAATTTGATAAAAATCTCATTTTTGAAAAATTTGGAGTTAGACAACTAGAGCCTTTAGTGGACGATATGTAGTATACGGTGTATGGCTTACGCGCTGCAGCGAGCTATGAAGAATATACGTATTCGAATACAATTTATTTGTTTAGTAAATAAATTGTTTTATATTTTAAGCATTTATTTAATTACCTATATAAAGATATTTCAAAAATTGTAATTATAATTAGTTATAAATATTTAAATATGTTAATAGAAATCCGATTACGGACACGTATTTTGCAATAATAAATCATGAATTTCTCGCATTTCATTTTTAAACGCCAAAGTGTATTTTAATTAACAATTACATATATTCGTATATGAATATATACCTGAGTGTGTACTATTGTTGTGTATTTAATTTAGAAATATTATTATTCTTAATGCAGCCTTATTAAACAAAAGTGTCCCATCTGTAATTTTATATTACTTATGATTTCGTAACACCAAATGACTTATAGTCATAACTAGTAGTGCTGGTAAATTTTTCACTTTTTATGTAAAAAGCCACTTTGAACTGCAGTCATTTTCCCCCCATTTTGCACGTCCCTGGATAAAATTACCAAATAAAAATTACATGAAATAATAGCCTTTACCAATGTTAAGGTATGTTAAAAAATTTTTTACTGTGGTTTATGGAGTTCCAGAAATATTAAATATAAACTACTTTTTAGATGTACCCTTAGCAGGCTCGTAGCTCCCTTAGGACTCATTTCCGGACCAACCTTTATAGGAACTTTTTTTCATATTTTTTAATGTAGAATCACCTTTTGAATTTCTCGAACTTATTTCTGAATAAGGAAACAATATTAAGTATACATCTCTGTAAAAAACAGTTGGTTACCGAAATTAATATTTTTTTGTTAATTGGGACATTTTACTAATACATTAAATATATGTATTCTTCTGCAAGTAGGTACCAAATAATTTTAATCAAGTAGTGAAAATTTTTGCACTAAAATGATCTAATAATAATATATTTATAATAAACTTTGGTCGGCAAGTAGCACGGAAAATAAGTGAAAATTATAGTATCCTTTTTTGGAGGAATTTTTAGGCTCTCGGGGGAAACTAAAATTCTTTTTTTTTTCTTTGTAGACTTTCAAAGGCATCTTTTGTAATTACCCGCGAAACAGAATTTGACCACCCCTAATAATTAGTAGTTATACCTAGTTATAATAATACTGCCCTTCTTAGTTAAAACGTCCTAACTAACATTGCTATTTTCCCTGTTTTTTGTTTTTTTCGAATAAATGGCCAAATTCCGTGGCTTCAATGTTTCAATTTTAATTTTCCTGATCTTCCCCTGACATCCCTGTTTTTCCTGACTGGTGGAAGTCCCATAGAACAACCGGTATATGCAGATAAGTCGAAAATGGCAAAAATGTTAGTTAGGACGTTTTAACTAAGAAGGGCAGAATAGAATTAGGTATATATGACAGGTTATTATAATGTCATTTACAGATAGGATTATTATTTTTATTCGAACATTATAATGCTAAATTCTTCTGTAATTATTTAATTATAGAATTTTCTGATATATAAATATATTGATATATGTCTGAATTATTTAGTTTTAATTGATGAATATCCGCAATATTGAAATATTTGCAATAGATTTTTTCTAAGAAAAAATACCAAATGATTCGTCCTTGAGTATCACAAAAAACGTTGAAAGAAAAGTTATAAATAGTAAAAATTGTCTTAAATTATTTTGACCTAAGGAGGATACAAAAAAATTGGTTTAGAAAAATTGAGTCTACATATGAACTATGAAAAATAGGGTGACCACATTTAGTAGATTTTTTTTGCCACGGGCGTTAAAAACTGCACTATTCTTTTGGAAAATTCTTTTTTTTTTAATTATTGACTATTAATAGTAGGGTCACTATATCGCTTGTTGCTTTGTCTAGTTTGTGTGTTAGTGTGTTTTGGATGGTTGGTCCTGGGTTTTTCAGGCGACAACTTCCAGAAACTTAAACGCCTAACCACCAAAACACCAGACGAAATGACCCTTTTTTATAGTCAACAATTAAAACTTAATAAAAATCAATCAATAAAATAGTGCAGCTTTTAACGCCGGTGAAAATAAAAATCTACTAAATGTGGTTACACTGTTAGGAAAAATTCGCAGTATCTTGAAAAAATTTTTATCAAACCAGAAATATTGGTCCATTTGCTTTTGTGTAACTCTGTTTTACTGAAATGCCACAGAAAAAGAAATTTTTCTGTAGCATTTTGATTGTTCTTATAGGTTCTTATAGGTTCTTATATGAGGTTAGTACTTTTTTTCTTTTGGTTTGGCAACAAGATCCTGTGGACAAATGGATTACGTCTTCCGTGCGAATGTCAACGTCACTTTTAAGTTTAGTTTTCTACGAAATTGTGTTTTAAGTTAATTTTTACGTGTTAAAATAATAGCTTGGTTACTTGCAGTGAAAAAGAGAAGACCTGACTATAAAAGATATCAAAATATACTTTATTCTTTGAATTTTAAACATTTCGAAAATTGCCAACCCAAAACAAAAATCCCTAAATCGGTCATCAATTTAAATGTAAGTTTTTTTTTTAATTTTAAAGCAAAATAGAATAAATTGTATAAAGCTCTCGTTTCATAACGCGTTTTTAGCGCACTAGTACTTTAGAAAGCTCGCCGCAAGCTACTCGTTTTCTAAACTTGTAGTCGTGCACTAAAAATGGATGTTATGAAACTAGTACTTTATTATACCGTGTCAATCATGATTCGTTTTAATTATTTACAATAATTGGGATGATCGTCAATTATTGACTTTGAATTTTAAACATTTCGAAAATTGTAATGCCAACCCAAAACAAAAATCCCTAAATCGGTCATCAATTTAAATGTAAGTTTTTTTTTTTAATTTTAGAGTAAAATAGAATAAATTGTATAAAGCTCTGGTTTCATAACACGTTTTTAGCGCACTAGTCCTTTAGAAACCTAGCCACAAGCGACTCGTTTTCTAAACTTGTAGTCCTGGGCTAAAAATGGATGTTATGAAACTAGTACTTTATTAAGCTATTATACCATGTCAACCATGATTCGTTTTAATTATTTACAATAATTGGGATGATCGTCAATTATTGAAGATCATCCCAAAACTAAGTTAATGCAGCTTTCTATTCGAACCTTAGTTTATTCTATCATTTCCATAAAATCTTCAAAATATCTTCTAGTATGCTCTCATGAGATGAGTATTAAACTCCCTATTTGACACCTTTTAACAACCATACGTTTACATTTGGACTTACGCTTTTTCACCGATTCAGTAACCTATGTATTTTAAAAATTACTTTTTGTAAAAAAACTATACTAACCGATTTCCTTAAACCATAATTATTGTGACAACCAGGTCTCCCGTGATCTTAGCAAGACCATCGTTTTCTGAGAATGCGGAAAGTGCATCCGCACGAGAGATGAAAACTCCATGACGTGCGGTTCGTTGCTTCGCTCGTGTGTGATCTAATATTTATTTGTTTAAATATGTGACTGTACAAAAGAAGAGGTGCTTCATTGTAATAAAAAATTTAAACATCTAAATTGGAAAATATTGGATTTTTTTGATCAAAATAGGTCATTGAGGTGTACTTATAAATAATTCCATTATATTATCTACATGTTTAGGTAAATCCTTTAAAATTTAGAATAAAAGGTTTGTATCTAGTCAAGATATATACTATTATTCCTCTTGACCCAATACTATTTGGAGGATTGGAATAATAATTCAAAATTTAGTTTTTGTCCAATTAATTCACTTGCTTGGCTTTATGTACAATGTACATGTTTTATAGATGCATATTTTACGGGCAAAGATGACAATCCGGATATTGTGGACAATGTACGGTCAATTATATCTAATAAATTTTTATAAAATATAATTGACGAGAATAACGGAAATTAATACTAATAATGTAATATTTAATTTTTTTATGGGGTTGCGCCCCAAACTTTTTAAATCAACCCTGAAAACCTTGTTACACCAAAGCTTAAAACTTTTCTGGGTCTGAATCCTTGGTAGCCACCAAAATGTAAAGGTTATGTTGACATTGAAATGGTACTGTAGATATTCTCCAAATTTACTTCTTTTCCCAGAACTTAAATATGGATAGATAAATAAGTGAAAATGAAGAAACAATAGTAAGATGAATCTTTCATCATGAATAAAATAAAGTTTCATCCCCTTTTTAAGAAAAGCAATTTAGTTTGTTCTTAATACTTTGGGTTAAATATTTTCTATTTAGATTTAAAATATAGTTTAAAATCAATATTTTTTAGTAAAGGTTTTATTCAATCTATAATTTTCAAAACTTTTGACCACATCGTAAAGAATAGTATATTCTATAACTAGTATGGAATAGACAATATTCTGCACGAGCGGAAAGTTTGTCATACGAGCCGGTAGGCGAGTATGACGTACCCGCGAGCGTGGAATGACTATTCCATACGTATTGTAGACTATACTTTTTCTTCGACTGCAAATATAAAACACTTTATGGCTTTAAACTGCGGACCAGGTTAAAAACAATGTTTTTTGTAACTCGACATTGTAAATGGAACAAAACACATATTTTTAAATAAAGTAATTAATGTTATTTAATAATTTTATCAAATCAGTACTTAAAAAAGATTTTTATTTAATTTAAGAACATATTTACAAATTATAATGCAAAAAAAATGAAGGTTATATCAGATTGTTGTGACAGATATCAGGTTTAAATATTTAACAATAGATGGAGCAGTTTTAATTTTTTTAACTGAATTGTTAAAAAAACTGGTCAAATATTAAGAAAAACTAATAAACTTTATGTAATTTTAACGCAAAGTTTTAAATTGCATTAAATTATTCAATATTTCTTGGTAAAATAAATATATTTTTTCTAATTTTGCTACAGTTTTCTTTAATTTTATAAACAACAGATGGCACTACATGTGCTCATTCTAACACTTGATACGGAATATTCATACCGTATCTAGAGCTTGAATGGATTCATTTTGTCTTTGAAAACTGTGTGTATTTGCTTACATTCTAAAGCAGTCGTAGAAAAAAGTCTATTTTAAGATACATTTTCTGGGACTAGGTTATACACGTATTTCTTGCAACCAAATCAGTTTCTAAAGTTTTAGAATATATCTGGAATTGCATTTATGAACTTAACTCTATATTGACAAACTGGATACTTAACTGGTGGATGTATAAAAAGCTTATGTGTAGTATGAATACCGCGAGCACCGTTATGATGAGATATTCACAAGATCTGCTTCCGTACTGAACCACAAGTCTGCCACATACAAGTAAAAACTATTTGAATAGTAAATAAATTTTAGCATTAGAAGAAGATTTATATACCTAAACTCCAATCAATGCTTTTTTGTTTTAATAAAGACGTATTAAAAAATTCTTTCTCCATAAGCAAAATAAAAATGTAAGGTAGATACTAAATAATAAAATAAAATAAATACTAATCGTACAAATAGTTTAGCATTGTTTTGTATCTTTACATATGTACGTAAACTTAACCTAACTTTTTTTAATCATTGGTTTACGTTGGTTCTTCGCAGGTTTGGTGTTTTTGGTGCTAATGCCCCATTCAGATGCCCCGGGCAGAATAAATTTCTGACAAAAAATATATCTTAAATACCTTTACACACTGTGTGTACGCTTAGTCTCTGCCTATAAAATATAGAAAATAACAAGCCGTGAAGATATGTAATTCCATGATATATTATTTACAGTAAACAGTATATTGAATTTCCCAAATACTTAAAAAAAAATAAAAAATAAAAAAATACATTTTTTTAAAGATCTTTTTTGATAAACGAAAAATTATTAAGAAAAAAAAAATTTAAGTAAAAAACAAACTAAATTTGTTTTTAATTTTTCAATATTTTTTTCATTAAATTTTGTTTTGTGAAAAACGAAAAAAAAATTATTTGAAAAAAAAAACTAAAAAAATTCAAAAATTTTCAATTTTTATTTATTTATTTATTTTTTTGTAGAATTTATTCTTACAATAAAAGTAATTTTCCTGAAAAAATTACGTTAATCGGAATTTTCTTTAAGAATTTTTCGATTTTTTTTTTTAAGTTTAACCCCCCATAACTTTTTTGTTTTTGCGGAGACTACTTTTAAAAACAATAGAACTTGATTTTTCCTGAAAGTGTCAATAAAATAGGATTATTCATTCTTGAGATATCGTGTCTACAAAAATCGTGACATCGAACAGACAGACGGACGGAGGGACAGACGGACCTTAAAAAAAAGGTGGAAATTTATCTCCAAGAATTTTTTTTCTAGGACGTTTTCTGATTTTTTTTTTGAAAATTCGGAACTACCGTATAATATTATTCTAGCCCTGACACTGTGAATAATATAATAATACCGACTGACAAAACTTTTCTGTTGTTTATAATACTGTGGTAATAATTTTATTATAATCAAACTTTTTATATCAGTACATATCTCTTGTGCAAATTATAAACATACATGTTAAGTTTCCAGCATAACGTATACAACATTATACACTGTATAATATACAGGGTTATTCAGAAATAAGTTCGAGAAATTTAAGAGGTGATTCTACCTTAAAAAATATGAAAAAAAGTTCCTATAAAGGTTTGTCCGGAAATGAGTTCTAAGGGAGCTAAAAATAATGTTTTCAATTAATAACTTTTGTACCCTTTAGGCTAAAGCGACGAGCTTTTTTATGTATACTAGTATTAATAAGGGCAATAAGTTTATGTTAATTTATTTTTTTGAATTTATCCGGAGGCGTGCTTAGACTGACAAAATATGTGAGGCTTAACACATTTTTGCCCCAAACTTTTTTATGTATATTTTTTTTAGATTTTTGGTAAAAAAATATAGATTCCTTGAGTAAAAATCCATAAAAAATGTAATAAGTTTAACACTGTAGGAGCAACCGTTTAAAAAATGCAATTAATGCAATTAAGAGGAAGTAACATTTTGTGCCACTAAAAATGTTACTTTTTAAAAGGCTGTTACTCCTTTAATATTAAATTTAGGTGTTTTGGTAAAGAATACTTTTTTGCTTAGTTTTAAATGAAGAATCGCCCTGCAGTATTAAAATTTAATTGACGCTTTTTCTGTTACCCATTCAATATGTCCATCTTAGAACGGCCGCAACTCCCTTAGGGCTCATTTCCATACCAACCTTTATAGGAACTTTTTTTCATCTTTTTTAAGGTAGAATTACCCCTTGAATTTCTCGAACTTATTTGTGAATAACCCTGTATCTAGCATTAACTTTACTCAGACTATATGAAACTACAGCACATATATGTGCTACCTATGCATAGGTAGAGAAGCTATAGTGGGTATTAGATAAAGACAAAAACACATTAGGTGTGTAAAATTTAGTCCGCCATTTTTACCTTTTAAATGTCAAAATTTTTAAACAAAAACAAAACATCAAAAAGGTTTTTCATATTTTTACAATTCTTTACAGAACAAGTCATTTAGTTAAAAATTTTAACACTATAAACAAAATAAAACTAGAAAGACACGCAAATACCACAAACAACGCCACAAACAAACATCACCAATTATTTGATTTTATAACAAAATGACAGTGCAGCGTTTTCGGATCTCCTACCCATGTAAATTTACCTTTGCTTGCATTTAAACGGTTTGAATGTAAATTTATGTTGTCTTTGAGTGTTCTTATTAAAATTTGTAGCAAAATATTGAAAATTTATTGGTTTTTATAATTAAAAATTATACGGTTGAAATGGTGTTGGCAACGTAGAACGGCCATTTTTACCGTTTAGATGTCCATTTTCTATCTATTGTTATTACGCAGCGCAGAACCCTGTGCAAACGTTTATTTCCTCTATATATTCTCTACCTATGTGAACTACAGTCTTATCAAACTAAAGTTTGGTTTGTATTCCAGAAATTTTCAATACCATTTTCTATATCTACCAGCATTATGAACAGTGCGATACAATTGATTCATACTATTTATGTTATTAAATGTCCTAGTATTAAAAATTAAATTTGTGTTTACAATCTAAAGTATTAATCTTTTTTATTTAATTTATATCAATGTAAAAATATATAATGAAATTAATGCTAATTCTATCCTCAACAGATTTATGAGACACTAAAAACAATCAGTTAATTAAATCTTTGCTAAATTACTACTTCAAACACTAATATATTGCTAGGTCGCTAGCAGATAATCTATAACTATTAAGTAATCAGGCACTGAATCAATTTAGTTTACCTTTTGACCTTAATCCAAAGTTTTTCTATGGTCTACTGATTTGAAAGTTATTAATCAATTGACATCTGATAAAGGGATTATATTTCACTGCTTAACATAATTAATAGTCATGCATAAAATTAGGTTTACAAAGCTGGAATTTATTGTTTTGAAACTTGAGACTTATTCTAATTTTAGTGTTACTATCATATAGTAAGAATTTTTAAATTTAAATCTATTACTAATCGAAACATCAATCTAAAACCTCAATGGCTGCGTTCAATGGAAACAGCAAAACTAATCAAAAGTCATCAAATGATAAGTTTTTCTAGCAAGCTACTAAACGGCTAATATCTGTCACTTTTCACAACCACCATTTGAGGTTAGAAATACCCACATTCCAGCGCTTTTAAAAAATCAATCAAAAGTAATCATCTCAAAACGTTGATGAGGAATGATTGCCGCGACATCTGTCAGTCAAAACTCATCATAGCGTTCAGTAGTGATTTGACAGCTTTCGATGAGTTTGGATGGGTTTTGCTGTTTCCATCGAACGCAGCCAGTATCTCTGTATAGCGAAAAATGTGTTAATACTTCTGCCCTCCTAAAGAGGAACGCGGAATGTACACCTGACACATACGGTTTTCGAGGTTAGCATTATTTTACTACGAATAATAAGGGTATGTACCAATCCTAAGGAAATCTGCGGTAAGTACACCGAAGAAGTTACTTGCCGCGTTCTTTCTATGTAAAAGTTTGGCATGGCTTTTAATTTTTTAATAAACGAAATAATATCTAAACTAACTGGGGTCAACTGGGGCTAATGTAATACAGTCAAAATAATGGGGCTATTATAATACATCTAGCTCAAAAATATTTACAGTCTACAAATTAAAGTAAGAAAAATTGGTGAAGTAGAGAATTATATACTTAATTATAAGTCGTTTTGAACCAGTTCAGAACTGCGTTTTTCGAGAAGAAAAATAAAGTTATTATAATATCCTCCAGACTTATAAGAGAATTTTTGTTAACAGCGATAATTTTTATCTGGCGCGTGTCAACTGTTGGTCCAATCGGGTCTTTGCATAATTTTAGACTTATGTATTTTTATCCAGTCCACGTAGACTGATTCTAGCCAGTTAAATTTCGACCCTATGCGATCATATTTTACAAAGGATATATATAGCCACACCCACAAGGCAATAAATAGCAATAAATATTTACTGGTACTGCTTTAATTTGTTTTATTTGTGTTTTGTTCATCGATCTATATAAGATAAATACGTATTTAATATAATAAAATTTAAATACGTCCCTGTCTCACATTAATCTCTTTCAAATGTAAACATTCTACTATAAGTTTGAAAGCGACTTTATTCAAAAAATTTCACATAAAATCAGACCCGGCCGAAGTTTTAAGTCGCAACTTTCCGTAGATCACACTTCGACAGATATCCTTTACATATTTTATTAAAAATCAATTTATACACTTACAAAAATAAAAATATATGTGCTGCCTAAAGGGATTTTTTTTTTAATTTTTAAAATATATTGAACCATCTCTTAATCGTGTTCAGGAAGTAGGTAAGTACTCGATACGCAGCATATTCATATTACAGATAATCATTGCTAGGTTTGGACTGATTCTAGCCAGTTAAATTTCGACCCTATTTGATCACATTTTACAAAGGATATATATAGCCACACCCACAAGGCAATAAATAGCAATAAATATTTACTGGTACGGCTTTAATTTGTTTTATTTGTGTTTTGTTCATCTATCTATATAAGATAAATACCTATTTAATATAATAAAATTTAAATACGTCCCTGTCTCACATTAATCTCTTTCAAATGTAAACATTCTACTATAAGTTTGAAAGCGACTTTATTCAAAAAATTTCACATAAAATCAGACCCGGCCGAAGTTTTAAGTCGCAACTTTCCGTAGATCACACTTCGACAGATTTCCTTTACATATTTTATTAAAAATCAATTTATACTCTTACAAAAATAAAAATAGATGTGTTGCCTAAAGGGATTATTTTTTTTTATTTTTAAAATATATTGAACCATCTCTTAATCGCGTTCAGGAAGTAGGTAAGTACTCGTTACGCAGTATATTCATATTAGAGATAATCATTGCTATTAAATATACATTCTAACATGTGTAAATTTTTTAGTTTACTACTAAGCGTGCTTATTATGGTGGAATGCAAATTTAAACTTATTAAAAGTTATTAGAGGTATATATGTGGCGTAAAAAGATTTATATTGTTGGAAACTGTAACCTGTTTTATATACAGGGTGGCACAACTAAATGTTGACATGGGGGTTTTTGGTAAAAAAGCGCTCGGACTTTTTGTTTGAAGGGGGACACCCCTAAAATTTAAGTGAACCATTTTAAAAAAAAATGGATTTTTAATTTCGGAAATTTAGATACATTTAATCATAGTAAATGCTAGAAATGTTCACCTCCAGCTTCCATGCAATGATACAGATTTTTCTGAAAACGTTCTCGCACATTTTGGAGCATTTATGTGGTAATTTAGAGACATGCGTTTGTGATTCGTTGACGTAAATCTTCCAATGAAGCAGGTGGGGTAGAATAAATTCTACTTTTCGAGTGACCCCACAGAAAGAAGTCTTAGGGAGAAAAGTCTGGTGATCGTGGGGTTTATGAAACCTCTCCTCCCGAACCACTGATCCTGGAAGTGTTGATCCAAATACTGACGAACAGGCAGAGTGCCGGGCCCATGATCTTAGAAATTGTGTTAATTTATAGCCTTTCGGATTAAAAATTTGCAATACCAGGTAATTGTAGTCTATTAATTCTTTTGGATTAAAAATTGTATCAACTTATAACCCTTTTGGATTAAAATTGGCAATACCAAGTAATTGTGGTCTATTAACCCTAGAACACGTAGATGGCCTAGCACATTTGTACGCTAGGCCATCGACGTGTACATAGCTATTGTGGGAAAATCTAAAAAATATTAAAATGCTATTTGTATTTTTATTATTTTTTTATTTTTTAAATTATTTTTCCCACGTAAAATAAGTATAAAATGTTTTAGACTTTTCTCCAGGTAGATTTGAATTTGGGACCATAGTGTGAAGGCGGCATATCAGATTTGATTTTTTTTGTGACAAGTTTAAACGAACGAACTATAATCATCAATTGAGAAACTGAAACTAAAGTTTCAAAAATCAATTGTCCAGTGACGTACTGTTTGTAACTTTTAAATACCAAACAGGTTCAGTTCCGAAATTAAAAATCCATTTTTTTAAAAACGGTTCACTTAAATTTTAAACGCCGTATACCACTGTTTAGAGAATTAAAAGGGCTTTCCATTGATGTATGACTTGACCCCTTTTCCCTATTCAAATTTTAGTGTTTGTTCACCCCACTGCCCGAGGGTTGAAGTGACGATATTGCAAATAGGAAAAAAAATGGTCCCCTTCCATACTATAATCGACCTATCAGAGCGTTTTTTTATATTTACACTATTATCACCAAAAACGCCCATGTCCACTTTGTTTTGGGCCACCCTGTATATATTTCTCCTGTACATGGTTTGTTTGAAAGTTCTCTTATATGATATAATATAATATGATGATATACGAAATTATATGATGAGTCTTATCTTTAAACTGAGTTTATCGATTTTGATGTCCCTACTACAATCTTTTAAAATAAAATACTATTGACAGTTACAATTTTAACTACCAACAAATGTAACCTTAAAATTCAAATTAGAATTCGTTTGTTAACAATATTTTTATTTACTTGAACTGATGTGCTCATGTATGCCAACTTCAAAACAACAAATATGAATTGTTCCCCTGAGGTGTCTACTCTCCTATTCCATCATTGATGAAAGTAAAAGAATAGTATATTCTATAACTAGTATGGAATAGACAATATTCCGCGCGAGCGGAAATTTTGTCATACGAGCCGGCAGGCGAGTATGACGGTCCCGCGAGGGCGGAATGACCATTCCATACGTGTTGTAGACTATACTTTTTCTTCGACTGCAAATATGAAACACTGTATGGCTTTAAACTGCCGACAAGGTTAAAAACAATTTTTTTTGTGACTGGACATTGTAAATGCAACCAAACACATATTTTTAAATAAATCATGATATTTAATAATTTAATAATTTTATCAAATCAGTACTTAAAAAAGGTTTTTATTTAATTTTAGCACATATTTACAAATTATAATGCAAAAATTTAAGGTTATGTCAGATTGTTGTGACAGATATCAGGTTTAAATATTTAACAATAGATGGAGCAGTTTTAATTTTTTGAACTAAATTGATAAAAAAACTGGTCAAATATTAAGAGAAACTAATAAACTTTATGTAATTTTAGCGCAAAACTTTAAACTGCATTAAATTATTCAATATTTCATGGTAATATTAATATATTTTTGCTAATTTTGCTACAGTTTTCTTTAATTTTATAAACAAGAGATGGCACTACATGTGCTCATTCTAACACTTGATACGGAATATTCATACCGTATCTAGAGCTAGAATGGATCCATTCTGTGTTTGAAAAGTGTGTGTATTTGCTTACATTCTAAAGCAGTTGTAGAAAAAGACTGTTTTAGTTTTGATTAGGTAATCAGACGACTTAGTTTCTTTAAAGATAAATTATAATTTATTTATTATTTTTTTTAATTATATCAACCACAAAAATTTGAGTTGGCTTTAATTGGTCCAGTCTAATGCACACATTTTCATCTTAGCGTGATTATTATACCAGTCAGAATTATCACAGATTAATATCAATTTTTTTAAGATTATATTCTCTAATAACAATCGCAAAAGGCTAGACTATAATTTGCCATAATTTTTTATACGTAGGAAATTTCTATATATCGCCTCAGGTAGCTTTTTTTAATAACGGATTGATGTATATTTAAATATTAGTTTTAATATTTACAATAGGTATTATAGATAATAATGATTTATAGTTTAAAATATGACATACTTCTGCTAGGACTTATGTATGTAAAATGTATCTAACCTATACAAATGTTACTTTTTAAAATATAAAATAAAATACATGTAAGTATATTTTAACTTCTGTAGCAGTTAAAATATGCTGTAGTATTGGTAAAAAAACATTTTTAAAATATCTTGATGGTCGTTCACCAACCTTAATTAAATGCATTTAAAAAACTAGATAGAGATTCTATTAGAATTTGGACTTTTTAGAATTTTCAAGTGAAAACTAAAACGGTAGTTTTTGAAAAAGTAAGTTTAAAGCATATTGTACAATTTGGGCTATAAACCAGTATATTATAAATAAATATACAGCTAAATGTGTTAAATGGTTTCTAAAATTATATTTGGTTCAATACTAAAGTATAATAATAAGCACTCAGAGGAAATTCAGTGCTTTAACAGGAACACACTAGGAACGTGTGATTTATTTTATAAATATAAAAATATTAATATATCGCAATAGGCTTGTATTTTTATCGATTTTGCTATATAATATAGTTAAAGCATAGTAAATAAAACTCACTTTAAGGGTCATTCTTACTTATTTTATTGTTTTAAATTATCAAAAAAAAAACGAAATTTTTTTGTAGCAGACGGTTTCTTTGTTGATTAAAAACCATTTATGCAATGAAAATGATTTTTCCACCTCAACAGATATCAGTGGTGCATAAAAAAAATGCATTGGTGTGTATTTTACCCATATAGGTTTCTCTTGTATATGTATTTTTTTTTTAAATAAAACTTTTTATGATTTACATATTACATTTTATTTATGCAGATCGAAGCCACTGCACTTTTATTTTTAAAGTTTCTTTAAAAACTACTTTATGAAATTTGAACTTTAATTTCCAAAAAATAAACAGGCCTTAAATTAATGTAAGTATGTTATTAACATTTACATGTCAGGCTCTTAAAAGAACACACGCTGTAAATTAATTTTAAATAAATAGGAAGGATCTGATCAATGTACGTCGAGTGTACACGAGTAGTTCTCCCCTCTACGTTCGTGTTGTGTAAAGAAGTTTTTGACTCAAAAACAAGTGTTTGTGTGTCCAGTGTAAAAAAAGAGCAAATTCAAAGTGATTTTAATGTTTAGTATTAGTGTTTTACATATTACTTTCCCGTATTTTAATAAAATTGGAAAAATGTTGTTCTTTAGATAAGAAAAGTACAGTTTTATTGGCAGCAATATTTTTTAATAAAATATTACTATAATCGAACAAAACCTTTTTTTTTTAAATAGATATTATAACCTTCCTTAGTAAAGTAAGCCCAGAAGATTTTAAGAATATTTACAAAAAGTTTATAGAAGTATTTATATTTTTTTAATGAGAAAAATTAATTTACTAAGCTTTAAAAAGTACTAAAATTTTTAAAATATTTCAACTTTAAAAGTGCAGTTTTTTGTCACACATATTTTTAGTTTTATTTGTTTTTAACAATAATTATCTATAGCTAGTGTTTTAATTAATAAATGTTTGTTTTCCTAAGTGCGGACCTGTTATAGCTTCGAAATTCCTCTGACTGGTAATAAGATATTTTGATTTATGTGCTGTATGGATAAGATTATTCAAAATTTTTAAAGGAAGGGGCCTTATTCACTACACCACACAAATAACACTAGTTAGGGTTTAGAGTTAACTTTTTATAAATATTTTCTTTATCTAGTATAATGCACATATAATATAATTTTATATTATTGTTTATTAATATTAATTAAAAAAATTAACAATGGTACAGGCGCAGAATGTTTCAGTACTAGGTTGACGATATATTGTTTATATTCACAACTAACATTGATCTTTTTAAAATATTTAAAGTTATTTAATATTTATCGCTAGCTTAATGGAGCATGAAGAAATCCTTTAATCATTCATGAGGTTTATAATCGCGTTATCAAATAATATACTTTAAAACAATAAATAGTGCTTTAAGGTATTTGTAAAATTATATTGATTTTAATACCTATATTTATATCTTAATTGTTTGTATATGTAATATTATTTTATTTAAATAAATAAAATTCTGTTACGTATATATTCGTATTTCTATAGGAATGCTAATAGGATTATGTCAAACTTGTATATGTAGGTACAAAACCTTTTCGGGGCCATACTTAAAATACGTAACACACTTAGGGGGAGGTAGTGCTTAGCTTTACGATGCTTTACGAGGGGGAAGATAGACTGATGTAGGGTTACGCTCTTTATTTTTTTTTAAACAAATAAAAACGTTTTTTTTTTCATCCAAAAACTTTTTTAGGCGGTGTCTGCTAGCGTTAGGTACTTATTTACAGGGGAAGGGGTTAGTCTCAGCGTTACGAAGCGTTACGAGGGGGAGGGTGGTAACATATTACAAAATTTTGCATATTTAAAGTAACTATGGCCCCTTTATATTGATTTGATTATTGTGGCCTTTTTTCCTAGTTCATAGGTACTACGAAAAATGAAAGATGGCCAATATTAGGAAAAATTAAAAAGGACCATAATAATCAAACCCAGATTAAAAAAGGTTTAAAAATAAATAAAAAGGGCGATAAATTAAGATTATTATTATTATGGCCCATAATAAGTTAATAACACAACAACACAAAAAAAATAAAAGTGGTCTGCGCCATGGATAGGACCATGATATTCCCATATATTTTCGCCATCTGCAAACGAATCTGAACTCAGTTTAGCCACTACACATCTGGATTTTTCTCTGCAGCCGTGCTATGATACCAAATTGGAAAAAAGTAACCAAAGTAATTTTTCGTACGATCTAGTGTACACGAAATAAAGAAACATGCATGTTCACTATATATCCTGGTTAGGATATTTTTCTATCGCACGAGTACATAATGCATAATATAATATATAATATATAAATATTATTTAAATGAAATGACAACTATGCACACTCATTTATCCAAACGATTACACATAGCTTTCATTTTGACAAAAGTCATTTGGACTTTTTTATATAGAAAAAAATAAGATATCATTGTGAAATTTTGTAGGTTAGGTTTATTTATATTTAACACTTTAACTGCCGCGGGATTTTTATGAAATTTTTGCAATTACGCACAAGTAATTTTTAATTTTAATGTTTTATGTCAAAACATGAAAAAAATCGAGTGAATTTTGTCACACAATGCTTATTCGTTATTTATTAGTAATAAATTATTACGTTGCACAGCAAATTCATACACAAGGCTTGGGGATGAATTTTTTTAAATATACCCTGTGTTGCATTTTGTCACACATGGAGCACAGTAAGGGGCAGTTGTGCGTCTATAACACGTGTGGTGACACGGCAGTTAAACTGTTAAAGAATATAATTTTTTTTTAGATTTTTAAATGGCCATTTTTTGCCATAAAATTTTGTTGAAAAAAAAAAACATCAAAAAACGATGGTTTGGATCGACTGAAAAAAAAACGGGATATTATTCAGTATTGAAGTCGCTATAGCCCTATCTAGAAGAAAAAATTTTGGCCAAAAAATAACAAAATGGCAGACGTTATTCTTGAAAATTATTTTTAATTTTTTTGAAAAACTTCCTCCATTTTTTTATTTTTTGGCCAAAAAAAAATCTTCAAGATAGGGCTATAGTTTTGTTTTTGTTTATTTTTAACCTCGTACTATTCTACTTAATTAAGCATCTCCTAAGTTTAGGACTTGTGTGGGCTAGTAGTAGAGGGAACCACCGGCTTTAATTGACTTACGAACCAATATATCTAGGGAATACGCCTTCGCCAAATTATTAATTAACTGAAGAAGTCAATCGGCGCCAGTGAGGTTTGAACTCACGATCATTGGCTCAGTTTCAATGCTATATCGATGCCTTAGACCGCTGAGCATGTAGTGCTATAGATAGGGCTACAGTGCTTTTTTACTCTGCTGCACCTCATAAAAAAGCACTAAAAACTATGTTCGCATACTATTATTGGGTATTTAAACTTTTAATAGTTTGTAAAACAAAAAAAGTATATTTATTTATTTTTTTTTATATTTTCCGTTGAAGAATTTATAGTAAAAAGGAAAAAAAAAAAGGAAAAAAGTAACCAAAATTATTTTATTATGTATTTCAACTTTAAATGATTAGTAAAACGATGATTAGAAAATAGATGGAAGGAATAATAAAATAAAAAATATGTTTTTTATTTTCTTAATATCTTCCATTTCATTGAAGAATTTATTATTATTATGTATTATTAAAATATTAAAAATTTGAAAAACATATTTTAAATTTAAATGATTAGTAAGACACAAAAAATATGTTTTTTAATTTTTTAATATTTTAATAATAATAATAAATTCACACAACTTTAATAATAATAATAAATTTTAATAATAATAATAAATTTACACAATAAAATATTTGTTTTAACTTTTTTCCTGTTTTTCTTTTTTTACTGTAAATTCTTCAAAGAAAAAAATTAAAAAAAAAACATATTTTTTATGTTTACTAATCATTTAAAGTTGAAATACACAATAAAATAATGTTGGTCACTTACCCCTTTGCGGCTATAGAGAAAATCCAGACTTGTAGGGCTTAAATTGAGTTCAGATTCTGTTTCAGCGGGCAAAATACATAGGAGCAAGCATCCTGTTCATGGCGCAGACCACTTTTATTTTTTTGTGGGCCTGTGTACCTAATCATTTTCCCAATCAAAAAAGGTACAATAGGTACGAACAGCTTATAAATTTGCATTAAATGCTTACAATTTTTGATTAAAAAAAAAAACTACCTACTATTTTTATTGTATTTTAGTGTTATAACAGAGGAGATGAGTAAGGACCGGGAAAATATATTTAAATGCGTTCTTTTCTTCTTCTGCTTTTGGTATGATCAAAATCAATAAAATTTATAAAACATTATACCAACTTAACCATATTTTAAAAAATCTGTTATTTCGTAAAATAACCATTGAAATAGCCCACTGTGTTCTAGAAGAACTTTTAAATGGCATGACAACTTCCATTCTTTTTTCTTTTTGGAATTTTTTATATGAGCTCTAATTAAAAAAATTAGATTAAAATTTTACAAATCGTTAGAGCCGTATTTGAAAAAAATGTGTTCTTTGGAAAAAAATCTTTGATATATCACGCTAACATACTTGGCACAATGGTACCACTATGGTAACCAAGTTCTTCCACCAATTTTTTTTTCACAAGGGTCCATCCGTTCCCGAGACCGGGTGTCCCACCAGGTTCTTGACAAGTTATATCGCCGTTATTTGAAAAGGTAATTTTTTTGTAGAAAATAGCCTTACATGGTAGCCAAAGAAGATTTTGTTGACTTATTCAACCCTCCCCCCATTGCTTACTCACTCCCTTGTAACCACCCCCAACCTCTGATTTTCAAATACCACCTCCCACCTCCATTTTTATCTAAGAATATGAAATTACATTTCATTTTGAATTAAACCATGTATTACAAGTATTATTAATTCTTTTAAGGGGCTTCCAATAAAAATTATTATTTAGTAATAATAATGTACCACCAGGTTTTAGACGGGCTATATCACCGATATTTAAAAAGATAAAAAAGTTAAAAAAAAATTAATTAAATTGGAGTCAAAGTAGAATTTACTGACATATGCAAAACTACCCCTTATTTACCCACCCTCTTGGAACCACCTCTAACTAGTTTTTTAAATAGCACTCCCCTATTTTACTAAAGAATATGAAAGCACATTTCATTCTAAATTAAACTAAAAAAAGAAAATTGATTAATATATCCAAAACCAATCCATAATAACCCACTCTCCTGGAACCACCCGCATCTTTGTTTTAAATACCACCCTTCTATTAGTATATAATGTTATTTAGAGCCCCTTAAAATCTAAGATACCACTTATAATAAATGGTTGAATTCAGAATGAAAATGAAAAGTCTTTAATAAGAATTGGGGGGTGCTATTTGAAAAACAGAAGTTGGGGGTGGGTTCAAGGGAGTGGGTAAGTAAGATGCGGTTTTGAATAAGTCAGTAAAATCTTCTTCGGCTTTGATTTAATGCTATTTTTTGCAAATTTTAATACCTTTTGAAAGAGAGATAAGAGATAAGCTAGATGGAAGTTGTCATGTCATTTAAAAGTTCTTCTAGAACAGCGTGAGCCAACAAGTAGTTAACTAACGATTAGCTATCAACTTTAAGTTAACTAACCAGAAGTTTTACTGACGATTGAAAGAACGGCTGTATGAGAACTTTTATGTAGTAGGCATTAGAATACTTGTTATAAAATAAACTGCATAGATTTTATACCACAGAATATAAACCTAATATACTAATATCTTTAGCATTATAAATTAGGATTCTGACACGTAATATTAATTAAATTAATAGCTTATAGTATATTAATTTAAAGCTACAACCAAAATAATGCAAATATTTAATTACTAAATTAATAAATTCAGAGATTTGTATAATTTTAAGATAATGAGTGTCAACCGAATTTGTTATTATTATAGTCCAGTCAAATAATAAATCTAAATTGCAATAAATGTACACGAGCTGATATTTTAAAGGGTAGTAATGGATAGTAACAGAACACTCAGTTAGTTTTTCACCGGGTGATTTACGTAAGGGGTGCGCTATCTTGAATTTTAGGGGTGAGTTGCTTAATATGCATCTTACGATAAAAATGCATATAACCAATTTTGTTAAGAAGGAAATTTCCAACAATTCTTGTTTGGATCATTTTTTTAATATAGTAGTAGTAGTAGTAAACGTAATTTATTGACTAAGTCAAAGGGTTATTGACCGAAGTCCTTCTGCCCGTGTTTTACAATTTGATTACATTTTTAATTATATTGTATGAGTAACTCATAATGAGTTAGGTAGATATTTAAGCTTAATGAGAAAAAAAAAATAAAAATTTGTACACAGAAAAAAAAATAATTTATTAAATTTAAATAAAAGTGTATGTCCTACACCTCATACACAGAACGCCGCCAAGCGTCGTTTTAACAATATTAATATTAATACCAATCGAGTTAATTTAAAAATAGTCATGTTGGAGGTGAAATTATTTTTTTTCATGTTTCAGCGAAATTATTCATCACGATAATAGTGGTTATGAGGAAAATTGTAGCTCTTAAAATTCTCTATAAGTGTCATATATTATAAATTTTCATTACTTTGGTACGGTTACAGAGGGCACAACTCTACTTACAGCGCCCACTGTAACTGTAACAAAATACTTATGAAAATGCATAATGTTTAAAACTTGTAGAGAATTTCAAGAGCTACAAGTTTGCTTATAATAACTTTTATCCTCCAATGAATAATTTGGCTGAAAAATAGAAAAAAAAACAATTTCACCCCCAACATGGCCTCTTTTGAATATTTATAACTCGATTGTTATTAATATATTAAAAAATGATCAAAACAAAAATTGTTATAAATTTCCTCCTTAACAAAATTTGTTATATACATTTTTATCGTAAGATGCATATTAAGCAACTCACCCCTAAAATTCAAGATAGCGGACACCCCTTACGTAAATCACTCGATGAAAAACTAAGAAGAGTGTTCTATTACTATCCACTACTACCCTTTAAAATATCAGCTCGTCTACATTTATTGCAATTTAGATTTATTATTTGACTCTATGAATGAATGATAATAACATATGAATATGCATTTTTATCATAAGATGCTTATTTAGCGAGATAACCGCACTCACATACCCCTGCAAAATCAGGGTTTTTTTCTAATATCTTAAGTCTTGCAATAGGTTTTAGTATATTGTTCCTGTGCCGGGTGTCATAACCGTGGACATTTTCTCTGAGTAAATGAGGTTTGGATTTGACGTATGTTAATAATGAATAAAGATAGAGTCCAGTGAGAGTTAAAATTCCATTTTCTTTATAATGTTCTCTGCAAGATGTTCAATTGCTTAGCCCAAACATCTATCTTAGTGCTTTTTTTTGTACTATCCACTACACGGTAAAAATAAATTACATTAAATTACATAGTCCGTAAATGGTAATATGTTGCCATAGACGGGAATGGTAAAAATTACATACTCCGTAATGGTAATGTTTTGCATAGACCGGAACAGTAAAAATTACATAGTCCATAATGGTAATATTTTGCATAGACCGGAACGGTAAAAATTACATAGTCCAGAATGGTAATATTTTGCATAGACCGTCACGGTAAAAATTACATAGTCCAGAATGGTAATATTTTGCATTATTTTTATTATAAAAACAAACGTAAAAAAAACGAACAGCTTGAACGATTTTTTTTATATTTGCTTACAATACTTATGGTGTGTTTAATATTTTTTTAAAAAATAACATACAGTCATATTAAAAGTGCTTTTAAAACAACTTAAACACTACAATATTTCAAGAACGCTATGAGATAGAGACTTCAAATTTGAAAAAAAAATATTTACTACTTAGAAAATGTTTGTTCCAAATTACAAGTCTCTGTGTCAAAGCTTTTTTGAAATATCGTAGCGTAAAGTTCATTTGGTTTAATAAACTAAACGATTTGCACCCTTAATACGAGTATAAACTTCTTACATCTTTCTTTAAAGATCTATTGGTTGATAAAGATCGTAATTTATAATGAATGTAAATTTTAGGCCACAAATAAAGCATTTAAATATCGTACATAAATAATATTTACCTTTTTTTACACTTTTAACACTTTAATCTAGCAGCATGCGTCGCTATCTCTCCAACAATAACAATATTAAACGGTCCGTCTCATGATGCGACGCCTACTTGGTTATTGTCCAAAGCGCACGCGCGTTTTAAAATAAAATAGCCCGACATTGTAAAATCATGTAAAAATATGTAAATCAATGTAAATATATTTTTTTACATTATTTTACATTCTTTTACATTCTTTTACATTATTTTACATTATTTTACATTATTTTACATTATTTTACATTATTTTACATTATTTTACATAAATTCATGAATTATGCATAGTCCAGAATAGTAAATTTACTATTCCGTACTATGTAAATTCATGTATTTTTACATTATTTTACATGCATTTTTACAGTGTATTGCCCTTTAAAATATAAGCCCGTGTACATTTATTGCAATTTAACATAGGAATTTCTCGTTATTTGACTGGACTATTACTATATTTGGTATTAATAAAATTTATTTATTATGGTTTTAAATTTATTTTTTAATATCGTACGGTATAATTTAATGATTTATTTACCGTAAAACAATTTAATGCAAATAATTTTATGAGAATGAAGTTAATTTAAACCAAAAATGTATATAAAATGATTTTTATTTGATTATACAAAAAAGGTAATCTTTTATGTAGCGTAGGTAATATTACAAAGATATGTTATGATGTATATGGATGTCACATTCTAAGGTGGAAAATCTTAAGATATTACCATAACTCAAGTTTAAATAAGCCGTGAAGATATGTAATGCTACGCTTTCCTTAATATGCTCTTTGAACTGGATGGTATATTTTTACAAATGCGTAAATTTAAATTTTTTAAAACCAAAAATAAATCATTGCTGCCAACAAAAGAATACTTTCCCTCTAGGCCTAGGTTCATTAAAACAAAAGTTATTTATAAAAAAAAAATGAAAAAAAGAATTAAAAAAAATAAAAAAAAAATTAAAAATTTTATTTATTTTTTAATTTTTATATCTATTTTCAAAAAACGAAAAATTTCTGAATTTTTTTTTTAAAGATTGTATTTTTGATTTATTTAAAAGTTTAATCCTAACAACTATTTGGTTTTCGGGGGAATTATTTTCCAAACAATAGGCATCTTCCTCTCATAGAACTTATTTTTTTCTAAAATTTTCGAGTCGATCTGATAATTCTTTTTTGAGTTAGCGTATAAATACACTGGCAAGAGGCAAAGGCAATACAGCCATAGTATATTTAGTATATTTAACCGTATTCTGTAATTCTAAGGGAAGGATAAATAAACAGAAAGTTTTGTCCTCCTGCTTCATATGTCGATTAAAATTCTACTTACTTTACTACTTCCACAGAATTTCTATGATAGAAAAATTTGTACATTACCCAGAAATCCAGCTTGAGTCTAGTATATAGCATCTTAAACTTGCTTTCATATAGCAAGCAAAATGGAAGAAATTATTGAGACGTTCAAAATATTTTTCAAAAATTAAAAATGGCGCTATAATTGTACGTCAAAAAGCACATAATTATATCGAACTATGTAAGCTATTTTATGTTTATTTAAGGTCTTATTATTATAGGATCCATTTTTAATACTAAATGTTCCCTAGTTTTAGATTGTAAATTAATAAACTATTTTAGGTCGATAATATAAGCCTTTATTTGATAAAATTTAGGACTTAATAATGAACAACTTTATGTCAAAAATATATAGTTTGTAATTCTTCTATTATTCGCACTAAGTGCAAGAAAATATTTTAAAATAGTATTTATTTTGTTTCTGTTTTCTTAACAGAAGTTTAGTATTACTAAAGTCTTCAGAATGGATGCACGGCACTTTGAAAATTTACGAATTGTAAATTCTTCTCAGGTCTTTCAAAAATCGTCGAAAAAAAAAAATTTGATTATTTAGCTTCTTCAAGAAGTAAAGAAGTACAGAACAAAATTAAAAGTGCCCTTAGTAAATGCAGTGAAGTTTTAGCAGAATACAGGAGTGGTAGAAGAGAGCTGTTGTGATGAAAGCAGAAGTAGTGAAATAGTGAATAATAGTGAAAATAAGAGTTAAAATTATATTGAAAATTTGTGTAAATAAGAGTGAAAGCGAAAGTAATGGCAGTGAAGAAGAACATGAATGTGAAAATTTAAATTTTTAACAAAAATTATCTAAAGTATGCTGTGATATAAGTCTGAACCAGAAATAAATATATTGTACTTATTCTGATACTCCTGTTTAAAAATAATAACCTTTTTTACGTATATCACCTGTTTTATTTCTATCAAAAATATAGATCAAATTCACTGATAAACTAGGTAAAAAATAGCATTATATTTTCGAGCTAATTTAGGTCATAAATAGCATGCTATTTTTAACCTTATTTGGATTAAAAATAGCACGATATTCAGGTGCTATTTTAGGTCCATATTTTCGATCTATCATATATCTAAAATAGCAGGCTATTTTAGGTTTTTAAATGTATAAAATATAGGAATAAAAATGCGAGCTATATTATCAAGTTGTGTGCATTTGGGGACATTTTAAGGATGTTTCTAGACCATAAAAATAGCTCGCATTTACTGCACTAGTTTCGAGCTATTTTGGTTTTCTGGGTTATACAGTTTAATCTTTAATTTGAACTATAATATTTATTTTAAAGGGTTTTTTGTTCTTTGGCTTCATAAAAATAAATAAATAATTTCATAAAATTATTTCATATCTGTACGTATGTTTCGGTTTATAAACATCTTCTCATTGCCAATGCTAAATGATGTTGAGTAAATATGCGTATGAATTTTTCATATAAGGAGGAGGATTCTTCACCCACGATTGGGTCTATAACCTTCTCAGGCATGTAATGAATCTTAAGTATCATAAAAAAATATTCGCATTCAGATGTTTACCGAAACGGTACGTGCTTATAAAATAATAGCATATATAATTTTGAAACAACAGCCAATAAAATACATAAGTGACACTATAACTAAAGTTATAAAACTATTATAATTGAGTTTGTTTTTTCGCTAAACACAAAAAATAATAACATTTTACACACTTAGATATATAAAAATATCCGAGCTAAAAATTGCGTGGTCTTCAAAAGAATTACTACACACAGAAATATATTGAATTGGATTGAATTGAATTAAAGGAGAGTTGGCCAAAACGGGATAGCTAACGATATTTGGTCTGAAATTCTGTAATTATGCTATTGATGTCCACTATTTTTTAACTGTAACTTCCCCATTGACCCATTTCTATGTTTAGGTATAGTTATTGCTGAATATCTTGACGATAACATAGGAAAGTCATATTAAAGAAAAAAACGTAAAGTATCCCGTTTTGCCCACCTGGTCGGGTAAAATGGGATGGTGTTTGAATGTGAATAAAAAAGATACTAAAGTGTGATATATTCATTAAATTTGAAAATGAAACATTGTATTAGTCTTATGTCTTTAATAAAAATACAAATTAACATCAACACCGACAAAAATCGCACGAGTATGGCTCACCATCATTCTCTACCCCGGCGTAAGCTTCGTGAGCCCAAAGTCGACAGTCCTGGCACATTACCCATCCGTCATCCGTCTTCGATTTAGAATACAGTTCTGTACAATAAATGCAACTTTCGTCGTTGTTCTCTTCTTCTTCTGAACTGCTGTATAGTATCCAGTTTTACCCGACCATTTAGTATCCCATTTTGCCAGACTGCACATGTCCAAATGTTTTTCAGAGTTTTCCCCAAAAAAAAAAATAGAAAAATAGATGACATATTCACAAATGCCACAAAATACAGTCAATTAGTTACAGAATGAAAAAATACTTACCGTTAATTAATTTGCTGGTTGAAACTGAAAAATTCTTGCTTAGTCACTAATGAAAACAAATAGTACAACCTCACTTTTTGAAGTTTCACTTGTCATTCACCACAGATCAAAAATTTATCAAAAGATTCACCTGCTACATTTAAAGAAACCTCATTTATATCGATTAACACTACCAGTCGTCAGATGACGCTGCTTATTTTGAAATATTGGACGGTATCCCGTTTTATCCGACTATCCCGTTTTGGCCAACTCTTCCCTAAGTTTATTTTTAAAGCAAGATTTTTACATGTTATCGTGCTCACAAGATTTCCCGGACAGAACAACCAACCGATCGACCGACCTACCTTTCGACGGACCGACAACTTTTTTTTGCTCGAAATTGTTTGGATTTTTTTTAATATTTTCCATTGGAGAATTTAGAGTAAAAAGGAAAGAAAAATGGGAAAAAAGTAAAAAAAAATATTTGATTGTTTAAATTTATTATTATTATGATATTAAAATTTATTATTATTATTAAAATTGTGTGAATTTATTATTATTAAAATATAAAAAAATATGTTTTTCAATTTTTAATATTTTAATAATAATAATAATAATTATAATAACAATAATAATAATAATAATAATAATAATAATAATAATAATAAAAATAATAATAATAATAAATTCTTCAATGGAATGGAAGATATTAAGAAAATAAAAAACATATTTTTTATGTCTTACTAATCATTTAAAGTTAAAATACATAATAATAGTTATTTATGCTACTAGTGGGTAAAGTAAGATATTGCCCATGAGAAAATTAACCTGCGAGGCGTCAGCCAAGCAGGTTAATTTTCGAGAGGGCAATATCGGTTTACCCATGAGTGCCATACAAGATTTTATCCAATAAATAGCTTCGGAATATATTTTTATTAAAAATTTTAATGAGATTTACAAGAAAATATATACTGTATGTTTAAACACGTGTTTTGTGATTTTATTGATAATATTATGTTAATATTGTCTTGTAAATTGAAGTGGACGTTACGTTACTGTGTTTTACATTTATAAATGTTTTCTTATGGTTATTTTTGACCTTTTATGGAGATAGTATTTTTATATATTTTTGGCTAGGTAAGATAAAGTTTGTTTTTCTTAAAATAATCTCTAACTTGTGTAATTTCTTTGAGTCTGACGATAATAATCGAAACCGGTAACTAACCTAAATTATTAATAAAGTGACTAAAAGTTTTATTTTTTAAAATAAAAAAAAAAGAAAATAATTTGACAAGTGACAGTTAAGTGGGTAAAATAAATAATTATCCACTCAATAAAGTAAAAGCCACGCGGGGCTTATTATTGAGTTTATCCATTTAAAATAAAGCTGGAAATTGTCTTATTATATGTATGTATGTATTGGATAAAATAATTTTGGTTACTATTTTCCCGTTTGGTTCTGACAGCAGATATGTAAAATCAGCTGATTGTCATTTTCCAACCGTTGTCGTAAACAAACAAAATAAAAATTAATGCTATGTAAACAAAATTAATGCTACACACACAGAAAAATATTGAATTGAATTGAATTGAGTTAATTTTTAAAGCAAGATTTTTACATGTTATCGTGCTCACAATATTTCCCCTACAGAAAGACCAACCGATTGACCGACCTACCTTTCGACAGGCCGACAACTTTTTTTTGCTCGAAATTGATTTTTATTAACATAAAACGTCATAAACGCAAAAATCGCAAACAAAATTGAAAATTTTGCACGATTACAAGGCTTTCCCAAAATGCTAAAGATGGGAAAGCAAAATACGGTTTCTTATTGGTTGATTTTAAAACAAATATTATTGTGCTCAGACTTAAAACCCGAATTTAAAATTTCACGGGGGAAATTGTTTTCATACAAAGTGGAGAATTTAAATTCTCAATATTTTTAATTCACTAGTGAATTTTTTTGGAAGAAAGAGTTTACCTAGGTACAAAATTCAAAAAATTGAAAAATTTAATACCTGGAGCTAGTTGTCGCATTTTGTTAAGGGCTAGTTGTCGCATGGTTTGGAGACATGTTCAAGGTTTGGATTTTTCTTTTTTACGTTTCCTATTTCAAAATTGTGTTAAAAAATGAAATTCTTCTACATAACAAAATAAATTTCTTTATAAAATTAAGATTTTCATTGTAAAGTTCACAATTTTGGAGCAATACTACAAAGATAGATATCATTCCGCCTATGGGTCTTATTAGATATTTATAAATAAATTAAATATTAATGAATGCCTTTATATTTCTTCAAAAAAATATACCCGTGACAAGACACGTTGTCACATTTAACAAGACTTCAAAAAATAAATGATGCCTTTAAAACCATATAATATGTTTTTTCTTCAAGAGTACTAAAATATTCATATTTTACAACTGAACACACTAGTTAGAAGTGATCTATTTTTTTACAGTAAAAAAAAAATGAGTTTATTGTTGTACGTCGTAAAAAAAAGTTAGTTAGAAAAACTACCACGGGCGGCAGCAGTCTTTGACTTTGATGACAGCCATACTTCAAACTTGTTTCTTTATTATTATTCCAGATTCTGTGCAAAAACCTTGTGTGAAATTGATTATAAATGATTGAAGAAGAATATATGGTTTATACACCTACAAATCTCTCCGATATTGCAAATGCTACATTAAACAAGTTACCATCGAAATCGCGAAAAGTGTACGATTTAGCCTACGAAAAAAATTTAAAATGACCTAGCGAAGGTTTAAATTTATTTCGAAAGGGTTTTATTGGCATATTTTAATTAAAAAAACATACTTTATTACTGAATAAATTAAATTCAAAAATTAATATTTAAAAAAATATATATAGGATGCTTGAAGAAAAAATAATATTTTTCACTCAGAGGAAAAGTGCTTTTTTACTCCTCTGTAGTTTCCGGACTCCGCTTTGCGTCGTCCTTAAATTCTACAGACTAGTAAAAAAAGCTTCACTTTTTCTCTTAGTAAAACAATGTACTATTTTCGTCCTTGTATCATAAACTACCATTTGCGGTACGGCTATGTCTTTTGTTTTACTTTTGGTAAAATCTTTCTCTAAAAAAATTGAGTACCGAATACCTTCGAGTGCGGCCGTCTAAAAATAACTATTGTTGTTAAAAGTTTAAAATGTCGACTAAGGTAAGTTATAGAATTCTAGAAGGCCGCTTTAAATTATAATTATAGTCTCAGGAAATAACCATGGCTGCAAGACATAAATTCAAAATAATTGTAATAAGATTTCTTACAAATTTTTGTATTAAATAAACTCCAGATTATGAATAATTTTTTATTACTAAACAAATCAATAAATATGATACACAAACAAAAATATTTCATAATTATAAACAAAGCCCAATTAATTTTAACAAATAACTACATCGTGCATGCATTTTCATTAAATTACTATCATAGTATAAAAGGTTTGCAGTAAAATTAGAAACAATTCATTGGGCAATCATGTTTAGCCGAAGCCCGTTATTTTACTTCAAATTACATGCAATTTTTGTATTGTCTATTATAGATTATAATATAAAACGTAATGAAAATTACTGTAATAGAAATAGATTAATTAAAATTATCACGGCTACCTATATTATTATTTTATACGTACATAAATAGCATTATTATTCAAAAAAATTACAGAATGTGTAATATACATAACACTTTTTCGGATGCTCTGGTTACAAATTGGTTATTGATTAGTCATTGCGAACCAAAGCACCTCGAAAGAATCTTTGTACATTTAAAGCTCTTTTGAAATGATTTGGTTATAATAATAATCATTATTAATCATAAAAACTCTTATAACCAAAGTATAATCAGAGTATCCCGAACAGTCTTCATATACAGTCTTTTCAACAAGAGCGTGTCTTCAATATTATTTTTTTTTCTATGAAAGATACAGCCTGTTCCAGAACTCGCGTACCGAAATTTGAGGGTATATTAAAAACCCTCTGGAAAATATAAAAAAAATTTCAAAAAAAAATCCATCTTCGTTCAATTCAAAAATAAGAACCCTTTAAGTGGACCAATACTGTTTCTGATTATAAATTACCATTAAAGGTTGAATTTGTAGCTATGGAAGCAAATTTAATTATTGCAGGTACATATTCTGTAGGTTGACATGGTGATTAATGTGACATAAATATTTATTAATGTCATAAAAAAATATCAAAACTTTCATGATGTTTACTTCAGAAGAGTATTGCTTCAGCTACATCTGTAGAATATTCTATTCGTTTTCCCAATAGAGAACATCCTAGCAGAAATGTTATTTTAAGATTGGTGCAAAGGGCAAGAAATTCTGTAAATTTAATTCCAAACAAAAAAGAGATTGGAGGCGCTCCGCGAACTGCAAGAACTGTTGATAATGAAGAAGCTGTCATTCAAGCTTTTGAAGAAGAACCTGAAACAAGCCTTAGTATCGTGGCTAGAAATCTTGATATGTCTAAGACCTCTGGTCAACGAATTCTAAAAGATGAAAAAATGCATCCCTTTCATTACACTCGAGTACAATGCTTGACACCGGAGGACTATCCTTTACGAGTCGAATTTTGCACATGGCTGTTGCAGAAACATCAAGAAAATGAAAACTTTGTAAAAAGCATTCTTTTTACGGATGAGTCTGGGTTTCAAAGAGATGGTTTTTTTAATTCAAGGAATTCTCATGTTTGGGGACAGGTAAATCCCCATGCCTTCAGGCAAGGAAATCCCCAACGAAGGTTTTCCTTGAATATAGTAAGTTATTTTGAGAAATAAACCACCATAAAATGCTTAAAATATTTGTTTTTAGGTTGGACCCCATGAGTTTCCTGGCAGATTGAATGGCGAAACCTACATTAACTTCTTAAGGGATGAAGTGGAAAATCTTATTGATGACATCCCACTTCAAAGGTTGGCAAATGTGGATAACATCTGGTTTCAACATGATGGCTGTCCAGTGCATTTTTCAGAAACGGCAAGAAGTCAACTCGACATCAGTTTTCCAAACAGTTGGATAGACCGTGGGGGTCCCAGAAGGTGGCCTCCTAGATCCCCTGATCTCACTCCAATGGACTTCTTTTTATGGGGCCTAAACTGAACCACGATTTTCGAAGTAAATTTGCACAATTTGCAAGCGTTGTTCTGGCGTAAGTCTATTCATGGTAAAATGGCAAACCAAGCTGAGTGTAAATCAGCAGTCAGCTGTCAAATCGGCTGTCGCTAAAAA
Source organism: Brachypterus glaber (assembly GCA_958510825.1). NCBI lineage: Eukaryota > Metazoa > Arthropoda > Insecta > Coleoptera > Kateretidae > Brachypterus > Brachypterus glaber. The sequence continues at coordinate 25,505,839 of OY294045.1, read as the reverse complement.
AAGTGCTGCCATTTCAAAAAACAAACCTCTAAAAAAAACACCCTTTATATAGATCAAGTGTCTTTTTAATGGCAGATTTGTTTACAGCATCCGAAAATACATAAAAACTAAAAACTTTTGTGGGCCCTTATCTTCAGTGTAGTAAAAAAATGAGCCCTGAAGTGCCTTTTTTATGGCCCACAAAAAAAATTTGTCTGAGCTGGGGTTGAGACCCACCTATTTTTATGTATTTTATAATGCTGAACATGAATCTGTCAAAAAAAAGCACTTCCTGGGATCATTTTTTTGCTACACTGAATTGCAGACTAATAATATGAGATTTTCACCATTTTTGACAATTTTTTAGTGTAGCCAAAAATAAAATAAGCCCGTAAGTTGCCTTTTTTTATGGCAGATTCGTGTTCAGCATTCCAAAGTACATAAGAATAGGGGGGTCTCAAGCCCAGCACAGACAACTTTATTGGAATCAAAAAATTACAAAATTTTCTAAAAGTGATTAAATATGTTTATATCAAATATTTTTTATGCAAGTATCATAAATACTTCATATTGGAACGTTTTTCTCTGTGTATAGTATTGTATTTTTCTTGTATTTTAGTTTTAAAGCGGTAAAGATATGTGATGATACGCATTCCACTATACTATTCACAGTATATTGCATTTTCCCAAAATAAAAAAAAATAAATAAAAAAAACCTTTTCAACAATTTTTTTTAATTTTTTTTTTTAAGTATTTGGAAATATATAATTTACTGTGAATATACAATTTACTGTGAATAGTATATAATTATACTAGCATTATTTTTTTTTAATTTTATTTTTTCAAAAACGGAAAAATTTTAAAAAATAAAATTAAAAAAATGATTTTTTTTAATTTTTTTAAAAAGTTTAACCCCCTATAAATTTTTTGTTTTTAGGAGGATTACTCTCAAAAACAATAGGGATCTTATTTTTTCCTGAAAATTTCGATTTGATCGGATAATTCGTTCTTGAGTTATCGTGTAAACAAAAAAGGTTACATGGGATTGATGGACCGACGGACAGGCGGACATTTTCAAAGTTTCTTATTTTTTTATGTAACGCATTTATATCCAAGAATTTCTTGTCAAGGACATTTTATAGCGATTTTGAGAATTTCGAAATACCGTATAATACTATTCTAGCGCGGTCGTGTGAATAGTATAATAATTGTATACATACATAATACATAACAACACACATGTGTTATTATGAATTGGAGAATTATCCGATAAATAAGCAAATGTTACCTTTTATGTATATTATTTAACTATAGTTGATTAATTAAATTCATTAAATTGTCAATTCTAATGGTTTGTTAATTATATGCTAGTAATTAATATATCAATTTATAACTATAATTGATAAGATATTTGGCTGTATTAATTATTTTAACACATGCATACATTTGCGAATACATGATGGAATATTATTTAAAATTTTTATTTTTTTAAATTTATGAAGAAGAATAAGAAGAAGAAGAAGAAGAAGAAGACGAAAAATAATAATAATAATAAGAAGAAGAAGAAATAACAGGAGTTTTATTTCCAGCAATAGATACATAGGTACCCTAACGAAAACTCATCATGTACATCTAATTTGTTGTGGACATTATATTTTGCAAAATTAGTACATAGTTATAATTCAGTTGCCTATAGGCAACTTACATAGATGTAAACTTAACTCTTCATAGAATTTAATGTCAATAGTCAATAGTCAATAGTATATATTTGTGTTAAAAATGGATTACACACGTCAGTAAAAATACATAAAAATAAATATAAAAATAAGTTAAGAACATAGACTTAAGCTAACATACTTAAAAACATTGTAATTAAAAAATAAAATTTAAAATTTCAGTTATATATCATTAAAATTATTTGATGTAAACTCTTCAAAGCTGTAAAATGCTCTTGATAAAAGATAACTTTTAATTGTTCTCTTAAATACTTTTAATTCTAATTCTCTCACTCTTAAGGGAAGCACATTATAAAACTTTATGGCATAGTAGTTAATTCCTGATTGGTTTCGACTTAGTCTGATAAATTTAGGACGAATATTTAATCCATTACGTGTATTATTATCGGAAGTTAATGCATGTGTCCTATAATCATGAAAGTTTGTTTTAACATATACTAAGTTATCTAATATATATATGCAAGGTAGAGTTAAAATATTTAAAGAGATAAAGTAATTTTTACAATTATCACGGTAACCAACTCCAGCTAATATCCGAATGGCTCGTCTTTGTAGTTTAAAAATACGATCCCTGATACATGAGTGCCCCCAAGCCAAGAGGCCGTAGGTCATAGTGGACTGGAATAGTGAGAAGTATGCTGTTCGTAATATTTGAGTTGAAAGTTAATTAGACAAGTTACGAAGTAAGTAAATATTTGAGCAAAGTTTCTTAGCCAGATCATCGCCATGTTTATTCCATGTAAGTTTGGAGTCAATGTTAAGACCCAGAAATCTACCACTTTCAGAAGTCTCTGGTACAATATTAGTATCGCGTCGAAGAGTTACCAGAATATTAACAGTTTTACTTGTATTAAGGCTTAGGCGATTACTATTAAACCACTGCGTAACCTTCGAGAGTATATCGCTGTTTTTTTCCACAACGGAATCAAGTGATTTACTTTGTGACCCATAAGTTGTGTCATCTGCAAAGAGTTTTAAGATATCTGCTAGAGCTAGAAAAAAAGGTAGGTCATTTATAAAAATTAGGAATAGCAAAGGCCCTAAAATAGACCCTTGCTGCACTCCATTAATGATTTCCACCATTTTAGATCTAACATTATTTAGTAAAACACATTGTAGTATACTAGACAGATATGACAGAATAAGTGAACAACTTGTTGGATCAAAATTATAAAAATATAATTTGGGAAGCAATAGGTCAGGGAGTATACAGTCGAAGGCCTTAGTGAGATCAAGCAAAGTGAGCAAACAATAATCGCCATCCTCAGTACAATCCTGTAATTCTGCAATAAGAAATATATTTTGAAAAAAAAATGCAATTATAAATGTTAGCATCAAATCAATTTAAGTTTGTTCTAACCCATTAAGGACTACAGTATAAATATTCATAGATTTACATACATTTTTGTACGGAGTATTTTAAAATGCGTTTAGTTTTCAATTTATTTATTTATAGCTTAGCATATGCAAAAATTATGGTTTTTTATTCCTAGTGAGTGAATTTTACTAATAATTTTGTTTAACAAGCGAAAACATGAAAAAAATTTTTTTTTTTAAATAAAAATAACTCATTTGTAGATACTATAATAGTAATATATAATAAATATTTTATATAATTTATATTATTATTATACAATAAATTCATGGGCCAGTCCTTAATGGGTTAATTCGGTACGCGTATAATCACACAATTTCTGATGTTAAAAATTTTAACTCAAAATTGAAATTTTTGTCCTAATGTGTTTTATTATGCAGTGTAAAATATTTAGGAAAAGAATGAGAAATCAACCATTAATGTCATGTCAAAGAATAAAAAATAGGATGCTCAGGTATCTTATGTTACCATGTTAACCAACATTTTTACTTCTTTGATATTTATTATTTTAACGTAGGCGATACCGAATGAATAGATCAAACAGCGCAAAAATGAGAAATAAGAAATTGATCCTTTTGAAAGTAGAGTTACTCCATCTAGCGTTGGTTTTAGCGTCGTTGCGTCGTAACTGCTTGGACAGATATATGAAAAGATGCTGCTCTTTACATACTAAAAAACACAGGCACACAAAAGGTAAAATGAAAATTTTGGCGAAGGCGATAAGTGAAGCGGACGCTCCCTATAAAAACTGGTTTGAAAGTCAGTATAAGCCAGTAGTTCCCTCTACTACTAGCCCACACAAGTCCTGGACTCAGAGGATGCTTAATTAAGTAGAATAGTACGAGGTTAAACAAACATGTAATGTATTTCAACTGTCATCACTTTTTTGAGGTTAGCAATGAAATTCGACCTGACCCAGTCCAAAGGAGTCCAAACCCACCCTAGATTCGGATGCAGCGACCCCAAAAACATATAGAAATATTTTTCTCGTCTAGGAAAAATTACCTTTTTTCTTTTGTGTGCCTGTGAAATTATAACAAGCTAAGAAAGTGAATAATTCGTAACGAGTTTGATAAAGAAGCACAAGACGGAATCCGACATATTGAATGGGGAACAAATAAGAGCATCAATAAAATCTTAATACTGCAAGGTGATTCTTTATTTAAAACTGAGCAAAAAAGTATTCTTCACCAAACCACCTAAATTTAACATTAAAGGAGTAATATCCTTTTAAAAAGTAACGTTTTTGGTGGCACAAAATGTTACTTCCTCATAACTGCATTTTTGTTAAAAACGGTTGCTCCTACAGTGTTACACTATATAACATTTTTTTTATGTATTTTTACTCAAGAAATCTATATTTTTTACAAACAATCCAAAAAAACTACACATAAAAAAGTTTGAGGCAAATATTTTGTCCGTCTAGGCATGCCTTTGGATAAATTCAAAAAAATAAATTAACATAAAGTTATGTATTGCCCTTATTAATACTAGTATACATGCAAAAGCTCGTCGCTCTAGCTTAAAGAGTACCAGAGTTATTAATTAAAAACCTTATTTTTATTACAATTTTAAAGGGCCGTAGCTCCATTAGGGCTCATTTCCGGACCAACCTTTATAGAAATTTTTTTTTTTTGATATTTTTGGATGTAGATTCACCTCTTAAATTTTCGCATGCGAGTTATTGATCACCCTGTATAGCAAAATTGACAGTTTTAATTCACACGAAGTGCGACAGAAAAGAGTGTAGCAACAGTTACCATAAAATGTAGCAGTTAAGTGATATTTCTATGTGCCTATAGGCATTTTTGAGTGTCAATTGGTATTGTATGTATACTGTGCTTTTAGGAATTATTATTTAGATTGCAGGGATGCTTTATATACTTAGAGCACTAGGGTAGTTTACATGGCTGAGTTCAATGGAAAAACTAATTAAAAGTCGTCAAAAAAGTTTTGCTAGCAAACTGATGAACAGCTTATATCTGTCACTTGTCACAACCACCATTTGAGGTAAGAAATACCCACAAATAGTACATTCCCGCGCTTTTATAAAATCAATCAAAACTAATCATCTCAAAACGTTGATTCAGCGAAATCGGTCAATCGAAAGTGATCACAGCGTTCAGTAGTGATTTGACAGCTTACGATGAGTTTTGCTGTTTGCATTGAACGCAGCTATTGTTTCTGCTAGTGTGTACCCTGACAAACCTGCCTATCCAGTGCTCTACCTATATTATAAGAATGATTACCAAAAATGCTTATGTATCAACTACTAGATTTTATAGCAACTGATATAAGACTCTTTTACCTATGTATCCTTCTCTCTTATTTCACATATAATATAAATTATGTAAAAATTTCCTGAGGTTTTAAAACTGTTTTTTTTTTCATGCCGCTAGAGAGAGTGACTCTATTTGAAAGTCGATACTTGTACCGTTTTACAAATAAAATGGAAGCAATAATGTAAGTCAAACTGCCGTCAATTGTATGCAATCGGTCGAATATGTAGTATGTGAAAAGGTAGATTTACTATGTAAGGAAGAAATATTTATTGTGTTGGAAATCGAATGATATTTATTTTATTGATTACATTTAAATAATTTTGTATAATTTTACATATCGAAATACAAGACTTTCAGAATAACCGGTCCACTGGATATTCAGTAATGTTTTACTGTTTTTCCTGCATCAATATATTTTGGTGCCTATACCACTGTCAATCAAATAATAGTATATTACATACTGAGGTGGAAATGTTCCATTTCCTAAGGGAAGGTTAGCTGACCAGGGGACCTTACCCCCGCGGTCAGCTAATTCCCGAAGAAACAATGAAATGTTGCGCCTAGGTTTGTATACTATTTTATTCACAATTTTACCTTTTTTATTATTATAATTGTATATTTTATGTTTCACAACAAAACTGCCACCATGCATGCATGCATAGATGGCGATCTCCAAGAAAAATTAATAAAAAATTACTTTTATTTAGTATTAACATATAAATATATTGAATATAAATATTCATTTGGCATTTATAATAAGTATTTGTCCAAAAAAGTATAAAAATATCTGTTAGCACAAGCATAAAGCTTATTTGGGGCTCTCTATAATGTACACGGGCTGATATTTTTAAGGGTAGTACTGGATAGTAACAGAACACTGTTGATTTTTCACCCGGTGATTTGGCTAAGGGATGTCAACTATCTTAAATTTTAGGGGTACTTGCGGTTATCTCTCTAAATATGCATCTTACGATAAAAATGTATATAACCAATTTTGTTAAGAAAATAATTTCCAACAAGTTTTGTTTAGGTAATTTTTTTATTATATTAATAAAAATCGAATTATAAATATTCAAATATGACCAATTGTTTTTTCAGTTTTCCAGCCAAATTATTCATCGGAGGATAAAAGTTGTTATGAATAAACTTTTGGCTCTTAAAATTCTATATAAGTTTCATATATTATAAATTTTCATAAGTATTTTGTTACGGTAACAGTGGGCGGTGAAAGCTGAGTTGCGCCCTCTGTAACCCTACCAAAGTACCTATGAAAATTTATAATATATGAAACTTATAGAGAATTTCAAGAGCTGCAAGTTTGCTTTATCGTCCGATGAATAATTTGGCCGAAAAATGGAATAAACCAATTTCACCTCCAACATGGCTATTTTTAAATTAAATCGATGGTTATTAATATATTAAAAAATCATTCAAACAAAAATTGTTAGAAATTTTCTCCTTAACAAAATTGGTTATATGCATTTTTATCTTAAGATGCATATTAAGCAACCCACCCATAAAATTCAAGATAGCGGTCACCATTAGGCAAATCATCCGGTGAAAAACTAACAGGAGTGTTCTGTTACCATCCACTACTACCTTTTAAAATATCAGCCCGTGTACATTTATTGCAATTTACATTTATTATTTGACTACACTACACTACTAGTGTACAAGCAGTAAAAATTGTTAATTTAAAATGTCCATGAATAAAATTTGCACACAAGTAAAAGTAGGAAATTATATTGCAATAAAATTGTTTTATTTTAAATTGAAAAAAAAATTAATTACAAAAAATTGCAAAACAAGATATCCACGAACATTTTCAATTTTAAATTGAAATTAATTTTGGATAAAAAATATGATTCTAATCATATAATTTACTAGATTAAATTTTATTGTAGATACGTAACATACATATGTGTATTTATTTTTATGCATGATATCTCTATTATACTATTATTTTTATTTACGATAGTCATTCTCACACAATAAAGAAATCAAAATTTAAATTAAACCACATTCCGCTCTTATAATATTGCATCAGGATTTTTCTAGTTGTGTATCAGTTACCTACAATTTATTTTAAGAATAATATCAATAGAAACTAGAATATACAAGAAATCTTGTTCTAATTGATTTAGAGTTTATCTATGAGTTGTGTGATACGACTATTTAGTCGTACTTTAAAGTAACTAACAGTACTTAGGTACTCCTGCTAATAAGAGTACTTTTTTAAAAAATGAATATTACTAAATAATTAATAATATATATATATAATAATTATATAGTGCAAGTCCTATAACTGTCTTTAAGCATATATGCTTATAAGCAAAAAGGTTAACAAATTTTATTATAAATGATATTTATACAGTATGTCTCCAGATAGAGTTACAAAGAGGAATTTATTTTTTATTTTTGATTTTATCTCAAAAAAAGTCACTCTTTATAACTTGCACTGCTTGATTTTAAACTCCCAAAACACTAAGCGCTTTTTGTACAACTCTTACGGTTCATGGAATAATGTTTTTTTCTTCAAAATAGTGTCTTCAAAAATATAAAGAAAAAAAACATCATCAAGAGTGACTTATTTTAAGATATCAAAAATAAAAAAATCTTCTTTGTAATTCTAACAGTTGGTTTGTGTAATTTGGTGTAATTTTTGCGTGCCAAGCCTCAATGATGGCCTGTCGTAATTCTTCAGCATTATGACCCAGGAAAGTTAGTTTCTTCCCTCGCTCTGACTCCGGTATGGAAAGGGTTTTCCCGCAGATAATTCATTAATTGCATATCTTCTTCTGCACTACTCATTCTACTTCGAACAGAAAAAAGTTTTTTCTTTGCTCGCATTATAGTGCTGTTTGCAACATTTAATTCAGTGGCTATTTCACGTACACTTATCCCGTCATTTATTCTTGCTGTTATAATACATTTTTGATAATTTGTAATCTGCGGCATAACTAATGTGAATTATTTTGACAAGTAATGTCATAATAATATTTTACAAATAAATGTCAAAGAGACCTTGATAAAGTTCAATATAATCTGTAACATTTTTAGGTGTAAGCGTTTATTATGAAAACGATGGTACATGAAATTAATCTAAAATTTCATAACATTAACATATTCACGTTTCTATTGTAACCGACCATTATACTTAATTGATATTACTATGACATATAAAATGGATACTATGGTTTGATTCGTGACTGCTCTTTCCATGTGGTTATGTTTTTTTGTATTGTTGCAAATATTATTCTTTATTGGTAGGCAATACATACATTCATAATGAAAAAACTGTTATTTTTGCTATTAGACAACATTGTGATATCGAATCATCCAATCTAAACTGCTGTATAATACAACAGGGTATGTATTCTCGGCTCGAGAGAACGCATTCCCGGGAGAAAGGTAGTGTGGGTTGCATATTATTTCTCTCGAAACGCAAAACTACTTATTCTTGAACTTCACTTCGCACGAAAATTGAGGAACTTTACTTCTACTACTCGGGATCGTGAGAAGCGGTCGTTCACGGAAATTTTGACATATAAGTTAGTCGCGCGCATTCGAACATAACCCTATTTTTGCTTTGGTTTTGTGTTGTTAATTTGAATACCGTTTTGTTTTATAATAGTTAATCGTAATTAATAAAAGATTTTTTATATTTATAAATTATTATACATATTATGATAATAATAATATAACGATGGATGATTTGGAAATTGTGGGGGCTGTTGCCCTTTTGGGAGATTAATAAAATTTAGAAGGATTTTTTTTGCTGACTGCTAGTTGGCGCAGATCTTTTTCTGGTTTTATTTTCAGTAATTTCTTACTAATAATATATTATACTTCTATATATTAATTAAAAAAATATTTAAACCTCAGCACTTGTTTACAAAAAAGATAGCATTTTTTAACTTTGGGGAACTTTGATATGATGTGATCAGTTCCCCTCCTACGAAAATTGTTCACGTTCTCTCGAGCCCAAGAATAGATACCCTGGTATCCCAAAATTAATTTAGTTATTTCAGCAAGGCGCTATCCACAGTAGGGTCAGGCAAAAAAAAATCAAAATTATATTTTAAGAGGGGCCCAAACCTCAAATTATTCTATTTGGTGTAAAGAAACTAGGTAAAATTTTATTAAATACCTACACTGTATTGTTGTAGTGTTACCGCCTAAAGCGATAGTTATCGCCAATAAATACCTCTCGTGTCGCAACTACGATGAGATAGTTCAAAAATTATCGTCTCGCACAAACGATAACGAGAGGCCTCTCGTTATCGCCTACCTCTCGCTTACCTCTCGCGATAACGAAACTTATCATTCCAGCGTAAAAGTTGAATATTTCAGCCATCTAATATTAGTTAAATGAATTTGACTCAAATGTAACATTTAAAAAAATATGTCAGAAATTACTAAAATGCATATCGTTTTGTAAATTTCAGAACGTCGTATCTCAAAAAAGACAACTTTACAGGAATGAGAAATAACTCCTTCTCGAATTAATCGTAGGTTGAAAATGTACTTTTTTAATATAAACTTAATACATTTTTAATGATTAACTTACCTTAAATCATTTTATTGTGTATAAAATAAATAAATACAAATAAAAACCTGATGTTTATAGATACGACATTTTGATGCTCAAAATTAATAAAAAAAATTAAGATAAGACCATTATTAGCGGAACGCACCTCTTAATGTAACAAGTAAAAATATTTACCATTAATACGCCTTTTAAAAGAAAATTTTCACTTTAATAATTTAAACTTCAAAAACTTTTATAACATGCGCATAAGATGTCGAAAAAGAGTCGCCAAATGCAAAAAGTGCGTTCCAAAATAGTTAGTTAACTAGATTTAAGAGATACGAGGTTTAAAAATTTATTAATTTATAATCATCTAAGATACGACGTTACTATTTTGCTTATATATTTGTTATTTAAAAAAAATAGCAGGTGAAACTTATTTTTTAGATGTAAATTGATAATGTAAAGCGTTAAAATCTCAAAATCGTAAAAAATTGAGATACGATGTCCTGTAATTTACAAGACGATATATAATCGTAAAGTGATATTTTGCTGCATTTTAGCGTACAGTTAAAGACAGTCGAATGTTGAAGCGACCTAAAATCAGATAAAAATATTTGACACAAACGTCATTATTTAATTTTGACATTTAATGATTTTTAAAATGCAAATATATTCTTTAATATACATTATGGAGCATACATTAGCCCACTATAAAAGGCTTTTATCTTTTTAAATCGTATCGCAGGCAGAAACCGCTTCAACATAATCCTATTTTTATAGCAGATATAAAAATATGAATTCCTGGCAGTTGCACTAAGTACCTAATTAACTTTATAGTAAGTACGGTAGTATCTGACTAATACGAGTGGTAATTTAAAAGAAGGCAAAAAGGCCAGAGCTGCTGTTAGTAGGATTTGAGTGCTAAAAATAAATTTTAATAGTCTTAATATATTTTGCTTTCCGTTTTTACCTCTGGGGCTTTCAGGAAAAACTAAGATGATATAAAGACTCTTAACATTGATTTTTAGCACTCAAATACTAATAACAGCAGCTCTGGCCTTTTTGCCTTCTTTTAAATTACACTTCGTATTAGTTAGATATTACCGTACTTACAATAAAGTTAATTAGGAACTTAGTGCAACTGCCAGGAGTTCATATTTTTATATCTGCTATAAAAATAGGATAATGTTAAAGCAGTTTCGGCCTGCGATACGATTTTAAAAGATAAAAGCCTTTTATAATGGGCTAATGTATGCTCCATAATGCATATTAAAGAATATATTTGCATTTTAAAAATCATTAAATTTCAAAATTAAATAATGACGTTTGTGTCAAATATTTTTATCTGATTTTAGGTGGCTTCAACATTCGACTGTCTTTAACTGTACGCTAGTTATCGCTCTCGCTTCGGTCTCGTTATAGTAACAACGATACGATATTTTTCCACCTCTCGCTATCGTTCTGTTCGACTATAACAAGACGATAGCTAGACGATAGGCCTTAGGCGGCAACACTACACTGTATACCTACACAAAAAAAAACGCCTTTTTAAGAGAGATTTTTACGCTCTTCAACTTCCTTAAGAGCATAGCATTTCTTTATAAAAAATTCCCTGATAAAAAATACAACAAAAACTATTAAATATTGGTCATTGAGTTAAATGAATTAATTTAAAACTCATGAATATATCTTATCTTTTAAATTCTGCATATTTGGATATAAATTTTTAATTTAACTATTGTCCATTTATTGTTTGGGTGGTCTTTCTTTTTCTATAGCAATAAAATTTGACATTTATAGTTAATAATTTATACTTTAAGCTGTGTTAATTTCCTGACAAAATCAAACTTGACCTACACAGGTTATAAAATACATTTATTAAAATTAAACTGTTATATCTTTATACGCATAATAATATTATTTTAATAGCTGATAGGCATAACACACGGTACATTGAAATAGTATATTACATAACTAGTGTGGAAAGTGACATATTTCACGCTAGTGGGAAGGTTTACGAACGAGCCGTTAGGCGAGTGAGCATACCCACGAGTGTAAGAAATACACTTTCCAACGAGTTATGTACACTATTTTTCCTACGATCCCAAAAAAATAAAAAGTTTAAACTTTAAGAATTCTTCATTTAATATTTTCTAATTTTTATTACTTATTCCGAGAATTTTTGAGAAAAGCAAAACACAAAATAGCATACCAATTTATATATGTATGTCAACAGGAAATATGTTTTTTAATTGCATTTATTTTTCTTGGTTTTATATTTAATACAACATATTATGGAAGCTCAACACTGTTTAATGGGTTGCCTAACCGCAAGCATCTTTTAAAGGAAAATTTGACAGTTTACTAATTAAATTCGATTTCTGTGGATATGCTACTATATAAGACTAAAATTCTACAATGTTTTACATTTCAAGAGGAAATATTGATGTTTTTTATAAAATGTAAGGTAACTACATCACAAATTAAGTAATTTTTATAAAATCTAGACATTATTAAAACATGTTAAGTTATACTGACCTGGGTCAAAACAGTAAGGTTATAACTATAGTTTTTATTTTCGACATGAAAAACAGAAATATTTGGATTGAAAAACATAAAAGACATAAAAAAAAGTCTGTAATGAAATGTGGAAAATGGCATATAAAACGTGGCGAGTAAAGTTCCTAGAATTTAGAACGTGAATATCTAAACAAAATTAGGCAAACCTACTTACATATCAAACTAGAGTGATACGAAAATATCAAACAAGGGTGATATAAGTCCCCTTCCCCACATCTCCTGCACACGGGGCTCGTAGTCTGTCCCATTTGGTGTCGGTGCTTATTCAGTAAGCAGTGCCCAGTTATTATACCCGTTATTGCTCTCAGTTGACTTCTGGACATGCCTAGAAGTAAGCTGGTTCTTTTCTTGGTTGGCCCCCCTAGAAAGAGTTTAGAAAAATAACTATTTTATATTTTGCGACTCTTATAAGCTCATAATCACACGCATTTTCCGTGTTCATATAGGCCAATAAGAGGTCTATACTTTTTTGTCTTTTGGGTTGGCAACAGACAAAAGCCTATAAACTATAATTAATTAATTAATTTTCGCATAATATTTCTCGCCAACTTTTAAATAAATAATTGCAGAAATTCCAATTAAATTCCTAAAATTCAATTAATCTTAATTAAATCGGTGGCACAAGAACAAAAAAGTAAAAAAAACCTTCACTAAAGTTGCCCGGGCATTAGACTGGAAAGGAAATTTCTTTTTGCAAAAATATTTATATCAACAATAGGGTAGATACCCCAGTTATAGCCACCTTAAGAAAAATTCTGTTTTTATTTCTTTTTATTATGTTCCATTATAATGTTAAGCTTGCAAGTTTTGGTTTTTCTGAAACTTACAATATATCTCTACTATAAAATAAATGTTTAAACAATATAACTTCAGCTGGTATTGTTTTGTTTTGTTATATGTTTTAGCCACCCAAGCACCGTAAAAATTCACCAGATATAGCCACCATTAAAAAAAAACTAAAAAGATGTTAAAAATAAATTATTTATATTTTTGTAACAGTTTTAGAACATTTAAAATTTATAGTTTTTTAAAAATATATACTTCTTAATCAATATTTAAAATGATTTCGTTTTTTATTACATTTTTTCTTACATACATCTTTTCTTGGATAATTATCCGATAATTATAAATATTTATTAATTTTATTTATTTTTTATTTATTTGTTAAGAGTCTTTTTGGGATCTGAACCAGCTGGTAGTTTATACCATATTCGACACCATAAGTTTTACAAAACAATTTATATGTATGTGACAATTTCAAATGTGATATGTTTAGTTTTCAGCTTCAGTCTTGAATCATTTAAGTCATTTTGATGGCCCGTTCTCGACTATATTTTGTATAATGCTCCTCCTTTTTTAATTTAAATGTAATAATATAATATTTAAAGGTGGTTTTCGCTAAAATCTTTATTATTTGTACAGTAATTTTGACATTATGATATTTTTTGACATTGGCTATAACTGGTACTACTTAGGTTCCAGTTTTAGCCAATTCTGTGGCTATAGCTAGAAAGAGAAGCATATTAGTGTCCCAGTTATCGCCATGCAAATTTAAGAATAAATTCTGCAAAATATGTATTAAAATATTAATAAAGTAACTGTTTAATGACTTACCTTTAACTTGATAGAAATGTTTTAAGAAATTTAATTTTACCTGAATTAGATATTTAAAATTATTTTTCTGGCGGTTTCTTAAGAAATTACATTTTTTCAAAATTTTAAATAGGCGCTGTATTCGTTTCGCTACAGTTAAAACTTATTTAACATATTTGTTGTCCCAACTGTTATCATTCAAATCGGATTTAAACGATAATTTTGATCTAAAGTCTCCTATTTCTTAGCTATACCCAAAAAACTACTCTGACTGGCTAAAACCGGTGCAGTGGCTAAAACCGGTGATCCTACCCTACTTTAGGAAGTTTTTAGTAGATATGCTTGATAGATATTATTATCTTCCTATTTAAAGTAAATTGAGCCCTTTTATAAAAATAGTCGTTGTTTTTATAAAACCAATTTATAAGTCTCGAATTATTCTATACAGAAGAAATATAAGATAATAGTTATTTATGGTACTAGTGGGTAAAGTAAGATATTGCCCATGAGAAAATTAACCTGAGGCGTCAGCCAAGCAGGTTAATTTTCGAGAGATCAATATCGGTTTACCCATGAGTGCCATACAAGGTTTTATCCAATAAATAGCTTAGGAATTCATATTTTTATTAAAAATTTTAATGACATTTACAAGAAAATAATTTGACAAGTGACAGTTAAGTGGGTAAATTAAATAATTATCCACTCAATAAAGTAAAAGCCACGCGGGGGTTATTATTGAGTTTATCTATTTAAAATAAAGCTGGTAATTGTCTTATTATCTGTATGTATTGGATAAAAATAATAATATAGATAGTTACTAGTGTCACTCCATTTAGGGATTGTAATACGTCAAAGAAAAACCAAAGCTTTTCGTATGAAATATAAAGAGAAAAATCCATCGATGATCTAGCCAAAAAGTTAAAAATTGTGTCAAAATAAATTAACATAAAATTAACAATTAAATAAAATATTTTTTAAGATTTAAATTGCTAAAAAATTTGTTTTAAAGAGCAGTCCTGAAAGACACCTCCAGATTGGGTATAATACATACGTCGCGCATGTAAATTTACTTGAGTATTTTTAAAATTTGCATTACAGAGCCTTGGTGATTTCAGCACCTTGGTATGGGGGGGATGGGGAGGGGGAGCTTCTTGAAAAGTTGTATATTTTATTGACCTAACAAAAGTTGGGCGTAAATTGCAGGGACTCAAAATACAAAAGTTGTATAATTTTTTTTTTCTTTTTTTTTGTCATTGAAATTTTGTTTTGGGGTACAAACTGTCACGAACAAAGCCTTTTTTTTGGAGGTGAGGACCTTTTTTTTTATTCATCAAAATTTTGGCTAGGGGTAAAAACGGAATGGAGAAAAAAAGTTGTATTTTTAGAGGAAAAAAGTATTTTTAGGCTAAAAACATTGTAATTTTTGACCTTTCCCCCCAACAAATCTTCTTCGCTAGTATTTTTAGAGGAAAAAAGTATTTTTAGGCTAAAAAAATTGTAATTTTTGACCTTTCCCCCCAACAAATCTTCTTCGCTAGTATTTTTAGAGGAAAAAAGTATTTTTAGGCTAAAAAAATTGTAATTTTTGACCTTTACCCCCAACAAATCTTCTTCGCTACGGCCCTGCACAGACCAAAGCGTTTTTGAAATATCGTATTGAAAATTTTTTTTAGCAAATGACTTGCATGTTTAATCAGACTATTAATTAATTTTTTGTTGAAGGCTGTTACGAGTTTAATAAAAAATTATTGAAAAACTAAAACACACATATCAGTTCCGCCCTAGTTGCCAAGATGTGCGAACATCTAATCAATCAAATTCCGCGAGAGGCGAAAAAAATCTTGGTTACCGTTCGCTGAGTGTGCCTCAAGGGTCTATGATGCGACCGTATGAACGAAACCCATCTATAGTAGACCGAATACCGTTAAAGCACATCGTGAATCAGTGAAAGCAGATAGTTTTACAGGTGGATTTTAAAGCATAAAATAAAATATTGCGTCTAAATAATTTGTTTTACTTTTTAAAATTATTATTTATAACTAGGATATAAGATATATCGACAAAATTTTGACATAACCAATTTTTTTATGAATATTTTGACATAGTATAAAGGTTTTATCATATTTTTGCCAAGAAGACTTGGAAATAACAGAAGGTAAGCACATAATTTTAGCTGGTTAAACTCTAGGGATTTGATATGAGAGTAATAAGGGAATATTAAAGAAAAACCTTTTACATAAAAAAATGGCTTTCCCAGGGTAAAAACATAGTAAAATTAAGGTAAAAAGCCTATTTATACTTAGAAACTTTTCTCATAGGTCATATTTTTTTTTAGAAATTCATTGATAAGTACCAACTAACGCCCCATATTTATTTTTTTAAGAACAGGATGTCAAAAAAAAATTAAAAATCCCATAAAATGTAAAAAAATCACTTTATTTCGATAAAAAAGATGATATTTGGCCAAAAAGCATAATAATATGTACACATTGCATGCAATGCATTGCTTTGAAATGTGTTTATTTTATATCTCAGGATTTTTCTTTTCAGATTTTTAAAAATAAACGTCCTACAGCTTTTTTGGAAAAAAAACTTTATTTAATGAGTTTTATTACATAATATAACATACTACAAGGCATTTTGAAAAATTTTTTTATTTATTTAATATACGTGCACTTTTTTCTAGCCTTTATTAACCTCGTGTCAATTTTTGGCATTTTTACCTCGTTTTATTTTTATAGAGGGGCATAAAAATTGAGAATATTTCTTTTGTTATACATAAACAAATTTTTGTTCCATAAATAAAGTTTTTAAAACCTCAAAAAAAAAAAAATAAAAACCCTTTACATGATTTTCTATTTAAAAAAGCGCCTCTAAATATTTTTTAAAAAATCTAAAAAAACATCAGGGTTGTTTTTTCACAGAAAGAAACAATTTTGAGGGGCAGATCCCAAACAATTCTGTAGGTCCTGAGCACCGTAGTGAATACTTATAATCTGAGCCTGTTTGAATACTTTTGCAATAGAGGATTTACGATTGAACCTAGTATTTAAAAAAAAAGTTCTTTTAGTAGTAATATTTTCAAAATTGTTATTATATTAAATTAATATTTAGTCGCCGTGCCTTTACGCATCCATAAGAATTTCTTCCACTAAATGTTTGATATTTTCAACTTCTCTGTGTACTTGTATTATAATTTTTGTTCAAATATTTAAATTATTAACCTTGTTTCTTTCATAAATTAATCTCCAATCAAAAATTTCTAATCGGCCTGTCTATCCATCACATAACCAATATTAAAATATGCTAATGTAAGACGTTCGCGCCAAATTACAAGGCAGTCATTTCTGAATGATATATTAGTTGATCTGATTTAGAAACTCGAGTACTTTCTGTTTTAAATACCAAAACTGATGATAGTAAAAGTAATTTTTACATTGACAAGATATTCAATGTTGTTCGTCATATTTTAGACATAAAAAAAAATTATACACGTGTACTATAAATAAGGAGGTGACTTTCAAAATGCAGTTTTTGACATTTTCTGGAAAATTGAGATAATGATAGTGTTAACGTTGTAAATGCCTATTCTAACTACTGACCCAAAAAAATAAATAAAAAATTTGCTATTTCATATTAAAATTTTAGTTAGAAAGCAACGTGGAATAACAAAACGCAGTTTTTGAACCAAAGCTGGACTTTCAAAATGCGTTTTTTTTATTAACAACGTAAATATCATAGTAGCTTTGACTTTTTGTTGTCAGTCAACGAGATTGTGTCAGTCACAGCATGTTTGTTGACAAATACTAAAGTATTATAATAAGTTTTAAAGTGGGTCTAAAATAACAAAAAAAAATATAAGTCATCTCGAATGAGTGAGAGTACTTTCTTCTAAAAAATAATATTCATCATTAAATTATATAATAAATAATTTTTGTGATTTTATTTTCTAGGGATATTTCCCATCCCGGCTTGGAAAACAATTATAATATTATTTTTTGTGTATTTTTTTGACTTTAGGTGGTTTTTAAAGTTTTCTTCTATTTCCAAGAAAAATTTATTTACATTTTGTGGGACAGAGGGGGCAAAAAAGTTATAGGAAGTTTTTTTAAGTCGTTTTTAAATTTTTCTTCTAGAAAAAAGTTCTCGCAAAAAAAAAATTAACCCCCCTTTTACCCCCGCCTCCTCCAACTTATTTTGCTCAAATACGAATTTGTCCAAGATAATATAAAAATACATCTGCAAACCCAATTTCAAGTCTCTAGCTTAAAGCGTTCTTAAGTGGATAGTATCCACTGGATACAGATGATAGACATATTTTTTTTTTAGCTTATCTTGATATTTCTCGAGGTTTAGGTATTTTTTTTCACAATACTTTCTTTTTGAGATAGTTAAAAAAATTTACATAATATATGGACAGCCCCTGTACACTAGTTGTACTTATAGTTACCTAAAAAATATTTAAAAAGTCAATATACAAAAAGATTCTATTGATAATATTGATATTCATTTAAATGATGGACTATCAAAACCCAGTTTTTATGCTTTGACTTTCAAAACGCAGTTTTTGATTTTTTTTTTAAATATTATTTTTTTTAATAATTAGTGAAATTGATTTAATTCGCTAATTTAATTTAACTATTCTTTCCAAAATAAATAATACCTGATGTTCATTGGTGATATAAACACTGTTATAGTTCCTAAATTAATATTTGGTAAATATCTCGGAAAGTGTTATTTGTCAAAAAATGCGTTTTAAAAGTCACCTCCTCAAATATTGGTAACTCATTTTATCTGGGCAGTTTTTAGTTTAGTTTTTAGGTTGATATACAAATGGACATATAGTTCTTTAAAATAAACATACAGTGACAACAAAATTAACACAGCTTACAAATCTTGGTCTTTTTCAGTATACCGAAGTCTTAGAAATTTATATAATGGCAAATGATAATAGGTATAATAGGTCATGTCGCCAGAATGCATAATGTAAAATGGACAGATTTAATTGTTGAACGATATAAGGAAAGTAACCGGTAGGGACTGTCTTATAACATGTGTAAAAGCCCCTGGGCTTCTTATACAGAGCGGTCCAAAAGTCACCCCCCCCCCCTCTTAACTTTTGAACCAGTTGAGATATCGACAAATTTGGAACTTTTAAATAAGACAACTTAAACTATCTTTTAGTATATATTTAATACTTTCAGCTCTTAAAATGTGGGTAGGGGCATGGGGGCACATTTTTTTAAATGGAAAGGGGGGTCGTGTAATATATCATTTTAAAGCTTATAAAATTCTCCATTTAGCTCCATATTTTTAAATTAAAAAATGTTTAAAATGGGGTTGAAAATGGGTATTAATGTCAAAATTCCTCTAAAAAAAACAATAATTTTTTAAAAATGCCTAATTTCATCATAAAAAAATGTTAATTATAGTTTTAAACTAATTTTAGTTGACATAAATAAAAATTTATAAAAAAAACTTAAAAAATCGAATGGTTTTGCACAAAAAATTGAAAAATCAAAATCTTAAAAAACATTTTTAAAAAATTTAAAAATATTAGTTTAAATAGAGAATTTTATAAGCTTTAAAATGATGTATTACACGACCCCCCTTTCCATTTAAAAAAATGTCCCCCCATGCCCTCTGCCCACATTTTAAGAGCTGAAAATATCAAATATATGCTAAAAGATAGTTTAAGTTGTCTTATTTAAGAGTTCTTAATTTGAAGTCGATATCTCAACTCGTTCAAAAGTTAAAAGGGGGGTTGACTTTTGGACCGCACTGTATAAAATTAAGTCATTTGTAGATAAAATTGGACTTTTTCTAGATATAATTTTTATTTCTTATACTTACTAAATAAATATTATTTTAACAATAAATGCTTTATGAATTTATTTATTAAGAAATAGCTCATAAATACTACTAAATTAATTTACAATTACAAATTAACGTTGTGCTATAAAGAAAATATTATAAGCAAAAGAACGCTTTTAGAAATATTCGAATAAAACAATTATTTCTATTAGTTTTACGATGAAAACTATCGATGGTATTTTAACTATTTAACTAGCTAACTGTAAACAAACGCTGAGAAAAGCAATGAAAACCGCATATAAATATTAACAATTCGAAACTACCGCCCAATAAAACGTTAAAGTTAATAAGTGCCATAAAATCTTAGCTTAATAGTTTCATTCGGACACTTTGAAAGTAATTTGTTCAAGTAGGAGCCATTAGCCGTATTAGGAATACTGGGGTGATGCGTATACCTAGCAGTATGCCTGACTTTGTTACAAAGTTATGAACAACATAAATTAAGGTAGCTCTTGCTTTTACCTTAAAAGAAACTAAAACGAATCTATTGAGGCGGGAGCCGACTTTACAATGAAAAAATTTCCGCGAAGACCATTACCGCGCAGTCCAGTACCACGATCGCTATAACCGCGACAAGCCATTGCCGCGCATTTACTGTTACCGCGAAAACCATTGCCGCGCATTTCATTGCCGCGAACGGTCTTTAACGCGCATGACTTTTACAGCGAAAAACGTTTATTGCCCAATTTTTTATATTTTATTTTTATTTTTATTTAAAGTTTTTTTCCGAGGGATTGATAGCAGTTTGGTTTAGGTTTTCAAATAATACCTAAGGGCGTATATTTAATTTTTTTTTATTGATAATGTGGAACGTTTCCTAATAGACCGTTCGGGTAGGACGATCTTTTGACTACATTCATGTCAATTTTCATCAACGACAATGACAATGACAGTTGTCATGAAGTTAGCAATGGATTCAAAAGAGTTAAAAGATCGTCCTACCCGAACGCTCTTTAAAATTTCTGTGTTTGGTTTTCACGGTACCCCTCAATATTATTAAGTTAAAAAAAAATGTGCCCAAAATCTAACAACGGATCCTAGTAGTGGAAGGTGCGGACATTAAATAACCACTTTCAGTAAAATCCCAACCGTAGCGCTTTTCGAGAAAAAGCTTAACATCTCTTCAGGAGGATTCACGCTTCGTACCATTTAATTTTAGAAATGAGTTTGCGTTAATCTTATATAATTTTTGCTGCAGAATTCGAAACCCATTGAAAAATTTAGCTAACTCTTTTCGTTTTCTAGAAAAACGCAATTACTTCTGCATTTAATGCCATTTTAGAACAACTATATTAAAATAGTTTTTTAACCTAACGCTCTTTTGGCGAGCCTAAAATTCAGCTTTACGCTTCTTCTTTAAAATCTTAAAAGTTCAAAGCATAATATGTGTATATATTGCACTTTCAGACCCTTTAATTAAACCATAGTTTCAGATATTTATGCTTAACTTTGTAGACTGTGCTATCCGTCAAATTTTGATTATAGTGTCAAATTTAGCAGAATCGTGGAGATTAAATGCAGCGGTCCCAAAACCAAAATTTAATACGTTATACTTTACTAAAAGTACAAAAATACTTTTTGTGGTAAAATTTCGTTTAGTCAGACTTAAACAGATATTTTTTTTCTAGATAATCAATAAAAAATAAATGGGTTTATTATTATTTGATTGGGTGAACGGTTTGATCCTGGGTTATAACAGATAAACATTATTCTGTAAATGGTCTTAATCATCTTGGGAAACCTAAAAATGAAAATACCCGTCGTTTTTATGATTTTGGTTTTTTACACGATCTCAAATAACGCTTCTCCTTCTATAATATACTTTATTTTTTACGTTCTTTTATTGAAGATTGAAAAATTTGATAAACCCCCCCCCCATTAGCAAATCCTGCGCACGGCCCTGATATCGCCTATATCACTTGCGTGATAATTCTTTTGATTTTTGCCTGTCGTTAAAACCGACCCAGTAGTTTAGGCTATATAAGGTACTAAATAAATATGCATGCATATATACAAATATATAAAAAACATAGTCCTCAGTTCACCTTGCCATAGTTCAGTAAAAATAATTAAAATCAAATACAAATTGTTTTGAAATTTAATTATAGATCCAGTTCATAAAATAAAAAAACAGTTAGAAATTAAAATTATAAATCAACATAATTATTTTTAAACAATGTAAAATTGGCATTTTTCCTTAGTTTAAACATAACGTTTTTTTATAAAACCTTAATAAGAACTGATAACTTATTGAGAACCGCTGTCAGAAAAAATAACATTTCTAATAACACTAGTCTACACATTTAGGTTTAAGCATCTCTAAATATCTTTTTATAAATGGGTTAGCAGCTACAAAACATAAATATATTATGTTTTATAATTTTACAATTTTAAAGTATAAGAATAAAGCTTTATTCTTAGCTTGCTAAAAAACCGTTAGACTAAAAGACTGTTTTAATATGGTTGTTTTAAAATAGCATTAAATGCATAAGTAATTGCGTTTTTATAGAAAATGCAAATAGTTAGCAAAATTTTACAAGTGGATTCGAATTCTGCAGCAAAAATTATATAAGATTAAAGTAAACTCATTTCTAAAAATAAATGGTACGAAGCGTGAATCCTCCTGAAGAGATGTTAAGCCTTTTCTCCAAAAGCGCTACGGTTGGGATTTTACTGAAAGTGGTTATTTAATGTTCAGACCTTCCACTACTAGGATCCGATGTTAGATTTTGGGCACATTTTTTTGTAACTTAATAATATTGAGGGGTACCGTGTTTTGTTTCTTTATCATTAAATTTATATCGATTAGTGGAGTGGCCTAGTGAGTGACCTAGTGCAATCCCAGCACTAGGTCACTGCTAGTCAGGGAGTGTGCAGAACCCTTGAAAGAGCTAGCAAGGACCAAAAACGTTCAATGGGTTTGGAATAGTGGAATTCCCGGAAACGAGAGCAAATCAAAGACCGACTGGTTGCTTAAAAAAGGAAGAACTGCACTCAGACAACTTGTATGAGTCCTCACGGGCCACTGCAAGCTAAGGAAGCACCTGGCAACAATGCGGATTCTAGAGAGTCCGTTATGCCCAGAGTGCGGAGTGGAAGAAACATGCTTTCATTACTTAGCCGAGTGAGTCAGATACGACAGGATCAGGTTGCAAGTCTTTGAAAGTCAAAGCCTCAACCACGATGAACTAAGAGATCTCCCTGGGCCAATATCCTGACCTTTATTGAAAGGACAGGCAGGTTCAAGGAGGACTCAAATTAGTAAATGGCTGGGATTGTCTGGGGTGACAAAAAGGGCCAGAAATGGCCTAGTTGTCCTGCTTTGGTTTTTATTTTGGACCATATTTCAAATAAACCTTGTATAAATATTAAAATAAACGTTTACAAATTAAATCTTTGCATTTAAAATGATTTATATTGTTATGAAAGACAAATTCCAAAAATGTCGCTCATAAAACATTGTAAAAATGTTACTTTATAGTCAATAAAATTTAATATTTCTTAAATAAACAAGAATGTATATTTTTTATTTCCTGTTGGAATGGATACAAGGAAAGACAAGTTTTTTATACGCTAATATATATTTATAGGGTCTTACTATTCAAAGTAAGGTGAGATTAAAGTCAAATTTTCTTCGAAAATTATCTTACCTAGAATGTATTGTTTTAAAAAAGGAAAGATTGCTACCACAAATTTAGAAACTCCAAACATTTCTGATTTTACATGACAACAAAATTGATAGATGGGTTTTGCATGAAAACAATGAACATCTTCAAAGAATTGTAAAATGTTCAGATAAAAGTCGCCCAGCAGAGACGCAAATGTTTAAATAAGGGGAGGTGATATGTTGTTTAGTTGAGTGGTAGTTTGATTAGGCTAGAATTTCAAAATTAGTAAAGTGGCTTACTACAAACTTAGTTCTCAGTTCAATAGAAAGTACCTTATGTAAGACTAGTTAATACCCGTGTAGTACAAGCTCTCTTATATTTTTGTTTGGTTTAGTTTATGTTTATAAAATTTCTGGCCAAAGATACTTTATTTTATGTTGTATGTCTGTTCCAATTTTCAAATCGCTGTCTTACTCCTTTCAAAATTTAGAGGCATGTACCATTTAAAAGTATAGCTCTGTATAGCTAAAACAAGTATAGGGGTGACCGGGGCTAATTCTCGCACTTTTCATTCGAAGTCAGTTTTATCCTTTATGTTTGTTTGTTTTTTAAATTGACCAAATGGTTATTTTACCTGCATGCTTCAGTAATATTATTTAAAGATAAAACATGCAAAAACTTATAGTCTATTAGAATTAGAATTTTGTTTGTGAAGTTTTGACAAATGCGACAACTTTCCCCGTCATGGGGGGGGGGGAGATGATATTTAGCCAAAAAGCATAAAAAGATATGTACAAATTGCTTGGAAATGTGTTTATTTTTATAACTGGGTGTTGCAATTTTTTTTCTCAGATTTTTAAAAGTAAATATCTCACACTTTTTTTGAAAAAAAAATATATAATGTGTTTTATTACATAATATAATACTACAATACATGTTGAAAACATTTTTTATTTATTTGCTACAAAATTGATATTTTATTGCAATTTAATGCATTTTTTTAACTTTTATTGAGATATTTAATTATTTTTTGTACATGCTGCACTTTTTTTCAAAAAAGTAAATATAAACCCTGAATTCGGACATATTGAGGAATGCCCTAGAAAAAAACTATTTGGAAAAAATTCTGTGTATTTTTTCTAGCCTTTATTAACATGTGTCAATTTTTAGAATTTTTACCCCATAAAAAAAACCGTTTTATTTTTGTAGAGGGGCATAAAAATTGAGAATATTCTTTTATTATCCAGAAACACTTTTTTGTTCCATATACGCTCAATATCAAAGTTTGTATATATTTAAAAAAATAAAAACCCCTCACATAATTTTCTATGTAGAGTGGGACCTAAACAATTCTGTAGGTCCTGTATACCCTAGTGCACAGCCAACCAAAAAAAAAAATTAAAAAAAATTCATGCGCCAGGGACTACACCAATGCATTTTTATATTTCCAGGGTGGCTGAAACCGAATCTGACCTCAGAATTGCTCCATCACGTCACAATTTTTTTCTACACTTAAAAAAGTGTGCGAAAATTCCTTAAATTCATATGCTTTTATAGGTAAAAAAAATTGTGACCTCATGGAGCAATTATGAGGTCAGATTCGGTTTCAGCGACCCCAAAAATATAAAAATAGGTTGGTCTAGTCTCTAGAATATGAATTTTTTTTGTGGCTTTGTTATTATTGTTAACTTTCTTTAAATGTAGTATTTGCAATTTTGGCGAAGGCGAATTTTAAATTATAAGTTAGATGAGCCAATTGTTGACATGTTCCTAATATTGCCACCCCTCTTAAACTTTTTAGTTCGTCTGTGTCATAGATGGCACTGCCAGTATATCTATTATATCAAAAATATGCCAGTAAATATGATGTATCTGTATCCATTTGTTAATGGCGTACACAAAAACGCAGTTCGTGATTCGTGCTCTTCCACTATAAAAACTTGTAAAATTGTGATGATTGTCGCAAGCTGGGTAGCATCGATTATTGAAGGGCAAGAACGTAATAAGTTAGGCACAAACATGCACCTTCTTCGCCCATATTAGACTCACTCAATAAAGAAGCGAAAAGGTAATTTTTTCAGATTGTTAAATAAATAAATTTGAAATAAAATGCCTAAATATGGCTTTTTTACTTCCTATTTATTTGCATATGGTCAACTTGATCCAATTAATAATTATAATTAATAAATTGGCAAAGTTTTAAAAATTAGCTCAAAATATATTCAAATTCATGTAAATTTCAGCATAAGTAACCTTAATAGCAGTCCTTGCCAAATTTACACTGATTTTTTTTTATTTCTTGTTTTCATTGCCAATAAACTTACACTGTAATTATTTATTTAAAATATCAATAATGCATTATGTATAATTAATTAATTTATATTTTACTTATTTTACATTTATAATTTATTCATAAATTTATAGATAGCAGTATAGGGTAATCAAAATTGCTTGCGAGTGGGGAAACTAATATATTTTTTATGGAGGAATATAATAATAACATTCAGTATTTGGTTCTTCCGCAAATTAAAAATATATATATATAAAGAATTATACAGCCCCAAAATGTTTTTTTCTGTGCCTTAGATTAGAATGTTTATTTTTCTATAATTTAAGGTCGCTGAAAATTAATCTGGCTTTGATACATCACGTCTGGGATTTTTTTCCTCAAAAGAAGTTGGTGCTTTTTTACGTTTCTTTATACACAAAGGTCAGATTCGTTTTCAGCGACCCAAAATTGTATGGAAATTACTATTCTAAACTATCGAATTTTTTTATGGAGTGATATTTTTTCTTGAGTGCGTCTTTTATTTTTATTCTTTTGACTAATATTTTTATACAGGGTTAATCATGGAAACGGTCTATTAGACGTTCATGAAAAAACAAAAATTAGTAATTCTGACATTTCACACTATGATTACACTTTTTTTATTGCACCCTATATAATTTGGCTTATTAGAGAATTAAATTTGCTTTAAAATAAATAGGAGATAACCTATACAGGGTGTTTACTAAGTACGGTTCGTAACTTCACGGTGTAATTCCTTACGCAAGAATAAAAAATAAGTTTCTATAAACATATGTCCTAAAACGACTCGTATGCAAATACCTTTGGCTGATAGGCATTATTAGAGATAGATCACATTCAATACCTTGTTGCTTTAACACAAAGAGTTCATGAGTTAAAAAAATAGAATTTTTGGGACCCCATTTGAAGGGGCGTAGCTCCCTTACGAGTCGTATTAGAACATATGTTTCTAGAATTCTTTTTCTTATTTTTGGGTAAGGAATTACATCCTGAAGTTACGTACCGTACTTAGTACACACCCTGTATATAAAGTTAACATTTTTCGAGTTATTAGCAAAATTTAAAGTTTTTTTTTTAATTTATTAAAAAAAAATAGATAAAATTAGTTTATTGATTAGGTTTTATTTAAAATTATTGCAAAAAAATGTAGATTTAAAATCGTGTTACAATAGATCAAAAAAAAGTTATCTTAAAACAGAAGTTAAATGTTTTATTTTCGAGCTAAGTAATTTAGAGTCAAAAATTTTTAAGAATGACCAAACTCAAACTAAGAATGTCATCTTTAATAAGCTTCTATAGAGGTAGATCTACCATTATTTTATATCGATTAATCAGTTTTAATGTTTGATTATAATAATAATTATTATTACATTTAAGTTAAATACAAACTAATTGTCATTTTACTGGTTAACACAGCGTTACTGCCAAATTGCAATGTTGCATTGCATCAATAAAAAAAAAAGGTTTTTATGGTGACTACTGATATACAAAAATGATTGTATTTGTATGGTTTTGGTTTGGTTTTTCTAAAAACTAATTATGACGGCAGTATATTTTGTTGTTAATATTTTGTTTCTCACCATTAATTATTGTTTTCTTTTGTTTTTAACTATTAATTATTATTTTCTTTTGTTTATTGACAGCAACACATTACAAACTATTATTATTACATACAAACGCAACCTTTGAGAGATTAGATATTAAGATATCAAAGTTAATTACAAAATTAGATAAACAAAAACTGTTTTAAATAATTATTCTAGTATATGTTTCTTGTGGCAACGTTACCAACAAAAAAACACTCTGTCCCAGGGTTATGTCAAAATTAAAAACATTAGTTAAGCTTAAGATCTTTTAGGGAAACGTTTTTAATATGAAAAAAATAATTTATCCCAGGTTATGCCATAATTAAAAATATAAGGTAAGCTTGAAGAGTAGATTATTATTAACCCTAAGATACAACTAAAAACTAATTGAGATTAGTAACTTTTTCTATAACACTTTTTATATACAACGATTCCAAAACGTAAAAGCAATCAAATGAACCAAAGCCTGTATCAGACGCGAATATTCGTACACATAGTGTGTATATAATATACTATATATAGCTGTTCGTACACAGTCCAATTTTAAGGTTTTTATGGGAGCTTTTACGTCAGGAATGTATTCTCCTTGTTTGAATAATCTTTAAAAACATTAAGAAAATGTAATTTTTGTTAAAATTAACCTATTTATTAATTAAAGTAAAAAGTTACAGAGATCACATGACCCTTTTTTGTAATTAAAAAATGCCCAATAGATTACACCGCCACACAAAAAAAATCTAGAGTGCGTCAGACCAGACTAGTCAATTCTTACAAAGTGGATTCCGATGTAGAAGTTTAAATTACATAATAATTGACTTTATGATTAAAATTAAAAATGGCGGATCCAATATGACGGACTAAAATTGCGGATTTTTTTAAAATTGATCCGATTCGTTTGAAACTTGATACTCGAGGGTTTTTGGTGTCGCTGATTACGAATCGGGTTCCAGTTTTTCAAAATTCAAAATGGCGGATCCAATATGGCGGATTATATTTTTAAAAGTTGATAGGACTTACTTGAAACTTGGTACTTGGAGGGTTTTGGGGTCGCTGATTACGAATCTGGTGCCAGTTTTTCAAAATTCAAAATGTTGCATCCAATATGGCGGATTAGATTTTTTAAGGATTCTCTAAAAATTTAATCAGCCATATTAAATCCGCTATTTTTAATTTTGGAAAACTGGCACCAGAATCATAATTAGCGACCCCAAAAACCCCCGAGTATCAAGTTTCAAGCAAATCCGAGCAATTAAAAAAAATCTAATCCACCATATTGGATCCGCCATTTTGAATTTTGGAAAACTGGTACCAGATTCGTAATCAGCGACCCCAAAAACCCTCGAGTACCAAGTTTCAAGTAAACCCGAGGGAATTTAAAAAATCCAATCCTCCATATTGGATCCGCCATTTTGAAGGCTAACTTTTAAATTTTGCTCTCGGATTCAGCTTCAGCGACCCAAAATACGTAAGAATTAAATAGTTCGGTCCGCCATACTATTTTGTGTGACGGTTTTATTTGATTTTTGGATTTAAATTGATATTACATTACAAGTAAACAAATTGTACAAGAAAAACAAGAAATAACATTTCTTAATATTGTAATTTTAATTTTTCAGGATTGTGTTGAATTGTGTTTAAAAATATTTTACCCATCCCTTAAAATGCTTATACCTATTCTTCTTCTTCTTCCTTTTCTTTTTCTTTCCTTCTTCTGCTTTTCTTTTCCTTTTTCTTCTTCTGCTTCTTTTTCTTACACACCTTAGCTTGAACATCCCTAATATTAATTATAGTTAAAAAAAACTCTTGATTTTTGACATTTATTATTTATATATGTTTAAACACGTGTTTTGTAATTTTATTGTTAATATTATGTTTATATTGTCTTGTAAATTGAAGTGGACGTTACGTTACTGTGTTTTACATTTATAAATGTTTTCTTATGGTTATTTTTGACCTTTTATGGATACAGTATTTTTATATATTTTTGGCTAGGTAAGATAAACTTTGTTTTTCTTAAAATAATCTCTAACTTGTGTAATTTCTTGTAGTCTGACGATGATAATCGAAACCGGTAAGTAACCTAAATTATTTATAAAGTGAATGATGACTAAAAGTTTGATTTTTTAAAAGAAAACTGTTTTCCAAAGTCGAACTAAAAGTGAGTAACGGCGAACCGTGAAATATAATAAACTTGTTATATCAATTTATCTGTAAACAAATTTGAGTTAATTTAAATCAAAGACCAAGTAAAAAAAGTCCGTTATGACATTCGCCATTAGAAATAATGATTGTATTATAAATAAAATAATGTATTATGTATTATAAATTGGTTCTGTTCTAATTGAAATAATCTAACATACATATTGGACACGGTTCATTTAAAACCTTGGCAATATACATATGTGTCTATGTTATGTATTAGTTAAAAAAAATAACAATGACGTAAAATTTAAATAAATTCTCTGATAACTAATTTTGATTAATCAAAATTTAATAAAATTAATGCACTTGTCATGTAAAATTGTTTTCATGAACTTGAACAGGAGCAAAAATAATAATTTAAAAGTGTTTAATTTTATTATTCTGAAAATGCTTGAATCATGCATTGAAACCGTTAAACATATTCGGTATAAACATAATACTTTTCGAAAATTTTAGCTCATATAACGGAGTGGAATTTATTTTTTATTTTTTTTTTCAATTGTTGTTGTGTTAAGTGATATTGCTCTGTTGCCATATTTGTATTAATATAATGCTTTTGTTTTTTTTTTTAATTCCTGAAATTTTCTTTTAAAATACTGTTATATTTAACTGAATTCAAAATAAATGGAAATTCTGCCATTTTATACCATAAAGAAATTATGGCTAAATTAAAAATAAACAATTTTTTTTTGTTTAAACTAAAACATTTTTATTTTCGTGGTACCAACCTGGAAAAAAAGTTACCAAATCGATTTCATTTTACTAATATAGTAGCAACTGCACATGTTAATAATTATTATTGTTAATAATAGGTCGGTCTGTCTAACTAAAAAATTTCCTTAAAAAAGCAAATGCTTGGTTATGTTTTTGTCAAAAAACGCAGAGATACATCAAAATTGTCTGGTTGGCAGCACTGTTTACCTTGCAATATATAGCACCAAACTTGCGTACAACTTGCTCCGTGAAAAGGCAAATCAATGTCCAATTGTCCTCTTGCTATATCTGGCAGCAAACTTGCATAGCATCAAACTTGCGTACAAATTGCTCCGTGTAAAGTGGTCTTTAGGCATTTTTATCTTCACTTATAGTTCTACACCTTTTTAAGTTGTAAATCAGAAAGTGTGATATTAATTTCAGACAGTGTAATTTGTTATTCAGATTTTTAAAATAAATTTCAGAAAGTATAAATTGTAATTCAGATTTTTAAATTATATTTCAGAAAGTGTAAATTGAAATTCATATTTGCAAGTTATATTTCAGAAGGTATAAATTGAAATTCAAATTTGTAATATATATTTCAGAAAGCCTAAGTTGAAATTCAGAAAGTGTAAATTATATTTCAGAAAGTAGAAATTAATTTTCAGAATGTGTTATTTCATTTAAATTTGGATCTGTAAATTCAATTTCAGAAAGTGTAAATTAATTTTAGGAAACGGTAATTTGTAAAGCAGAAATTATAATTTTTATTTTGGAACGTATTATTTTATTCAACAAAATTTAAAAAAAGTAACAGTTATGTATTATACATATATTCGGTATTAAATATTAAACAGCAATAAATAAAAATTTAAAAAAAATGTATTTTTTACATAAAATTAAGAATTTAACAAAATTAATTTCTAAATGGCTAGGTCACTTCATTATATTACTTACGTATAAATTATAAATTAACAAATAAAAAATCCCCTAACGTTTGATAAATAGATAAATATTTCTGAAATTTAATTTACACTTTCTGAAATACAATTTACACTTTCTGAAATACAATTTACTCTTTCTGAAATACAATTTACTCTGTAATAATAATATAAAGTTATAATTTCTGAAATATATTTTACATTTTCTGAATTTCAACTTACGCTTTCTGAAATATAATTTACACTTTCTGAAATTTAATTTATACTTTCTGAAGTATAAATTGCAAATCTGAATTACAATTTACACTTTCTGAAATATAAGTTGAAAATCTGAATTAAATTTACACTTTCTGAAATATAACTTGCAAATCTGAATTACAATTTATACATTCTGAAATTTAACTTGAAATTCTGAATATCAGTTTACACTTTCCTATTTACAACTTAAAAAGGTGTATACTTCTAAGTAATAAACTATATAGAAAAAAGTTTCCAACTTTTCTCAGCCCACTGTGGAGTGATTAAGATATGTATTTACTTTTGGACTAATTAAAAAATATATATATTCTGTCAAAAAAGGTGTGTCACAAATGTATTTATATACATATATGTACACTTTGAAATAATATCGGCATAGAAAAACGGAAAATATATCAGGCAAGGAAGTCGATAAGAAATGTAAACTATACCTGTTCAATATTTACACCATTAAACTGTTTTCAAGTGACAAAAAATATTGTTCTTGATAACGTTATAACGTATGAAAGTTTAGTACTATTCTGAAATATATTTTATTGTTTATTTTATTACTTTATACAACTAGATATATAGTAAGAATGTACTTCTACTATTAGTAGTTAAACTTAAATTCCATTCAATAAATCGCTTCTTATTTACTTTACGTAAAAATCCAGCAAACACTTAAATAATATAATAAATAATAAATAATTCCATTTATTTCCAGAAAAAAATCAAATTTCACACACCTAAGCATCCAAAACAGACATTTAAGGAAATGTTAGATAAAAAATATAAAATATTGCAAATATTCATAGAGAATATTGCAAATACACATATATAAAATATTGCAGATATGCATAGGTAGATATTGCAAATATACATAGAATAAACATACTTACATAGTAACATATGTATATACTTAAGAACTAAATTGAAAGTTTTTGCCCGATTTTTAAAATTTAACTTTTTGATTTTTGGGGAATAAGGCGTTGGATCTGACTAAAATTGTTATCTAATTTTGCTGTGACGTTTCGACGATGGATTTTCGTTTTTTCGAACAGAGAATTAAAGCCAAAGATTAGTCATTGTCACTAACAGTAAACACTCACATAAACAAAACATTATTTAAACAAATAAATAACAGTTAAAAAATAAAATTAAGGCAGTGTACTTTTCTATACGCAGCAACCGAACCTACTAGTAGCTGGTCAAAAAATGTTTCTTATTTCAGAGAGTAGATCATTTATAAAAATGATATCCGGCGGCCACCTTAAGGCTGATTAGTGACAATTTGATGTTGGCAGAAATATATTTGTCACCGATTCAAGGAGGATCCTTTGCCAAAAACGGTACTGACAGTTAGTCGACAACATACCAAAGAACTTTTACCTCAAGAAGTAATTTCAGACCAATGTTTATGAAGTTGTCATCTTTTTGTTTGTTTATTTACTAACAGAAACGCGATACAGCTTTGTGGTGTAAAATGTAGATGTCGCTAGTCGACTTTCAGGCTACCTAGTAGCGATGTTGCCTAGTTTCCACCTTATCATGAATTCAAATCATTATACTTAAATTAAAAATGTAAACAACTTTATTGTGTATACTATAATTATGTTTAATAATATAGTATATATAAATCTATTAAAATTAAACTACTAATTCATATAAAACTCATGTTTCTTAAAATTTAGAATAAAATAGCCAAAGTATATGTTTCCAATCGGCAACACTGTACCACTGTCAGTCATTTTACGACATTAGACTGTGAGTTTACACATTCTTTACGCGTACTAAGTCACTCCCCACCAGCCCCTCACCGTAGTTGGTTTACGCTTCAAACAAAGCATACGGTAGATTTCATCATGTTCCTTCTTGAGGTAAAAGTTCTTTGCAACATACACATTGTAAAAAATAAAAATATTTTTAAAATTTTCTTCTGTAAAAAATTAAAAAAAGTTTTGTTCAAAGGACCAGTAGGAGGGATCCAAACACACGCTATTTTGAAAACTAATACTTCTACCGCCCTTCGTATGCCTCTGAAAGTAAATTTTACTTTTAAATACTTATGACAGTAAATTAAAAAAAAAATAATAATTAAATTAAAAAATAAGGCAAATAATAGAAACAAAAAATAACTTATATTAAGTTATATAACAAAGAAATTTGACCCGTTTATTTATATTTTGAAAGATAATCTCATTATTTTTTATTGGCCTTGAGGTAATTTTATATGTAATTTTCGGTTAATATAAATTATAATAATTTTTAAAATAAGTCGATAGTTCAAGGCAACGATTTGTGGTGTTTCGTTACAGTAACTAAATATGATCGAAAATTGATAAGGAAGGTTAGTAGGTAGCAAAAAATATACGTATAAATACAAACTTTCATTAGAGAGGAACTATCTATAAGTAGTTTCCAAGAAATTAAATGATAACAATTATTTATACTGCAAAACTAATAAATATATCTAAAAATAGGAATAAACCAAGATAAGTAACCGCAAGTTACTATTTTTAAACTTTTTGGTCTCATTTGCCTCAAATTTATTTATTTATTTAGCTCTAATTAATCCAGCGCTTGTTACATCTTTATCTATGTTTTAGTTAGTAGCAATAACACAAACCCAATAACACTGATGGCTTTACGTGCCCTTTAAAGCACTTGGTAACAGTTGCATTTTTATTCGAAAAATTTGTTTTCTAACCGAGAATTAAACCTCGGACCTCTTTATTGAATAACCTCTTGATAAAAATTGACCGGTTTCTTGTTCAACAACCCAAAATTAGGAAAAAAAATACTACTAATATTGCCTTGCAACGACATGGAGCGCAAGGGGCAACACAACTTTTTCCATGGATTAAATTACAGATTATTTTTTTAACGTTTTTATCAACCAATCATTTAACAATATTTATAAACACGTGTTTATTTCTGTCCAATCATCTTACAGTTATATCGGGAATTTGCTACTGTACAAAATTCTAGTGAGAATCACTGTAGTATTTTTTTTTCAGTATTTCTCTTTTACAACAAGATTTCGTACCTAAAACTAATTAATAATTAAATATAAATATATATCTATTTATATTATTGATATTAATTTATTATTTACAAAAAAATACTTCAAAATATTATTTTTATAAAATTTAGTTTTTCTAGGTTGACTTTTATGAACGAGCCTAGCGCAGTACCACGCTAATCAGAACTGCAGTAAGTGACTGAATTATTGACAGAACCATAATTTTCAATTTAAAAATGGACAAAAAAGGTTTTAGTTTAGCAATTGAGAATGGAATTAAATTAACCAAATTAAAAAATATGCCTGTAAATAAAATATTAAGATAAGTAATAAAACAATTTATATAATTTTGCAATGAAAAAAAAAATATAAAAGTTGGTTTGACATATAACGATTTGTAATATATTACAAATCGTTAAATAATATTTTTTTCTACGACTGCTTTAGAATGTAAGCAAAAACACACACTTTTCAAATACAGAATGAATCCATTCTAGCTCTAGATACGGTATGAATATTCCGTATCAAGTGTTAGAATGAGCACATGTAGTGCCATCTCTTGTTTATAAAAGTAAAGAAAACTGTAGCAAAATTAGCAAATATATATATATTTTAACATGAAATATTGAATAATTTAATGCAATTTAAAGTTTTGCGTTAAAATTATATAAAGTTTATTATTTTTTCTTAATATTTGACCAGTTTTTTATCAATTTAGTTCAAAAAGTTAAAACTGCTCCATCTATTGTTAAATATTTAAACCTGATATCTGTCACAACAATCAGACATTACCTTCAATTTTTGCATTATAATTTGTAAATATGTGCTAAAATTAAATAAAAATCTTTTTTAACTACTGATTTGATAAAATTATTAAATAACCTTAATTGTTTTATTTAAAAATGTGTGTTTTGTTGCATTTACAATGTCAAGCCACAAAAAACATGGTTTTTAACCTTGTCCGCAGTTTAAAGCCATACAGTGTTTCATATTTGCAGTCGAAGAAAAAGTATAGTCTATAACACGCGCGGAATATTGTCTATTCCATACTAGTTATAGAATATACTATTCTGAATTACACACGATTCTTCGAATTATCGGGAAAAAATCACAGTTTTCATTCAAATTCGCTATCAAAGGAAATAATTACTCCAGGGGCGACGCGTCGAGACTTTTTAGCAGCAAATTTTCATGAAAACATTGATTTTTTCCCTTATAATTTTCAGGCTCTTGTAAATTTATATATGAAAACTTTTTGTCTTTTGGTTCTATTTATCTTTACATGATAAAGATATTCTGTATTCAGCGACTTAAAATCTAGTAAAGAGGTATAGTCTCCAGGATGCTTTGGTCCTATTTATCTTAAAAACCTGACATGAGATGAAGAGAAGTATTTCATGTTTTTCTATTTTTCTAACTTAAATTTTCTAAAATAGGACAGGTCTTCTTGTTTCTTCATTTTATCTGTCATCCTGATTATGCAAATCGTACAAACCAAACAGACAATCGGATGTAAATGAAAATAAATTAAAACCTTTTTTTTTCTAAGTTTGCTCTCGCTTCTAATATGTTTTAACTTCGTGTACAATGAGTCTATAATCGCCCACGCAGCGTTAACCCAGTCAGAATATAATTTATTTTAAAACAATAGTACACGATTTTAATGCAACCATTGACTAACTAACAACTAAATACATGACATGGCATGTGTTCAATTAGCATACAAAATTATATTATTGCAATATTAGATTTTTTCAGAAAATAAAATTATAAAAGGCATACGAAAAAGAAATTCGGCTTCAATATTATTCTGATTATTTTTTATCGTTTTTATCAACAATATTTCTGGCCACGTGTTTTATTTCTGCCCAATCATATTATAGCTATATTGGGAATTTTCTACTGTAGAAAACTCTAGTGAGAATCGCTGTAGTATTTTGTTTTTCAGTATTTCTCTTTTACAAGATTTCATACCTAAAACTAATTAATAATTAAATATGAATATATTACTATTTATAATTATTGTTATTAATTTATTATTTACCGAAAACTACCTCAAAATATTCTTTTTATAAAATGTAATGACAGTTTTTATAGGTTGACTATTATGAACACGCTTGCAAGCCTAGCGCAGTAAATAAAACGGTTATATAAAAAAAAATGATCGTTTTATGTTGGTTGGCCCTTTTTAAACTAACTTTTTTAAAATTTGCGGTTATGGTAACTTTCATGACATAAAAATAACTTAAAACAGTGTCGTCTCTTTTGCTTTCCCATTTTAAAGTTTTAAAATTTTTGGGAAAGCCTAGTATTCAATTCAATTCAATTCAATTCAATTTATTCAAATTATATTCGTGCAGAAATTTCCACATTTTTTTAAGCTTGAAATTTAGCATACAGGTTTGTTACCAAAAGTCCTTGCTGGGGGTCGGGGATGATTATTTTTTAAATTTTTAAATATTTTTGCGAAAATTGGTTTATATGGGTTTTTGAGTTAGCTAAAACTAAATCTTATGATAACAAAAATCTACCTCCACCCCCAGTGGGCGGGGGGCAATTAACTTTAAATATTTACAATATTTTAGTGAAAGGAAAGGAATTATGTTTACAACCATTATATTTTATAATAACATTAAAAAGAATAATTAACAATACTTTAAAACTTAAACTTTTTTTCCATTACAATAACAATAATACTTTAAAACCTTTTTTTTCCATTAAAAACCGAGAAACAGAATAAAAAAATATTTAAATTCTTTTTAATATTTAGTTAGCCCACCATTTGCCTGAATAACTTTTTGGAGCCTTCTAGGCATTGATTCTACTAAACTAAAAAAATTATAATTTTCCAAGTTATGGCATTCTTCCAATATTCTTTCCCATAATTCATTTGCATTAGCTGGTCGCAGATTTCTTTGGTTTAGCCTTTTGGCCATATAGCCCCAAACATTTTCTATCACATTCAAATCAGGGCTTTTAGCTGGCCAGTCAAATGTGTCCACTCTATTTTCTCTTATCCACTCAGTAACGATATTAGCCGTATGAATTGATGCATTGTCCTGCAAAAATATATAACCATTCGGAAATCTGTCATTTGCATTTGGTACCATTACATCTTGCAAAATATCTCTATATCTTTGGCTATTTAAATTACCTTCTACTCGTACTATTGACCCCTTACCTTCTTTTGATTCCCACGCCCATATATTAACGGAAAAAAGTCCATTTCTATTCGCTTCTGAAATATACCTTTCGTCGTAACGGGTATTTTTTGGTCTATAGACCCTTATCTTCCGATTGTTAGTTGATTGGGATGTTTTTTCATCCGAAAAAACAACTTTTTCCCAAAAATGACCCTCCCTATTAAGATTATTTCTGGAAAATCTTAGGCGATCTTCCCTGTGGTGGGGTCTCATGCCTGGTTTTTTTGCTGCTACACTACAGATTAAATTAGCTTCCTTTATTCTATTTCTGGCTGTTCTTATGTGGCCTGGAAAATGACTAGCATCTTTAGCAACTACTGCATTAGCAAAAGGATTATCCCTTACATAATTGACTAAGACCCCATCCTCTTGAATCGTAGAGATTCTTTTTCTTCCAGATCCTTGCGTTCGGGTTATTGTATTAAGAGTATCGAATTTTTTTTTTTAAAGTAAATGCAAGACTTACTCTTATCGAATATATTAGCCACGTCTTGCAGAGAATGCCCATTATTTAACAATGTAATGGCTCTTGCTCTTTCGTTTGTAGTCAATTGTCGATTCATATTTAAAAAACTTTTTAAATTGACAACTTTTGACAGAGTCAAATAAATAAAAATAATTGAACGCCAATGATTTGTTTTATTAAAGTAGTTTTTATAACGGGAAAAAAATCGTTTAGTTTTTTGATTCCTTCAAATCGTTTTATTTTTTAATTCCCTGACTGTACCTCGCTAGTTGCTGCTGTAAGTGACTAAACGATTGACAGAACTATAATTTGCAATTTAAAAATGGACAAAAAGGTTTTAGTTTAGCAGTTAAGAATGTAATTAAATTAACCAAATCAAAAATATGTCGTAAAAATATTAAGATAAATAATAAAATAATTTTTGCACGACCAAGACTAAAACCTAATTTTACGCTTTCATTTTCGGGACAAAACTTGGCGTTTTTCTCCCAAGGGAATAAAAATCACGGCAACTTTGATAATATTAAAATATTATACTTACTATGTACTTTGCTGGTTCAAAAATTAGGTTTGGCGTCCTTTTGTAATAAATTAGCGATTCAAACAAATTTATTTGATTTTAACAAAGAAAACCTTTAAAAATAACATTGTTATAACAATTTATACATAACTTAAAATTTATCAACTTTGTCCATTTTTTTGACTTTTGTGTCAACCATATTAAAAAACAATTAAAATCGCGATAGATGTGAAACTGACTTTTCGCAATTTACAGGCATCTTGATTAAATTACGAAAATAAAACAACCGATTTTAGACGCATGGTTTTAAATTTTAATTTTATCTACCTACCTAAATTAAGTTTGGTCCTGCAAAAAATAGTGTATATACCTCAGGACTAAACTTGGCTGTTTTAGTCCCTTGCATTTCTGTTTCCCTCGCTCGCTACGCTCGATCAGGAAACACTCATGCAGCTGGACTAAAACAACCAGTTTAGTCCTTTGGTATATAAATAACTATTATATCAATTTACGATGAAAAAAATATAAAAGTTGTTTTGACATATTATAAATCGTTGAAAAATCATCTTCCGAATTACACATGATTCTTCGAATTATCGAGAAAAATTCACAGTTTTCATTCAAATTTGCTGTCGAAAAAAAAAATAACTCCCCGTTCGTAATTATTTCCAGGCAGCAAACTTTCATGAAAACAGCGATTTTTTTCCGCATAATATATATATATATTTATGCTGTAATTTTTTATGCAACCATTGACTAACTAACAACTAAATACATGGCATGGCATGTATTCAATTAGCATAAAAAATTATATCAACATTGCAAAGTTGCAGTATAATATTATTCCAGAAAATAAAATTATAAAAGACATACAAAAAAGAAAATCGGCCTCACTATAATCTGATTAAACCTTTTATTTGTTTTTTTTTTCTCCAAAAGTTATGTCAAATCGTCAGCGTAGAACAAAGTGGGTATTCTATGCAACCATTAATGACTAAATACAAGAAACATGGGTTCAATTATAATGCTAATTATGCTAATTAGCATAATTAGCAATATTAAAGTTGCAACGTTGCAGTATTGTTTTTAGAAAATAAAATGAATAATTTTTTGTATATAATTTATATGCTTAGGGTGCAGAATGTGGACAAATGAGACATTTTTTTTTAAATAAAAAGGGTGGTCGTGTTATACATCATTTTAAAGCTCATAAAATTCTCTATTCGACAATATATATTTTATTTTTTTTTTAGAGGTTTAAAAAGTGTTGAAAATGGGAATTTTCTTTAAAATGTCTTAAAAAAATCGAATATTCGTCTAAATGATTATTTTCATTATACAAAAACGTAAATAATACTTTTAAACAAAATTAAAATAATATGATTGAAATAAAAAAAAAATCAAAGAAAATCGCATTTTTTACAAAAAAAAAATAATAAATAAACTCTTAAAAAAGAAATAAAAAGTTAAAAATGATATGATCGAAAAGAAATAATCTTTATAATGATGTATCACATGACTGCTTTTCCATAAAAAAAATATCACCCTGCCCCCTTCTTCCAATGTGCCCTCTAAACATATTATATATACCAGAAAAATATTTGGCTTATGTTATTTAAGTATTCCAAATTTTAAGTTGATATCTTAGGTCGTTCAAAAGGGGGGCAGGCTTTAGACATATTATCCGCAAATAAAATCAGATAACATCACGAAGCTATTGAAACTAAAGATTGCAATTGATGTGATCGATTTTGCCTTGTTTGTTA
The DNA here is from genome assembly GCA_958510825.1 of Brachypterus glaber. Classification (NCBI taxonomy): domain Eukaryota; kingdom Metazoa; phylum Arthropoda; class Insecta; order Coleoptera; family Kateretidae; genus Brachypterus; species Brachypterus glaber. Next base: position 25,465,328 of record OY294045.1, on the reverse strand, counting down.
GGTGTTTATACAATTTAAACATTCATTCTGCACTGTTTAATAGAATGCGTGTGGTAGATTGATAATGTTGTTTTCTGATTGACATTATAACTTTGTTACATGCATGCATTTGGTATTTAGGACCTAATTTATGTACCGGCGGTACATACATAGTACTGCGTAAGTCTGTTGTAACTAGCAAAACTATAAACCAGAAAAGCATTTACTGTAAATATATAGGTAAATGGTAAATTTGGCATTTTCTTGCAATGATTACTCCAAAGGTAAAAAACTGTATTTCAATTAAATAAATAAAGCTCTATATTATTGCAATGTATTGCAAAACTTAAACTTAGGGTTGGCAGATAGGAAAAGAAGAAGATTTTTTTTTAATTTAACTCTATACGAGATCTATACGAGATCGAGTATATTAAAAAAAAATGGTTAGATAGAATTACAACAGTAAAAAAAAGATTAGTTTGGGTGGACCAGATCAATAGTTAAATACGGAAAAACTATTTTTCTGGTTTTTAAAACCAGAAATGTGATAAGGACAACACGACAAATTGTTGTTCTTATCAGATCCTTAAAATCAAAGTTTTGTTTCTGGTAATACAGTCAAGAAGGGTTACTGACACTATTAGGCTGCATTATGCAACTGGTATAACAGATCAGGTCAGATTTCTGGTTGTGCCAACCATATGTTTGGATTACCCATCATACCAAAATTTAACAGTAAAATATGGAACATTGGAACAACTGTAAAAATATGGATGGAATAGCTAGGTAAGTGGTTGCTTCAACCAGACCAGATTTCTGTATTTTCTGTGTTAACTAAAAATTAGTAGTAGCTTATCTTATGGAGAGGGATAATTAGGAAAAAACATCAAAATGTGGGTCACCGACGTGAAAGCTTATTTATTATTATCGTCTAGAAATTAAACCAAATTGTAACACCTTTAAGTTACAAAACAATAAAAAAATCTTTATAATATAATTAATATAAGTGCGTGCCATCTTCGGGGTCAAGATCAAACAACGACTATCTGATTTTAAACAGTACCCTAAGGCGTAGGTGTTCTCAAGACTCGTGTTTACATTTGTTCGCACAATAATCCCTGTGGGTGTACAATTCCATTGTGTGTATATTCTATGCCCATTCAAGACGGAATTGAAATATTAAAAGTATGGAACGTAAAATACGGACTAAAACCATCAAACGTCACTAAGCGTCCACTTTGATTTCTTTTTATAAACTCACTTTGATTTATTGTTGCCTTTATGCAAATTGTTATAAGTGCTTTGGTAAATCGATGCAGTATACAGCGCGTGCCGAAATAGATATAACCAGTGGTTACTAACCACTCTAGTCTAAGAAGTACATTTAAACCACTTTAAAAATTACCTCGTTTTCGCATGCGCGCGATTCGAATCCAGTAAAATAACCCACGGATGTCATTTCATGTGGTAATCGCGCGCATGCGATTTTTTCTTTATTTTTAGAGTGATTTCCCATATAGCACCGGTCGTCCGATGGACGTCCATTTTAGATCCCTTTTAAGTACATTGGTCCACGGACTAATAATGGATGTACTATGTACGTCCATATATTTACATCCTTTGTTTAGTGGACGAAGAGAGCGCGAATGATTCCTCCCCCTTTCGTCGGCGACTTCCTTTTATGCGGAGAACTATATATGCGTATACATATTTGTATTTAGGTACTAAAACAAACCTAGGGCAAAAAAAAAGTTAATTTTTATAGTGTTTGATTCAATTTATTAATTATTTTACAATATTTTCAAATAAGCCGCCATTTTTACCGTGTGACACATACTAGGTAATACAGCGCTTCCCTATCCCAGGATATACCGGAAGAAGAGCAAACTAAACGAAAGACCACCAAATGACGGCGGTGTTGCCAGAAGTATTGCCTTACTGAGGTCCAGTGGACACTGGATGGATGGTTTGAACGGACACCTTATGGATGTCCATAGTTGTGTCATCTGGGCCCTGAACGGATATCCATGGGATGTCCATAGAGAAAAAATGGGCATCCTATGGACATACAGCCGTCCATGAACATACGTCCATTGGACGTCCATAGTATCACTTTGTGCTATCTGGGTTACCTGTACTCAATTTTTTTTATTCTGCCCTGCTAAGACAAGTTGTCCTATCTGCAAAAAAATCACTTTTTGAGATAAGCACACCATTTTATTGCTTTACACTAGCCCCATGTGCCTACTAAAAATAAATGTCCTATCTAAAACACAAATCCTAAAAATTAGCCTAAGATATTTGTCCTATGTGGAAAATTTTCAATGTTTTCTAAATAAAATTGTCCTAACTGGTCTTTACTAGACGAATAAGTCAGGACTAGAACTAACTTTACAGATCTTAGTAATTGGATTTTTTAGATCATTTTGTACCAAGTTTCTCAGACAGAACAAATACATTTAGTAAGACAATTTATTTTTCTGACAAAAAAAATATATTTTTTTTTCAAAGGATATCACGTATTTTTGATTTAAAATAAAGTAGAACCCAACGCCATATTTATTTAAACATGTTTTCAAAAAGTGCAAACAAAAACAATAAAACTGACCATATCTCAAAACATCTAATTTGCAGATAGGACAACTTATCTTAGCAGGGCAGTATTGTAGTGTTATGACATATCAGGTATCGCAAGAATTAGAATTTAAGTAAAAATAAATCAGTAATGCTGGCTAGTAGCTAAAGTGTAGAAGTTACAACCCCGATGAATGAATGAATTAAACTGAAAATAATCATTTTAAATATTAAACTATTTTTGTGAATATTATGTATTATTTTTAAATAAAATCATCCACCTTTAAGTTAAGGGTTGGTGTATTTAACTTTTAGCTAAAGTATATTTTTTTTAGCTCTTTCAAATAAAACTTTCACAAAGTGGGGGTTGCTCTTTAAGATTCTTATGTTGGGGTAGGTGAACATTAGGGGATAAACATCATTACATTATATGTTTGTTTAATCTCGTACTATTCTACTTAATTAAGCATCCCCTAAGTGCAGGACTTGTGTGGGTTAGTAGTAGAGGAAACCACCGGCTTATACTGACTTTCTAACCAGTTTTTATAGGGAGTGCGCTTCGCTTAAGGCATCGTCAAATTTCAATTATTAATTAACTGAAAAAGGCAAATCAACGCCAGTGAGAATCGAAGTCACGCTAGTTGGCTAGTAGACTTGTCATGTACAGACGCGGTAGCCCACTACACCAATTTTCCCATAAAGTTTCAACCACCAAAATAAATATTTCCCCTCCAAAAACCAAATTGACTTATTTTTTAGATTTTCATATTTTGCTTAGTTTGCGATATATTTGGGGGGATCGTTTTCAAACAATCACCCTGTATACAATATAGTTCAGTATTTAATATGGTCAAAAATTCTCAGTTTATCACTTTATATTTTTTAGATAGACTGAGTATTGTATTAAGCGCTGTCTCCTAGTAAAAGTAGGAGAACTAGGAGACATACATATTTTACATTTTCTTATGCATTTCTTCTGAATTTTTATAAACAAGAGCTATATATGTTAAGTATATAATACGTGTTTAAATAAAATGGGTAGAAAATGTTATTTTTGTGCATAAAAAATTGTTTATGCACAAATAATTATAATTATTTTCTTTCCACTCTAATAAATATTATTCAAGAATATTTTTTTAAAGGTTATGATTTTTCATGTTTTCGTAGGCGTTTGCGTTTTATTACAGTTATTAAATTTATTGGTTCGATGTATCTGTTGCCCTTGAAAATTATCAAAATTTGAATATTGCTTAATGGATATTCGCTGTATGATCAAAGAGTAGACTCTTTGTTATGATGTATATTTTTACTTTTCTATAAAAATATTTTTAGTTATTTTCGTAAAGAAATTGATTTCGGGGCTTATGAGTAGAATTATTTGTGAGTCGGATTTTTGTGATTATTCGAATTTTTAAAATTTCGGTTGGTTTAAAGTATCTGAATTAATAAATTCATTAAACATTATACAGGGTGGTCCGAAAAAACTGGACACTTTTTAAACCGTTAAAACTTTTTTGTCTTTTTACCGATTTATACCAAATTTGAAATGAATATACTAAAAACATGTAAGATTTGGAAGATAATTTTATTTATTTAAAGTATTATTTTTTGCATTTTTTTCCGAAGGGGTTGTTTTAAAGCGTTGGGGATTAGAGCAAAATGTATAATATGAAACTTTCTAACCTAACTATGTTCAGTGATTTTTCTTCAATAGATCAGTATTTTTAAATTTTAATTTAAAATTGTAGTTTATTTTTTATTCATATTTTTCCGAATGGTTACATATTGCAGTAAATTGATTTTTAAACGTAAAAAAACGTGTTATTTATCTGACATCTTTCAAAAAATAATCTCTTAATTTAAAAAGTATTTAAAATGAGCAAAAAACTGAAAAAATGTCGAATTACTTTAAAAATCAGGGGAAAATATGAAAGCTGAATTCTAGGATGTATATTTTAAGAAAAATGGGTATTAAATAACACAAAAATTATAATTGGCGTATGGAAATTCGAAAATTTTACTACATTAACATGAGAATAAATAAATTGCTAAAATAAAACAAGATTTATGTATTTGCTAAACGAATAAAAAAATTAAAGAAGAAATATATTTTTATTACAAATAAATTAAATTATATTAAACACTATTAAACATTATTTTTTAACAATAATATAAAAGCACATTATGGTACAGGATCTTGGTTGGTTATTTGTAGTAATAATTCCATATTGGTTTACAAAAATTCCCATCGACCTTTTTTTTAAGTTAAGCACTTTTTTTCGTTTTGACAAAAACTAGACTTATTTCTTATTTTTCTACACAATTTTGTCTTTACATAAATTCGTTCTTTATTGTTCATCTTCTTTGAAATATATATCCAACACAATGCAGTTTTAATACGTTTTTCTTAGGTTTTTGATGGGTGATTTTCAATATTTTTAATTTGACATACTATTTTTTGAGACATGTCAAAATTACTTTTAGATAACCGCCTAACTAACCATTTTTTCAAGCTAAAAAATCCATTTAACGCTTATGTATCTGTATGTATCTGTAGCCTTTCAGAAAAATAATTATAATAAATAAATTACAATTTTAAATTAAAAGGTTAACACACAAAACTATTGAAGATAGACCATTTAACATAATACATTCGAAAAGTTATAATTTTTTACATTTTGCTCTTATCCCCATGGGTCTAAAATAACCCCTTCAGAAAAAGCTTTCTTACTAAAATATATAATAATAATTTAAATAAATAAAATTATACACCGAATCTTACATGTTTTGAGCCTATTTATTTTAAAGTAAGTAAAGATAGCTCAAACGGCAAAAAAGTTATAACGGTTTAAAAAGTGTCCGTTTTTTTTGGGCCACCCTGTATAACAAAAAACTGTATTATTTAAAAAAAAAAAACTGAAAAAATTTAATAGGTTTTACATTTTAATCTATCAAAAAAACTGTCTGTATATTAAAACAATTGTACCTAGTGCTATTTAAAACCTAATCTGAAAATATTTTAAACAGCCTACGCGTTAAACTGTAAACATTTTTTTAAAACAATTGAGAACAGCGTGAAATCACTAACGTTTATTTATTGTTATCTATTAAACAAACTTCAACGTTACTTTATTTACTCAATATCTCAATGTTTATGTCTGAATCATGCAAAGTATATTTGAATAGGATCATCGTAAATCAAAACATTCAAATATAAAAATGAAATTGGTTTATCTATTACAATGTATACATAATATAAATTCTTACTTTTCTTTAAAATAAAGGATAAGGGGCTGTTCAATTATTATGTCACCGCTATATGGGTGGGGAGGGGGTCAGAGGTTAAGTTACAAAAAGTGACACGGGGGAGGAGGGTGTTGTATCGGATATTTCTTAGGGGGGTAGGAACAAAAGTGACAAAGAAATATATGGGGGAGGGTCCTAACTGCTTTGACATAATTATAATAATAATAATTGTTGAACAGCCCCTAAAAGAGCATATTTCGAATTCTTAGGTTATATAGTTCCTTATATAAACGGCTATGTCAGACTGTGACCATACCAGGAAACCAAAAGACGTCTTTTTGACGTCAATTATTGGCCAATAACTGAATTACATGAAGTCATAAGTCACAGCCCAGGGACGCAACATTACACAGATGAAAATCCTGCTGTGTAAATGGTTATTTTTTGTGTGTAAAAGTAAGCGTGTAAAAATTTAACACGTTTCCGTGTTAATTTTACACAGGACGTTTACACGGTAGCCAATTTCATCAGATTCTACACAAAAATGTGTAAATAAACTGAAAAATGTGTAAATGTACTCATAAATGCGTAAATATACTTAGAAATGTGTAAATATACTCATTATTGTGTAAATATACTCACAATTACACGGACATTTGGTAAAGTCGTAGCAGAGGGTAGGAATTTGTGCGCGCGCCGTGTTGATCTTCTGCGGCCGTGACTCAGTTTAAGACGCAACGTGGTGGAAGCGTGTTGGTGTGCCGAAATGGATTTTATAAATATAAAATTAAAATATAAAGGTTGCAAATGGGTAAAAATACCGACAAGTATGAAGTATGAAGAAATTGGTAAGTTCCTAATCCCTATAAAATCCATTAATGATCGCCAATTATTTATGTATAAATTTTAATCTAGTTAAAGTTCACGTTTGTCCAAGGATACAGGTGTTCGGAAGTTACAACGTATTAAATAAATTTATATGGTTTGTTTTTTATAGGGCAAAAATCTTATTTTCTTATGATTTTGCATGATTGTCTGCAATAAAAATGCCGGATCATGGCGTCTGTTCAGCATATTTACACAGCGACTGTGTAAATAATACACAATGACTGTGTTAATTTTACCGAAAACTGTGTAAATCTTACCGATGACTTTGTAAATTTTATAGAAAACTGTGTAAAATTGCCAAAAATGTCATATATTTAACAGTAAAATTAATACATTCCTATGGATTAGACAGGAAAGCACCATTTTGATGGTACAGAGCGATCTTGATAATACGGACTTATTAAAACCGCGGTGACCCGGATTAGTAAATAATTCGGATTACTGAAGCGAGACAGTCTTTGTATTGAAAAGTGAAACGTAAAAATTTCTAAAACAAACGTATTTGTATGATTTTTTGTTATTTTAAAGCCTAAAAGTAACCTGTACAAAAAAAATCAAAAAACACTTGAAAATTTTTTCAAAATTTTTAATGTTTTTAATTTTCTTCTTGCGAAAAATGAAAATTTTTTGAAAAAACAATTTTTTAAAATAGTTTTTATTTTTTTTTTAAAGTTTAACCCCCATAACTTTTTGTTTTTGGGGGATTACTTTTAAAGTTGGTAGAATTGATCCTTAACTACCTATAATAGTAATTTTTCCTAAAAAATTTAAGAAATTAATTTACGTTAATCGGAATTTTCTTTCAGCTTTTTTTGATTTTTTTTTGGGATTTTTTTAAAAGTTTAACCCCCCATAAAATTTTGTTTTACTTTGAAAAACAATAGGGATCTTCCCCTCATGGAACTTGACTTTTCCTAAAAAATTCGAGTCGATCGGCTAATTGGTTCTTGAAGGACATTTTCAAAGTTTCTTATTTTTTTTATGAAACACATTTGTATTCAAGAACTTTTTGTCTAGGACGTTTTTTGGCGATTTTGGGAAATTCAAAACTACCGTGTAATAAATAAAAAGACTTAACATGATTTCTCTTTCAAAAAACCGCTGGGCGCGACCTTCAAATATTTTTATAAAAAATCTAAAAAAAAATAGAGGGTTGGTTTTTGACCTAAATGAACCCTAAAAAAGTCCATTTTTAAATTTTGTCTGGTCACCCTACTACACATACTACGTAGTAGTATAAGAGAGTTCCCACCGACCTGGAATTTTAAGTTCCTCAAAAAAAACCTGTAAAAAGCACTGGAATTTGCCTATATTTCACGAAAACCTGGAATTTGGACATTTTTAAGCAAAAAAGTTTGGAAACATGTTCTATTTATTTTACCAAGAATAACTCTTAAATTAAAAATATTCTGTAAAACTGTTTAAAAATTAAAATACATATCAAATTGGCAAAAAAACAAATAATATTTAAAATAATAATAATAATAAGAAAATGACGGACATTTTTCAAAAATTTTCAAACAAAAACGTCCGTCATTTTGTTATTTTTTGGCCAAAAATGTTTCTTCTGTTTCGGGCTATAGCGACATCAATACTGAATAATATTACGTTTTGTTTTTTTTTTCAGTCGATCCAATCATGGCGACCACCGTTTTTTGATGTTTCATACTCGAAACAAAGAAAGATAGGACCTACGTTTATATGAACATTTCTTCATAAAATTCAATCAACTTTTCATTGCCAAAGTTTGTAAAGAGGTTAATGCTAATGCACCAAATCACCCTGTATAATATATAATTATCGTATTTAATAAAGAATCAGTATAATACAATTTGTTTCATTATCCTGTTTAAAAAAAAACAACATAGGTATATTATTATATGAACACGGTGTTAACTTTACCGATAACGATGTAAATTTTACCATAAATGGTGGATTTTTCATTTTAACAGTAAAATTAATAAATTCTGTTTTTGTGTACATTTACACATTGTTACAGGTAAACCACTCTAGAAAAAAACCTTGTTTACCTATAATAATTTGTAAATGTACACAAAAATGAAATTTATCAATTTTATTGTTAAAATCAAATTTACACGGTTTTCGGTAAAATTTACACAATTTTCGGTAAAATTTACTCAATTTTCGATAAAATTTACACAACTTTCGGTAAAATTTACACATTTGTTGGTAAAATTTACACATTTTTGAGTAAATAAATCATTGCTCAATTACACATTAGTGTGTTAAGACTTTACACAATTCGATTACACATTTTTGTGTAAAGTTGTACACACTTCCGTGTAGACCTGCATTGACACGGTTCCGTGTTAAAATGTGTAAAAATGTGTAAATTTTTTTCATCAGTGTACTAACGTTATAATAAAGTCAAAAATATTACGTTAGAATAACGTGTTCAAAATTATATATCTCTTCAATTGATAGTTATTTATGGTAAGAAAGAGGAAACTAGGATTTTGCCAATGAGAAAATTAACCCACAAGGCTGGAGGGGGAGTGGGTTAATTTTAGAGAGGGCTATATTATAATATGAGATCCTATGTTAGAATTTCTTGCCATTACTCCGTCCGCATATCTGCTCTTGTAAAAGGAAATTTCCACAGGCATAGAAAATCCATACTAATCCGATGATGTACATAGCAGGCTAACTATATTCGCTATAGCGACTGAACAGTACTGTTCAGTTTATGTAATTCTAGAAAAAGACTTTATAAAGTCATCCATCTTTAATCAATATATACATTTTAAAACTCTTTTTAGTGGTAGAAAACAATAGGTGGCGCCACCTATAGCATCAACTTTAAATTGACTTTCCAGCGACGTACAATTTTGATGACTTCCAGATTTGACCATGGATGGAGTTTACGGCTAAGATAAGGAAGATGGAATTGCAAGAATGGTAGAAGGAATGGAAGAAAACACTTGAGAGCAAAGGAAAGTTCTATAAAACACACACAGAAAACCTACAGGAAAAACCTTGGTACTGGAATACAAACATGGATAGAAGACATACAACTACAATATGCAGGTTACGCAGTGGACACTGTCTAACAAAAGCTCACCTACATCGAATTAAACCTAGCGACTCCGACAGATGTGACTGTGGGGAAGTCGAAAACCTGGAACACATTTTCCTAACTTGCAACCAGTATGACCAGCAGAGAAAAATGTTATTCAATCAACTAGCCAGCCAAATAACCAACCCAGCCAACCTTCAGACAATTATATCCAACCCTACAATAGATATAGTCGATTCAATATCCCAGTTCCTTAGAAATATTCAAAAATCCCTTTAAAGACATACCAACTACTAAACGTAAAAATCCCAATTCCCAAGAGACTTTTTGCTAAAAATGAACAGTAGTGTTTAAAATGATCAGTAGTGCTCTTTATAATGCTCTTAGTAATAAACAGTAGTGCTTAAAAAAAAAAAAAAGTAGAATTCAAAGGAACAGTAGTGATTAAAAATAAACAGTATAAGGAAAAAGAGTGGTGCTTATTTGTAAATATTGTAGATATGACGAACAGTAAAGTAGCAAGTGGCAGAAATGCTTAAATGCAATGCCAAAAATTTGACGAAGAAGAAGAAGAAGAAGAAGAAGAAGATTTGACCAAAAACTGATGTCTTGTCGACGTCTGATATGCGTGGTATGTATGACGTCACAAATTTGACCTAAAACTGACGTCAATAGTACGTCGGGCATCTTATCTGGTTTCCTCGGATGTAAGGCTTTCGCTCTTCAGTTTTTATATAACAACTTCTAAAGATTAATAAAAATGTACAGAAAAATACACTAAAATATTTTTAAATATTGTATTGTCATTTAAATTAAAATTCTCCATAGTTAACTAACTAACTATGATAGTTACATACAGAGAACTTTGTAACATGACAGCGACTTTCTTTTTTTAAGCTTATTTTAACCAGTTACACTGCTCTACAAAAAAATAAATTCCGGGGACCTTTTAGTTAAGTAAAGTTAATAATTTATTGTTTATCAGAATAAATCTATAACAATTAATTAATAATATAATAAATAAGGAAATGTATTAGAACTAAAATATAATGTAAAATCTACCTTTTAGTTGCATCTGGCTATATTTGATGCGCTGATTTCGGAACCTTTTTCCGTTTTTCTCGATCAGCTCTTTTTTTTTTGAGATAAAGGGCACAGTAGTTTTTTACCTACACTGTAAAAAGTGATAGTAAATTTAAAGCAGTTATCCTTGTGATGAAATACTGAATTATACTATCTCATATAAGCAAATTTAAAAACTGTAATAATGCTTAATTTTTCATGTTATTTGTAAATTTTAAGTTAAACCACAGGTTAGGTTGCAATATCCCTTGAAAAATACAGGAAGTGCTTGTAACAATAGGTCTAATTCACAGTAACATTAAAAAGCACAGAACAACTTTAAAAAAAGCTGTAAATACACGACGGTAATAGTCAAACGCTTTAAATTTACTTTAAAAATTAAGGTATTTTTTCAATTTTTTACAAAAATTTACTATAACAATTTCTGGGAACAAATCACCTACAATAATTGTGGACATGTTTTTAGAGAGTATAGTTTTAGTGAAAAAAATAATTACATTTTAAAAAAACGAGCTGATCGAGAAAAACGAAGCAAGGTTCCAAAAACATAAGCATAAAATAGGACTAGAATCAACTAAAATGGTGTCGGCAAATTTATGTGCATTGTTGTGCAGTGACCATATTATTTTAACTACACTTGGACTTGCTGGGTTAAAATAAAGTGTGGTGTGCTGCTGTCAAAGTTCTATGTATGTACCTTATGTTGTTTTTATTTTTCTACTATTACTTTAAAAAAAGTTTTATGCACTAGCGACGTTTCGTCTTTAATTAAGACTATATCAAGCTAAAAGAAAGAATAAGACCTTATGTAATAACACACAAAAAAGGTATATAACTTAAAAAAAAATAAAAAATAAATAAAAAAGACTACTTTTTAATTTTATGCCTAGATAATACGATAAACATTTACCTTAGCATTAAAACACTACATTTAACCTAAATATTATTTCAATAAACAATTACGAACATTTTAATTTAAACCCCTATGTCGCTTACGATGTTATGTAAAAAAAAGTTTGATATATAAAAACGTGAATGAGAAGAACTTGCGAAACATTAACATTTAAATTAGTTTAATGAGTGGTTCATAAAATTGATATGATCCACTATTTGATTGCGATTTAATTAAATTTAAACTTGATCAATTAACTTTTTTGTTTGATTTCATGATAACAAATTTGCATAAATTCCTACTTAAAAGTTGTTTTATTTTAAGTCAATACATTTATGGCATGTAATATTTAATATTTATCTATCTATTCTAACAGAGCTGGGATCCCGGGAAGGCAAAGCAAGATGTAATACGACCTAATATGGCCCACATGTTTAAAAAAATACTAAATTGCGGAAAACAACTATATATTTTCTTTCTTCAAATATATTTTCTTTCTTCAAATATAACCTTAATGGTATTCCCACCTGAGTTTCGAATCTGATACATGTACACTTCTGTGTTAATGTTTTATAATTTATAAAAAAAAAAAAACTTAAATGTAAATTTAAAAAGGAACACTGATTGAAAAATCAAAAATATTTATATTGTGCATGGTATTTTTCCGGAAAGTTTAAAAGTATCTCTGATAAAACCTCTCCACAAAAAGGGAGATCCAGGGTTAATAGAAAACTATAGACCGATAAGTCTATTGTCATCATTTTCTAAAATTTTCGAAACGGCTATGTCTAGCAGAATAACACAGTTTTTTCAGGTTAACAAACTTTTTAACGACTGTCAACATGGCTATATAAAAAATCGCTCTACAAACACCGCAGTGCACGATTCGCGCATCAGATCCTTTTGGGCTTTGAACAAGTAGAATATATCATCGGTATATTCCTAGATCTGTCTAAGGCTTATGAGTCCATTAATCACAACATTTTACTAGAAAAGCTTGAGAGGTATGGTGTCAGGGGTAGTGCTCTGCGGTGGGTTAAGTCATACCTTGAGGGAAGAAGTCAAAAAGTTGCTGTCGTTAGAGGGGGCGTAAGTTTTCTATCCGAACCTATTTGTGTGGATGATATAGGGATAGGTCAAGGAAGTGTCATCGGCCCTTTACTTTTTATTATATTTATGAATGACATCATAAAGCCTTTGTACAATTTAACATGTAACTTGGTAAACTTCGCCGATGACACAAATCTTTTAATGAAAGCAAAAAACCACAAAGAACTGCTGAATTTAGTAAACATTGCTACGGAAAGAATACTTAGGTGGCTATTAAAAAACAAGTTACTTTTAAATAAGGAAAAAACCAATATATTATTGTTTAAAACATCTAGATCAAACATTGAGACCCCAGAGGTAATACCATTTGATAACATTTTTATAAATACATCAAGCAGTACAAAATTTTTGGGATTAGTGTTAGATGAAAATTTAAATTGGAATCTACACTTGGACTACTTAAATAAAAAACTTAATTCTGTTCAATATACTTTACGTGTTTTAAAATTATATATTAATTCCCAAACTTTAAAAACAATATATTTTGCAAATTTCCAGTCGTTGCTTAGATATGGTATTATTTTCTGGGGTCAAAGCACCAATGTGGTTGATGTATTTAAAATTCAAAAACGCGCAATGCGCACAATATTAGGGTTGCGATACGATGAATCGTGTAGGGGCCATTTTAAAAATAATAATATTTTAACATTAACTGGTTTATACTTATATGAACTTCTGACCTTTTTGTTTAAAAATAAACATTTATTTGAGTCCGCAAAACCTTTAAGTGAAAGAAATCATAATTTAAACTACCCCCGCCATAGACTAGTACAGTTTGAAAAGGGTAGCTTTTATTCTGGTATTTATGTTTTTAATAAATTACCTGAACATTTAAAATTATTATCAAACTTTAGAACTTTTAAAAAACAAATTTTACCATTTTTAATTCGCTTAGAGCCATATTCTTTGGCCGATTATTTTAATATTTAGTTTTAAATTACTTTTTATTGTATTTAATTTAGTTTATTATAGACTAACTTTTTTTGTACTTTTGACTAGTTTCGTACTCATGATTGTCTATGCATAAATGTCTTATGCACAAGTGTATATTCAATTGTAAATTATGAAATAAAGATTATTATTATTATTATTATTATTATTATTATTATTATTAAAACGTTGTTGTGTCAACTTTTGGTATAGAATACAATTTTTACTATTATTCTAAAACATTATAACGTTATATTAAGTACAATCAAACCATATTTGGGCTTAAGTAGGATTTTATTGAATTAAAATAATAAGCATGCAATTTTCCCACAGGTTTATCTGGATTATGATCAATTGAGGCAGAAATAAATATAAAAAAAAACACTCAGACCAGCTGGTCCATTGTGTGTTGGCATTAACATCAATGTCATATCCTCATACTTGCTGTATGTACAAAGAGACTATGAATATGTTTCAAATCTCTGGAAGATCATAATCAAAACATTTTTGTAAAGCATATAGAACGATATCGCGATTGCTACAAAATGTAACACTTTAATTAAAACTCTTGGAAGAGTATATTAAAGTACTAGTTTCATAAAATACGTTTTTAGCGCACGAGTACAAGTTTAGAAAAAGAGCCGCTTGCGGTGAGTTTTCTAAAGTACTAGTATTCTATTTTGCTCTAAAATTTTAAAAAACTTACATTTAAATTGATGACTGATTAGGGATTTTTGTTGCGAATTGGCATTACAGTTTTCGCCATGTTTAAAATTCTAAGAACGAATATTATTTTTATATATTTTATAGTCTTTTCTTCTCTTTTCCACTGCAAGTAACCAAGCCACAATTTTAACATGGTAAAACATAACCTAAACACAGAATTTTGTAGAAAATTAAACTTTAAACCGACGTTCACAATTGCACGGCAAACGTCAAGAGATAGACTTTTGTCTGTTGCCAACCCAAAAGAAAAAAAAGTAGAGACCTCTTATGGGCCTATAAGAACACGTAAAATGCGTGTGATTATGAGCTTATAAGAGTCACAAAATAGAAAATAGTATATTAAAGTTATGAAATGAGTGCTTTATACCATTTTTTTCTCTAATATTTAAAAAAGCTTACATTTAAATTGATGACCGATTTAGGGATTTTTGTTTTGGGTTGGCATTACAATTTTACCATATTTGAAATTCATAGAACAAACGATATTTTGATATCTTTTATAGAAAGCTTTTCTTTTTTTCACTGCAAGTAACGGTCACAATTTTAACACGGTAAAAATGAACCTAAAACACAATTTCGTAGAAAACTAAACTTGAAAGCGGTGTGGACATTTGCACGGAAAACGCCAAGCGATTGTCTTTTGTCCTGTATTGCCAACTCCAAAAGAAAAACAGTACAAACTATAAGAATACGCAAAGTACATGTGATTATGAGTTTATAGGAGTCGTAAAATAGAAAAAATTAATATCCAATCTAAAAAAACAGATTTTAAAATTTAGTAAATGCTTTTAAATTTTTGTTGAACTACTTTAATTTATTAATAGCTATACAAAAATTAAAATTTTAGGTCTTTAAACACCTAAGGCTAAGGAAATAGCTGAAATTTATAGTGGTTTTAAAAAATACACAAAATTTTTATTTTAATTAATTAAGAATATACATGTATGTATTTTTAATTATAATTAATTACTATTATTAGTAAAATCTTTCACATTTGGTATTTAAATGGTTTAATTTTAAATAATAATAGAATGTTTTGCGCAGGTAAAATGAATATTAACAAAAATGCTTGGAATTGTTTAAGGTGAAAGAAATAAATCAAACTTTAATTTATTAAGTTATGTGAAATAGTTTAGTATTCGTATATATTAAATCTTATTAATATTTATTTATAACATTTTAGAAATATTTATATAATATTGTTTTCATTTACAAAAACAGCCACATTTTATCTTTTAGTTAAACGATTAAACAAGACTTTATCCAATAAAAATCCCTTAGTTGTACATATAGAGAATTAATTACTAAAAACAAGTACCTATGGGTGGGTATTTAGATTAAGTTCAAGAGTTTGTATATCCAAGCATGTTAAGTAGGGTGAATTTGCCTGTTGTGGGCCAACTAAAGTATGATCCATTTAAAAGTGATAGTGACTCATATTGAAAGTTTTTGCCGCGCGGGGAACAAAACGTGAGGACAGTAGACCAGATTTATGTACAAGCAAGAAACTCACATTTTGCTCTGTAAAAAAATTGAAATTTGGTGAGATAATAAGGTCGCAAAAATGGGTATCATGTTTACAAAAAAATTAGTTAAGTGGAAAATGTATTATTTACTGGTCGAGAACATGCATAAATGAAAAAATAAAGTTAGTTTTTTTATATACCAGACTATATTTTTTCTACATATTTTTGTGAGCTGAAAACGAATATGACAATGAAAAAACTTTTTGACCCCTTAAAATCTTGAGATATAGCGCACATTGTTTTTTGTATGCATTCAAGGCCAAAACAAACAGGATTTCAGAAAAAGTTTTTTTTTTTATGAAAATATTGCTAAACAAAAATGATTCATGACATAACTTACAGATTTTAAATATCTACCCCTGTTATATTTTTACAGGGCCACAAACTCCAGATATTGCACTTTTTTCGTGCTTTTCCGACATATTTCATTAAAAATGTTATATAAATAATACAGCTATAGCCAAAAATTTATATATGTAATACTACTACATATACATGCTTTATAAAAAAATTACATATATATTTTATGTCCAGTGGTGCGGAGTCTGGGGGATTAAACATGTCAAAAAAATATATATCATAAAATTGTCTGATACCCTTAACCAAACTGTTTTTTTAAGGTTGTTTTAGCGATTTAAAAAAAATTGACAATAAAAGACCTCCCTGATCCCTAATTTGTTTCAAAACTACACACACGGTGGATAAATTGTATCATAAAGCTGGTAAAAACCGAAAATAATCTCTTTTTTGCAGTACTCTTAAACAAGCGTAAGAAGTCTTCTATTTTATAAATAGTAATAAATTAAATGGCGGATTCAATAAGGTAGAAAAAATTAATTAGATATAATTATTTTTTTTTCATAAATACACTTTAGGTATAATATAAATATATTTATGAAAAAAAAAAAAACTAATTATAACTAATTATTTTTGTCCACCAGAAGTCTACTATATTGAAAATTTATTACTACTTTTAAAATGGAGGACCTCTTAAACTCTCGTTTACCAGTTGTAAAAAAAGATTATTTTCGGTTTTACACTGCCAGTAAAAAAGCTTTCCCATTTTACCACCTGCGCGTAAAATAGATTTTTTATTATCAGATTCACTTCCAGCAACCTCAAAAACGTCAATATACCAATTTTCACAAAAATCACCCCCCACCCCTAAGGGGGTGGGTTTCAAAAAATATATTTCAAGATTCATTTTTATCAACCTCAAAAACCCCTATCTACAAATTTTCACGAAAATTTGGAAAACATTTCAAAATATTTACCCCCTCACCCCCTCGGGGGTGGAGTTAGAGAAATGTTATTATCAGATTCAATTTCAGCAACCTTAAAAACCTCTATATAGCAATTTTAAATTTTTTCTAAAAAAATGTATTTTTCCCCATTTTCCCCCCTTGCCGCACGCCAATGTTCACCAAAAACAATCCCGAGCGAGAACTTTTTGTAACACACCTGTATGCCAAAATTTAAGTCTCTAGCTTAAAGCGTTCTTAAGTTATCGTGCTTACAAGATTTCCCGGACAGACCGATCGACCGATCGACCGACCGATCGACCGATCGACAGACAATTTTTTTTTTTTTGCTTGAAATTGATTTATATCCACATAAAACATCATAAAACGCAAAAATTTGCAAAAAAAAAATTGAAAATTTTTGCACGAATACAAGGCTTTCCGAAAATTTGAAAAATTTCAAAATGGGAAAGCAAAATTAACTAGGATAGATATTTAAAATCTGCAAGTTACGGCATGAATCATTTTTATTTAGAAATATTTCCATAAAAAAAAACTTTTTCTGAAATTTTGAGGATTTATTTTTTGGGCTAGAGTGCTCTATATCTTAAGATTTTGAGGGTCAAGAATTTTTTTATTGCCATATTTGTTTTCAGCGCCCAAAAATACGTAGAAAAAGTATAGTTTGGTTTACAAAAACCTAACTTTATTTTGTTTTGTGGTCCTGTGTAATCGGATAAAAATTATTAATAGAAAATATTTTTATTAGTATACAAAACATTCAGATGAAAAATTAATTTGGCTATAAATATCGTTGGAAAATATATAATTTAAAAAATAAAGCTATGGGAAGAACTAATATTGGAGAAATTATAAAAATTGAAAAATTGAAGTCGCCCAATATAAATAAAACAAAAAAATCAGTTTTGCTCAAAAATATAGGTTTCTTCTTTATAAAGAAGAAACCTATAGGTACAGTTATCTTAAAGATATAAAAGACCATTACTTAAAAATTTTATTGCCCTATAATATTTTTTTCTGTAGATAATAATAAACTTACCTATCTTTCAAGTTAACTGCCAGTCATATTTGGTTTATTAGCAGTATTAATAATTATTATTACTCCAAATATAATTTATTAACAACTATTATCCAGCACATGATCGTTTAGCGTAATAAACAACACTTATGGTATAATAATTATAAGCGATATATCACCGAAACTATATGTTACAGTGTTGGAGAAATTTAACTAATTTAGATTTATTCCGAATCCCAAGCCAATTTTTAATTGGGTAATTTAAAATTTACTTGAGCTCGAAATTCTGATATGTGTTCTTGAAATGGTTTGGACTTTTAAAGATAAATATTATTTTTGGTTAAATTTTTAAACAATTACTCTTTCAGAATACATATGCCTTTGCATATCTAGTAGACCTAATTATAATAATAATAATAATAATAATAATAATAATAATAATAATAATTATTATAGTATAGAAATTTTCTTGGGAATAGGGTTAATAAAACCAATCGAGTTTTTTTAAAACTTTTTAGTAACGTTTCGAAGCACTTTTTCTCCATCTACGGACCTATTAACAAATAAAAACATATAAGCAACAACTTTTAGACATTTTACACAATTATCGACATTTGATATGAACTATACGCTATAGACAAAATGACAAAATGTAGGTACTTACTATTGTTTAATTAGTGGAATTGCTTGTTATCTCCTAAAATTGGTTATGGAACATTTGGAAAAAAAAATAATTGAAGCCCTAAAATATTATATTCTATTGAAGGTACATGGACCATATAATTATATCAGTACCTGAAGGAAAAGAAGGAGAAATTCTAAATATTTTTAACAATATATATCCTTCAATTAAATAAACAATAGAAAAATAAACAAATAATAGAATTAACTTTTTAGGCGTCACATTTATAAGAAGAGGTTAAAATTTGGAAACTAATTGGTACCAAAAACGCACATGGTCTCAAATATATTTACATTATAGCTCCAACCATGTTACTTCGCAAAAAAAAATCCGTTTTTATATCTTTAATAGACCGAGAGTTGGGAGTATTGGTCTATCGCGTCTGTACAAGACAAGTCAAATAGCTTGAGTTCGATTCTCACTGGTGCCGATTTGCCTTTTTCAGTTAATTAATAATTGAAATTTGGCGAAGGCGTAAGTGAAGCGGACACTCCCTATAAAAACTGGTTCGAAAGTGAGTATAAGCCGGTGGTTCTCTCTACTACTAGCCCACACAAGTCCTGGACTTAGGGGATGCCTAATTAAGTAGAATAGTACGGGGTTAAACAAACATGTAATGTAATGTAATAAAGTTGAGCAGCCCAGAATATAGAGAAGCCAACATAAACATAGTAAAAAGTGTCTTTAAAAAGAATAATCAAAAAGATTGGATGAGAAAGCCATAAAAGTTAGAGCCCACAAGATTTTTAACACAGAACATAAAACAAAGACGCCAGATTTAGAAAACAAAAACCTTTTGGTACTACCATATACCATATATGGGGTTTGGAAATTAAGAAGTAGCCTGATCTATTGTGAATCCCCTTTGCAATTTAGTCCACATCAAACTTTAGGCTTCCAAAGAAGCCTAAGAGTTTTTTGGGGGCTACTTTGGATATATCTGCAGGTCTTCTAAATTAAACACAAGAATCTCCAGTCATAGAATCACAATCACAACAAAAAAGGGAATAGTACCGCCTTATCCTTAGATGCATTGACAAACACGCACAACATAGACTTTAAAGAAGTGTAAATATTGTACAAGGAAACAGATAAAAAAAGAGAGAAATAGCAGAAATGATATTTATTAAAAGAGAAAAAGAAGCGATAAACAGAAAAACGGATGTAAACGACTTGAGTGGAATTTATTTCAACCTAATAAAGGCTCAAATAAATAATTCTGTTACCTAAGCAAGTGTGTATTTTTATTCATTATTTTAAATTATGTGTTAGTAAAATATCAAATTATTGATAATTATGTCATATTTCAATGGTGTTTCCTGTAACAATGGCTAAACGCAAGGGATATTCTATTAGATCATATATACATAGATGCGCCTTGAGTCCACGTCAAACCGATATGTTTTCATTGCTATATCCAGACAGATTTCACCTTCCAGCTTCTGGTCACCACCCACCACTATAATGGTTTGTTTATAATTGGCTTTGTATATTTTTTACATAAAACAAATCAACATTAATGCCATATCTATGTATATATGATCTAATGATATTCTATGGCTAAATGTAACATGCGTAGAAAAAAAAGTACCTACATTTTTTCATTTTGTCTTTAGCGTAGCAAATGTCCATAATTGTGTAAAATGCCTAAAAGGTGTTGCTTATATGTTTTTATTTGTTAATAGGTCCGAAGACGGAGAAATATTGCTCCAAAGCTTTACTAAATAGTTAAAAAAAACTCGATTGGTTTTGTTAACCCTATTCCCAAGAAAATATCTATACTACTATACTACAGAGTAAAAACCATAGACAAGGAAAGACCTCCAAAGCCGTTGCGGAATACTGTGATAAATGTGCCTAGCGCATCTGAGATAAACTTGCACATGCGCACTACTATTGTTGTTTTTGACGAGTATTTTTTAACCTTAGTTTTGTGTGTCAAATAAAAATTGTAAAAAATTCAACAAAAAACAATAAATATCTACGAAGAAACGTCGAAATAGTTTTTTAAAATGATTTTATAAGAATTTTTCGAGGTGTGTTTGAGTTTCGGGATTTTGTACACCTACTTTAAGTACACCAGGGATTGACCCTTTGCTCTTCATAAAGCAACAATACAGGTTAGGTTTAAAGTTATAAATAAATGCAGCAAAAAAACAATTAAAACACAGTAGAAATCGAAAAATGAACAGAAACAAACGACGATCTGACAGTACTGACAGTATAAACAAACTACTAATAATTCGTCACCCTAGTATTGGTTTGCCATATCTCTATTTTTGGACATTTTAAGATTTTTACTGGGGGATTTTTGGAGATAAGACAAATGAATACTGGGGTGATGAACTGTTTTACGACCGACAGCATTTCACAGCTGATAGAGATGCGTACTGCGCAAGGTCAGATATATTGCGTTACGTCATTTCGCTGCCCCGTTCTGTCACAAAATAATCTTGCGCAGGCTGGACTAATGGTTCTCTTTCCTTCTCTATGGTAAAAACGCATCTAAAGTAAATAATAATAATAGTCTAATAAGTTTTTTTATTAATTTAATTTTTTTTTTTCATTTTTCGCAAAAAGAAAATTTAATAAAAAAAATTTGAAAATAAAAAAAAATAAGTTTTTTTGAAAACTTTTTTTTTTTGAAAAAAATAATATATTTTTTTTAATAATTTTTCGTTTTTTAAAAAAGATCTTTTTAAATAAAAAATATTTTTTTTTAAGTATTTGGGAAATGCATTATACTATTTACTGTGAATAATATATAATGGAATGCGTAGCATTACATATCTTCACAGCTTGTTATTTTTTTGCTCTAGCACTTTATGGGAGGTACGCCACTGGAAAATTGATTTTATGGACAGTAAAGTCCATTTAGATTCATCAGAAATATAAATTGAGATACAGTACATTACTAAACGCTATCATTATGTAATACTAAATCGATTTATTAATACTAGATATTACTATAAATTATTGTAAACTCGTAATTTAATTTTTTCCAAACATCGAACAGTAAAGAACCTATAAATTATTGTAAGAATTTAATATGATATTTTCACTATTACAAAGAAACCAGATGTTATTTAATAATTTATTCTTATTTATTTATTTATTTTTTATTTAAAAAAAAGGTTGTATAGTTCTCCGCATGACACAGTCTCCGACGTAAGGGGGAGGTATAATGCGCGCTCTCTTCTTTCCGTCAAAAGCGTTATAGCCTATTTATATGTAGTTTTTAAAGCAGTAAATAATAGTAATTTCTAAAGATACACCACTAGTAGTTTAAAAATTTGTAAAATTTATTTAAACTATTTTATCCAAAAAAGAAACTTTTGGTTAAATTTTTTAAAATGAAGAACTGATTCTACTTTTAGAGTTCCTAGAAAGACCCTTGGTATACCACGGTACAAGGTATACCTTGTTCACTATATATTTTTCTTCTTCCTCTTCTTCTTCTTCTTCTTCTTTTTATTCTTTTTTTGCCTTTGAATTTAATGTAATTTATTTGATTGTGCAATCAAAAAGGGACCTATTTTCCAAAAAAATGTGACGTTATATACCGGGTGTTTCAGGAAGGTGGTTCGACCCCCTTTTTTACTTTTTTATGTAGGATCGTGACATTTTCAGGATTTTCATAATATATGTATAATTTAGAACTTTTTGACATGGTTAGACATTTTTTGGCACCGGAAATTAATCAAACTTTCGATTTTTAAATACCATGTATATTTTTACATATTTCGATTTAAAAATTAATTCTGAGAACAAGCATGTGTCACTTGTCAATTATTCACAGGTCATGTCATTTTTTTATTACAATTTTTATTTTAAATCTACTGCCTTAAATTAGCTTATTTGCTTAATTGTTGGTCTAGTGTCTTCATTAAAATACTATTTTGATTTTTTCCCATAACTCTAAATGCGGTGGTCTCTAATGGTTCGAAAATCATACTTTGGTCCATAAGTCATTTTTTTCAAATGGAAAGAGGGTGGCTAATTAAAATGAAAGAGAATTTTCGTGCCAACATTTTAATACCACACATGAATAGTTTATTTGGAAGAACTTGGCATTAAAAGACAAAAGATTTAAAATGAAGATTTAACTAAAAAATGACATGACCTGTCAAAATTTGACAAGTGACACATGCTTGTTTTCAGAATTAATTTGTAAATCAAAATATGTAAAAATATACAGGGTGTTCCATTTAAAAATCGAAAGTTAGATTCATTCCCGACGAAATCGGAAGTGCCAAAAAATTTCTAACTATGTCAAAAAATCTTAAATTATACGTAATATAGCTTCTGCAAATTTCAAGATCCTACCTGAAAAAGTAAAAAATTTAAAAATAAGAGTGTATTTAAAGTTAAACTAAATCTTTTACCGCATCGTAATGATATTTAACTCATTAACAAGTTGTTCAGAAAAGCTGTTAAGGCTGGAGCGGCCCACATGGTGTTTACTTTCGGGAAAAAACTTATTTTCACTCACCCTGCCCAAAATTGAAATTTGAATAAAACATTTTATTTTGGTCATTACTGAGGGATAAACCTACATTTAAAACAAAATCATCAAGTTTGTAAATGTTGATTACAACAACTTCAATCTAACTAAAATTAACTAAAATAAATAAATCAAGGACATGTAAGTAAAAAATAAATAAAAAAATACAAGGGTTAAAATACAAATAGAGCTATGTCATCACATATAGTCCTTATAAGTATAGAGGACTAAGTTTACGTATAAAGATTACAGACACAGTACGCTTAATATCATCTGGTAGTGTATTATTATAATTATAGTATAATTTATACTATAATAGTATATTACTCATTGAGCATATAATAATTGCTATTAATCAATGAGGGTGAATTTTGGGACACGAGCCGAAAGGCGAGTGACCTAGTCACCCGAATGATGAATAGCTATACCCGAGTAGAATTCTATACTTTATCCACGGTCGTTTTAAATTTTAAACGGTTTATTTTACCAGACCCGTGATTAATAGGCCCATTAATCACGGCCGTGCATAATAGTATATTAAGCACCGAGTACGCGAACCTAGTTTTCAATGCATGAGAGTGACTGCTTTTTTACAAGGCGGAGCCGTTGTGCATGCCGAATTCATCTATATGACACATCATTTGATTAGGATGATATTCCATGGGGGCAGGCATCTAAAAAGGCGATGATCTGCCCCAATGAAAGTTCGACTAAATCGCTAGGTTGCACTGATGGTGAACCTAAAAATCGCAGTCTTTCTTGTGAGAAGACAGGACATTGTCCCAAAATGTGGGATGCAGTTTCCTTATCATAGTCACAGAATCTACAGCGTTTGCTTTGGATAATTTTCATTTTATGAAGAAGATTGTTGAAAGTATCATGACCAGTTAGAAAACTGGTAATAGTTCTGAGTTTTTCTTATTTAGTTGAACAAGTGTTTTTGTATTGGAAAATGAGGGCTCTTTGATGAGCAATTTTGCTTGAACCTGTTGGGAAGCCCAGTGTTGGATAAAACTTCGATTAAGCCAGGTTTTTATATCCCGTGTAGATTTATTGCAATTTCAACATATCATCATCATCATCAGAAGCGGTGTAGTTATTACCAAGTAATAGCCACGGCACTCAGACCTGAGATCCATTGCGCATGCCGCAGTCATCTAGATAATTTCAACATAGGAATTCCTCATTATTTGACTGGACTAATAGGAATGTAAAAGTATTGTTTGTTAACAATGGCAAAATTTTTACAGCAAATTATTGAAGTCATTGCAAAAACAATTTATTCGTTTTATAATTATATAATTTATTTTATCGGTACTTAAATTAAATTTTTACTAATCTATTATTTCATAATAAATAATACAATTAAATTATTGTTTTGTGGCATTGATCTTTACCTTTTATTAAATTACTCTACATATTTAGGTATGTAGTAGTAGTTTTCTGTACATTAAATTCGCTATTTTTTTTTATGATAATAAGTCAGAAATATATATCAACCATTTACAACCCTTATGCTGTACACTACATATATACTACATACATCGACGCTCAAAGTGCAAAAGGTCGTATGTCATAATTTTATTGATGTGTTCTAAATTGTCGGAAACCTAAATAAAATGACATGATGTAAAGTTTAATGTCCACTCTATTTAGAGACCCTACTGAATTGTGACGTTTTATTAAAATTTCGAAGTGACAAAGTGACATACGACCTTTAGCACTTTGAGCTACGACATACTACTGTATTCTTAGGATAGCATGACAAGACTTGTAAATAAGCAATCACGTACCCATGGAAATGTCGTAACTTTTCCTAGGTGCGTAATTGCTTTACAACTCGAGTAATGTACTAGACTTTTTCTACCACCTAAAAGAGAAACATCAAAACGTAGAGTGAATATATTCGGTCTACGGTCAAACCTAAAAAATAATTAAAATAGTTAAAAATTAGTTATTAATATTTAACAAAATTTAAAGTATTATAGATATTGTACCTTTTATAAAGGAAAATTAACACTTTATTTTTAGTTTTTACTAAAAGTCCAAACTGTTGTTTGTAACTGTCAAATAAAATGACGTCCAATGGTTATGAAGTTAGCATTGTTAGAGTATAAATTCTTGCACAGGTAAAAATCATGTCCAATTTCCTACACAGCTTTAATCATTTTTGTGGTAGGTCTATTACACTGGTCTACAAAAAAAATAAAAATTCTTCTCCAAGGACTACACCTATCATGTCTTATGTATTTTTGTCTGCTGAAACCAAATTTTCAATTTAAAAAATGTTCGTTTGGATTTTTGAAAGAATTTTTTAAATCGGACATTAAAGACCCCTATTTTTTAACACCGACTTTTTTCACATTTTCTCGACGTTTCATGACATTTCAAATCCAAAAATTCAAAAAAAAAAATTTGAAATATCTTTCGACTTCACCCTTAAATAATAATTCATAGAAAAAAAATATAAGACCTTTGGCGTTGGAGATACGGCTTTTTATAATGTAGTGACTAATTATTAATTTTACTACCATATATAAAATATATATTTCTATTTACTGCTCTACAGGAACGTCCTATGAACAATAAATTTGAAAAAACGTAAAAAAAACGATCGGAAATAAAAAGTTAAGATTTGCAAAAAACCACCGTGTATATGTATGGAAAAAACTTTAAACCATACATATGTACTGTATTTTTCCAGTTGTTTTTTACAGTGTAATATAATAATCAAGAATGAGAATAGAGATTTTACTAATTTTCTTCACTATGTTTTAATATAATAACTACCTATTGAAAACATTATTATAATATGCAAATACTCATCTAATACATAATTGAGAATCGTAACCTTTTTCATAATAACAGGTGTTACAATTCTGACATTTACAATTGTAAGATTTTATTACTTATATATTCCTATTATACTTTCATTTTATGATTGTCTGGAATGAAGTGTAAAAGTGTTTACAATGATTTTATTTGATTAAAAGAATAAATTACGAAATAGGTACAATGATTTTATCCCAAATATAATTCGACCTAAGTCAAACAAACTTTGCCTTCTATAGTACGGCAGAAATTTTTTAAAAGCATTAATAGGTTTTATCAAGGTGGGCACTGAAATCGTAGATTTTGCAACATTGTTTGATTTTGTATGATAGGTAAGAATGTTTTTTTTAAAATAAGGTTATTTATTTTTAAAGTAGGGTTATTTATTTGTCAAATGTTAAAACATACAAAGCAAGTAAGTATATGCTTTTTCTAAAAATTAAAACTAGTAGAATAACATTTATCGAAAAATATAAAATATTCTAATTTACATAATTTTTTTAATTATAAAATTTTATAATAGTTATTTAAATAGTACAATACAAAAAACTAACGAAAAATACAATACTTACTGTGTTTTACCCTAGCGGTTCTTGTCAAAAGTTTAACCCAACATTTAAAATCTGTTGTCAGAATGATACGATGTTGTAAAACTTACCATTTCAATGCCTACCTTGATAAAAAATATTAATGCTTTTTAAAAAAGTACACTTGCAGTTGTCAGTAGCTTTTTCCCGGTGAAGTTAAAATTAAATTCTATTTAAATAATTCTAATTTTTAACTTTTTTTTAAATGATTTTTTTTTTCATACATGAACTGATAAAAAAAAATTTACACAATCGACCGTGTAGAACTAAATTGACACGGAAATGTGTTAAAATCTGTATAGTTGTGTTAATACGTTGTTAACATTACACATTTTTGCACACCTAATCACGTTCTCGTGTCAATTCAGGTCTACACGATCCACTGTGTAACTTTTTTTAGTGGGTATTTAGTATGATTGACTTTTTTAATGCACGTTCTTTTCGATTTTTTCGATTTTTTTAACACCTTGACTCCCGACGCACAGTGGTATAGAATGTAGCGGGCGCGTTCAAAATTAATATTTGAATTATAAATTAGTCTTGTGAAATGAATATTTTATAATATTAGAAAGAGAAAATAGTAGAAGTCATTCGAGTGCATTAAGGGCTTGTCGCAAACTAGTTGCGAACAACATTTTTTGTTCGTTCGTTAGTGAACATGCATTTTTCTTTATTTCGTATACACTAGGTCGTACGAAATAGTATATTTCTATCTCACGAGTACATAGTGCATATTTGAATTAAATGACAACTATGCACACTCATTTTTCCAAACGAGTACACATAGCTTTCATTTTGACAAAAGTGATTTGACGTTTATAAAATATTGAAATGTCAAAATTAAACACAGGTAATTCTTTAAAATATACATTTTTAAAGAGTCTAGACTGTAGATCGAACGAAAAATGTTGTTCGCAACTCGTTGTCGACAAGTCCTTAGTGCACTCGAATGATTTTTTGACTTGGCTTCGCTATTTTTTTATTTTGACAATTGACATCTGTCATTCTCTTCATTCGGACCTCTCCCGATCGTTTGGTCGGAATAGCGAGAATGGTCAAATGTCAGCAGTAAAACGATGATTCTATTCAAACCAGTGGCAACAGAATGATGCAGTAAAACGTACTATAAATTAAGGAAAATTTGACAGTTTACTAATTAAATTTGATTTCTGTGGATATGCTACCACATAAGACTGTAAAATTCTACAATGTTTTACATTTCATGAGGAAATATTGATGTTTTTTTTTATAAAATGTAAGGTAACTAAACCACAAATTAAGTAATTTTTATAAAATCTAGACATTAATAAAACATATTAAGTTATATTGACCTGGGTCAAAATAGTTATAACTATAGTTTTTATTTTTGACATGAAAAACAGAAATATTTGAATTGAAAAACATAAAAGACATCAAAAAAATCTGTAATGAAAGGTGGAAAATGGCATATAAACTAGGTGAGTAAAATTCGTAGAATTTACAACGTAAATATCTAAACAAAATTAGTCAAACCTCCATACATAAATATCACACATGTGAGATTTAAAAATATCAAACGAGTGCGATATGAGGCGTTTTCTAAAGAACAAAAGAGTGTGCTAAATGTCATTTTCATAGAGGATCGTAGGAAAATATAATATATGAACGGTATCTGGTTGCGATTTCAGTGCTCAGAAAATATTTTAGAATGGCTAAATATTCTTGCCAGTTTCCTAATTTCTGTTATGTCCACCTTTATCATTTTTTAAGATCTTATTTTTTTAATTTATTTTGCTGATTAATGATCATTTTGTCTTAAAAATTAATAATTAAGTTCAAGTTCCGGCATTTCAATTATAATTAGTAATTATTAATTACTAAACCATTTTAAATTAACGGCATGTGGTAATTACATATTTTCACCAGTTTACACTTTCGTTTTAATATGATATGTGTACTGTGCATACCTGTAATTAAAAGGGCAGTCTTCGGCAAGATTTTAATAACAAACTTTTACATCACGTCAGTCAAATAAACAAATATAAAATTAATCATTTGTGAACATTATCGGTATATACTGTATATTAGCTTTTTATTTTTTGTAGGTATGGCAATACATACAGTGCGGTCCAAAAGTCACCCCCCCCCCTCTTAACTTTTGAACGAGTTGAGGTATCGACTTCAAATTTAGAGCTCTTAAATAAGACAACTTAAACTATCTTTTAGCATATATTTGATATTTTCAGCTCTTAAAATGTGGGCAGGGGGGCATGGGGGATATTTTTTTTAATGGAAAGGGGGGTCTTGTGATACATCATTTTAAAGCTTATAAAATTCCCTATTTAAACTAACATTTTTAAATTTTTTAAAAATGTTTTTTAAGGTTTTGATTTTTCAATTTTTTGTGCTAAAACATTCGATTTTTTAAGTTTTTTTTTTATAAATTTTTAATTATGTCAACTAAAATTAGTTTAAAAGTATAATTAACATTTTTTTATGATGAAATTGGGCATTTTAAAAAACATATTTGTTTTTTTTTAGAGGAATTTTGACATTAATACCCATTTTCCACCCCATTTTAAACCCAATTTTTTTTTTAATTTAAAAATATGGAGTTAAATGGAGAATTTTATAAGCTTTAAAATTATGTATCACACGACTCCCCTTTCCATTTAAAAAAATGTGCCCCCATGCCCCCCTGCCCACATTTTAAGAGCTGAAAGTATTAAATATATGTTAAAAGATAGTTTAAGTTGTCTTATTTAAAAGTTCCAAATTTGAAGTCGATATCTGAACTGGTTCAAAAGTTAAGAGGGGGGGGGGGGTGACTTTTGGACCGCTCTGTATAATTTTAAAAATACAAAAAAGAACTATACGTACCTTGTGCAATGCAGAAAGATCTGATCATTGTAAACCACTTTTTATTCAAAACAAAATTTTGACAGTATACTCATTGTTTTTCTACAATCTTTTAGTTTTTGTCTATAAAAACGAATCTAAATTTTTACCAAACGGTTAGTTAAATGACTTTGGCACTAGACAAACCCACTCCCTATGTACTCCCAGACATAGAACGGCAAGCTTTGAAAGAAACACGAGGTATTTGGGAATTAAAGCTTTTAATAAGCTACCTGTTTCAATTAAAACCTTGACGTTTTGGAACTTTAAGATTAAACCAAAATGCTTCTTTCTAGCAAACCCTATATACTCAACGTGAATTTTTAGAGGGAAATTTTGAATTTTAATTGTGCTATTTATTCATGTTATTTATTCATGTGATTTTAACGTGTTTTATTTATTTAATTATGAAATTGTATAATGTAGAGATAATGTATAAAAACTTAGTGAAATATTTATTATATGACGACTGCCTTCTTTTATGTAAATTTAAGTGGCAATAAAAATACTATTCTAATCCATAATTATAATTTATCAGCTGTTGATTTTTCCTGAAAATTTTAAATCGATCGATAAATTTGTTCTTGAAGAATCGTATTTAAATACAATAAATATACAAAAAAACAGCGATCAGACTACCAAACGGATGGACGCACGGACGATTAAACAGAACAAAAACATTTTTAAAGTTACTTATTTTTGCATGAAACAGATCTATTTGAGTCCAAGAATTATTTGTCTATGATCTTTTTTGACAATTTTGGAAAATTCGAAACTACAGACAATGTTATACGTGTATTGTAGGTACTTTTCTAGCGCATGCTTGCTGTCAAGGGCATAATAATACCCTGTCATGCATTGTGG
Organism: Brachypterus glaber; assembly: GCA_958510825.1. Lineage (NCBI taxonomy): Eukaryota > Metazoa > Arthropoda > Insecta > Coleoptera > Kateretidae > Brachypterus > Brachypterus glaber. The sequence goes on along the minus strand of OY294045.1, from coordinate 25,434,711 downwards.
TCCAAAAGTCACCCCCCCGCTTAACTTTTGAATTACTTGAGATCGACTTTAAAGTTAAAACAATTAGCAATTAGGATTATCCAAACTATCATTTCTCATATATTTTATATTTTAGCTTTTAAAATGTGGGCAGGGGCACAGGGGGCGAGTTTTCTAAATGTAATGTAACAAAATTTTATATCTAAGCATATAAGTATTATTTTTTTATTTTTTAAAAATTTTTTTTTGAAGTTCTGGATTTTTCAGATTTTTTGTACCTATTTATAATTAGTTTAAAAGTATAATTAAGGTTTTGCATCATGAAATTAATAGGTTTAGAAACATTTTTTTAGGCTCTTCAGGGACGAAGGTTTTGTTTAACTCAATTTAGTAGCAACAGTTAAAAATATACATGTGTGCCTATATCTAAAGATGTTAAAGAAATTTTGGCAAAAATTCCTTTTTTAAATCCAAAAAAAAAAGATAATATATGGTCAAATAGAGCATTTTACATGCTTTAAAATGATGTATAATAATCATATTTTCAAAGTTAAAATTATACGCAAAATAATATTTATCTTATTTACGTGTTCCATATCTGAAGTCGATATCTTTACTCATTCCAAGGTTACGATGAGGGGTCACTTTTGTACCTCACTGTATGAAACCACTCTGCAAATATTATAATCCTATTAAAATAATAAAATACTTACTCCTCTATCGATACATTACCTAGTAATTTTCTCATTAAATTAAACTCGAGACAAGAATCAATCAGTTACGGTAAATCCTTCCGTAATAAGACTGTGTAACAATTTTTTTCGAAGAGCATCGTTCTGCACTCCTTTTAGTTTTGTAAAGAAGCGATTACTCACAGCGCTGCAGCGTGCGTAATATAGTCATGCTTAGTGTATTTTTTTGATTCCAGAAATATATGTTAATTTAAAAATTATCAAAAAACCTTTGTTATTAAAAAGTTATTTTTTTGACAGCTTTCTAAATTTTTAACTCTTTTTGTTGTTTGAAGCTAACTTCGTAATAGCTGGATGCCTTTATTTGACAGCTCATAACAGTTTTTTTTTTCTATATCAATAATAATTTTGTATAATATTACTAAGTATTAACGTTTTAGGTAAAATGTAAAGACAAAGTGACAACGAATACAAGATCAGAATTCATTGAACGGACCAAGTTAGCCAAAAACATTATGTTGCCACGTATCGTGAATAATATAATAATAAAAATTAAAATTTATTATTATTATTTTTTTTATTTTTATGGAATTTTTTAACCTCGTACTATTCTACTTAATTAAGCATCCCCTAAGTCCAGGACTTATGTGGGCTAGTAGTAGAGGGAACCACCGGCTTTAATTGACTTTCAAACCAATATATCTAGGGAGTACGCCTTCGCCAAATTTCAATTATTAATTAACTGAAAAAGGTAATCGGCGCCAGTGAGGTTTGAACTCACGATCATTGGCTCAGTGTCATATATATCGATGCCTTAGACCGCTGAGCTAATTCTCCCAGGTATTGTGTTAGTTTTAACGTTTATTTTCTGCTGCTCAGCGTCTAACGTAATTTTTCTATGTATGCTTAATTGTTCATTTGTAACTCATTGTGTAACATATTATTTTACTAATTTTTGTCGGCAAAATTCAAATTGATTCAACTACTGGAGCTTTATTCAAAATTAAAGACCTAGGTATTTTTCGTTTCTCTATACTTTTTTATATGTAAAACAAGGTAGGTAGTAAAATTTAAAATTTATTTTAAATAATTTTATAGTATTTGCAATTTTGGCGGAGGCGCATGTACAAACAATTTTTTTAGAAAAATCAAGTTCTTTTTTACGCAAATATCCACTCGGCAACCTACTACGGTAAGAGTATTAAAAATTTATTAAAAATATATATAATTAAAAAAATTATGAAAAAATCTTGCTGTTAAGAACACTTTAATAAAAAATAATAATATAATATAATAAATAATATAATTTAAAAAAAAATAAGAGTAAAAAATTTCTGAAAATCAAAGTTAGGCTTGCCATCCCCTTAATTTTTTCACTGTGTTCCGGTTTAAAGTTAGTTTATCCAACCATTAACACTAAACTAATTAAAAAATTTACCCAATGAAGTATGTCAAATAATTTTGACATTTCATTGGCTAAATTCTTAAAGTTGAAGTTTAGTGTCAATGACTGCATAAACTATCCATTATTTTCCAAGCTATATTATATTTAATTATTAGCACCCACAATGAAGGTAGGTCCTACATGTACATTAGGGTTTAACTATAAAAATTTCGAAAAACTAAAATGCTTGCTTGGGGTGCCATCTATATTTACCTAAAAAAAATTATGTAAAGTTACACAACAACCAGAAAAAAAATTGAAGTTGAAAACCTAAAAAAAATCGACTTATCAAAAAAATTATATAATATATAACACTGGGCAACACGGTGTCTTGTCCTGATTGAAGTTATATGTTTTTTTAACTAATTTTGGGTTACTGAGACAGAATCTGGCTTCAGAATGTTTCTATTACCTCAAGTTTCTGAAAAAAATGAGGTAAAAGTGGTAAAACATCATTAATTTAGCCCTCTGTCGTTCTAAAAGCATGGGAGATAAAAATATTTTGAGGGAAAATTTGTATTGGGTGACTCAATGATAGTTAAAAAATACCCAAAGTAGAGTTAAAACTTTAAATTCACAGGTAAAAAAATAGGAATACTAGAAAAAAAAAATATTATTAAAAAATGGATGCAGTGACAACTAAGTAGGGGTGGGGGTGAGGAGATCATCTCTCTAAGGGAACAAGCTAAGCATCACTTACTCTAAAAAAACATCAAAAAAGTATCACTAGGGGTTAAAAATGAACTAGAAATAATGTACGTAATACGGTCCTTATGTAATCAAGAAACATTTCTATGATGTATTGATAACATAGAGTATGTTTCTAATGGTAAATCTTAGAGACTCCCTACCACACAGACGTAACTGACTTATGAATCTAGTTTTGAATATTGGAATTCTAAGCAAAAGGTAGTTATTAACTGTTTGACTCAAGGTAAAGGCACTGTAAATGGGCAAAAAATTGCTTGTATTGTAAAAAGAATCTTCACTTTCGAGTTTAGACCGTGCTAATGGATTTTTACTTTTCGACATTTCGTCTTTACTAGAGACATATTAAGGGATTAATCTGAAACTGATCTAAAACAGTTTTAGATTAATTTCTAAAGATGTGTCAATCAGTAAGAGACGAAACGTCGGCAAGAGCAAATCCATTAACATGGTCCAAACCCGAAAGAGAAAGTTCTTTATATAACTTTTTCGATACGACTTTTCTGTATTTTTTTTCTTTTTATGGCCTTAAGGGGCATCAATTTCTTTTCTAATTGTTGCACTTTAGATTTTTTGTAAAATGTACAAGGTATATTGTACATTTATTAATTATCTTTGTTAATAGCTTTAATTCGAAACAAAAACGCATATACAAAATTTGTAATTGTAATTTTTAATGTTGACAACAGAAGATTTTGTGATTCTTCAAATTTATTTTAGCTTTGAACTAAAATATTGTTACTCAGCGTACCTATTCAGTATATTATTTACAATATTATTAAGATTATATAGTATTATACAATATAGTGTTTGATAATATTAAAAATATTCAAGATTAAGTTTATAATTAACTAATCACACGCTGGAAACTAATCACGTTATTGATTTTTAAACCAACGTGAGCCACGATGAATACATGTTATTCAAAGAACTCTGTTAATAGTAAAGGACATGGCACATACCTTATGGAAAATGGCCTTAGGTTAAATTGCTTCAAATTTTAGTATGTTATAGAGCATGACCTCCTGAAAAAAAGTCTCCATGGGCACAGAAAAATTTATGGTGCCGTTTGGCCGCTATGGTCATTTAAAGACCATACAATCTAGATGATTATATAGGTACATAAAACGTTGTTTATCGGTGTGTATGTGTGTTTTTATATTTTTAAATGAAGCAAAGGCAAGTTAGTGTATGTGGGTATCTTTTATTTACTATTTTTGGGTGTATATGGGCAGTGTCGGTGCACCCAGGTGTATGTGTATGTGGATTTTTGAGGGTTTTAATGGAGGTGTGTAGTATTTATTTTCTATGTGTTAATACTTATGTGCATTTTTATTAATTTTTGTGGGTTTGTATGGGTTGTTTTGGGTATTTATGGGTATTTATGAGTTTTTATTAGTTTTAATGGATTTATTTAGTATTTATCGATGCAAATGGGTAGCTATGGTTATAGGTGGGTCTGTATGGGTATATATGTATTATTTATGAATTTTTTTTACGGGGTTTTATAGTATATATGGATGTGCAAAGGTAGTGTGAGTGTATATGGTTATTTATAGGTTTTTATAAGTTTTAATGCATTTTTTTAGTATTTATGGATGTGCATAGGTTTACCTAAACTTTAGTTAAGGGTGTGTATGGGTATTTATGAAATTGATTGGACTTTTTGGTTTGGTCCACACCCAAAATCACCCATACAAACCCACATAAAATTAATAGAGATGCACATAACTATTAAGACATGCAAAATAAATACTACACAAATCCATTAAAAAAACCCTCAAAAATCCACCTACCTAAACCTGGTTGCACCGACACTGCCCATATACACCCAAAAATAGTAAATAAAAGATACCCACACACAATAACTTGCCTTTAAATATTATATAAACTATTAACCACTCATTTAAAATTATAAAAACACACATACACACCGATAAACAACGATTTAAGTACCTATATAATCATCTAGATTGTATGGTCTTTAAATGACCATAGCGGCCAAACTGCACCATAAATTTTTTTGTGCCCATGGAGACTTTTTTTCAAGAGGTCATGCTCTATAACATACTAAAATTTGAAGCAGTTTAACCGAGGGCCATTTCCCATAAGGTATGTGCCATGTCCTTTACTGGTTATTTTAAAAAGTTAAAAGCTAAAAAATAAAAGTATTTAATTATTTTTTTTAATTCAAACTAAAAGTTTTTCAGAAAAAATTAGCTTTTATACCAAAATTTAATAACCCTATTAACAAAAGTTTTTGTAAAGTAGGCAAAAAAGTACTTTTATCCAACACCTTCACAGAAACACTTGTTTTGAGCACTTTTTTAAATGTCAAAAGTGAGTTTTTTTCCACTAGTGACTAAAAAATTTTTCACCAACTCTTTTACGTACAGCTTTTGATCTCACCCAAAATTAGTTACATACCCTATTAATTAAGTATTATAACTATTCTATAAATAGAAGCACGTTAACTAAACCATAAAAATTAAAGAAAACCCCAAATTATTCTTTAGTTTTTGAATAAAATACTGTTTTTATTAAAAATTCTGTCATCACCGCGTCCATTTTGACGTTTGTAAGAAATGTAAAACTAGCAATTGTTTATTTTTGATAGGCATACTTAGGCCATGGCTACCTATTATTTTAGTATTAGGAAAACTTAATCTTAATATTTTTGACATAATTTTTCTCAAAATTATAGATTTTTATTTAAAAATAAAAGGTGTTGGATAAAATTAAATTGTCAACTCGTGTATTAAGTGATATTCTTTGCGTGGATAAAATGCTACTTAATACACTAGTTAAGAAAATAACTATTTTATTCAAGCGTACTAAAATGTTCATATTTTATAACTGAACACACTAGTTAGAAGTAATCTATTTTTTTACAGTAAAAAAATGAGTTAATTGTTGTACGCCGTAAAAAAAGTTAGTTAGCAAAACCACCACTGGCAGCAGCACTCTTTGACTTTGATGACAGCCATACTTTATACTTGTTTGTTTATTATGTAAACAGGTGGTTGTCTTGAGATTATGTGCAAAATACTTGTGTGAAAGTGATTAAAAATGATTGAAGAAGAATATATGGTTTATACACCTACAAACCTCTCCGAAATTGCAAATGCTACATTAGACAAGTTACCATAGAAATCGCCAAAAGTGTACGATGTAGCCTAGAAAAAAAATTTAAAATGAGAGAAAGGTTTAAGTTTATTTCAAAAGGGTTTTATTTTTAAAAAGGCCTATTTTAATAAAAAACATACTTTATTACTGAATAAATTAAATTCAAAAATAAGTATTTAAAAAAATATATATATATATACTAGTAAAAAAAAGCTTCACTTTTCCTCTTAGTAAAACAATATACTATAATTTAATTTTTCCATTTTAAAAAATTGTCCCCAAAAACAAAAAAGCTAAAAGGCCAAACTTAAAAAAAAATGAAAAAAAAAAAATAGAAGGAAATGTATGATCAACTTTTTTTTTTTTTTCAGGAAAAAATACCTTTAATAGAAGAGTAAATTAAGGTACTATTATGTTTTTAAACATAATTAAATGTGGTACAATTGTTAAAACTTTATACTTGACGTTATCAAGGACCCTTTAGCGAGAACCGAGTTTATAACACCTAGTATCTTCACTGATTGTTCTATAATTTAACTTGAGTTAATAAATCAATAATTTAAATAGTAAATTAATGGACTGCATTAAAATAAGAAAATATATTAATAATGATTTTAATTAATTTGATAATTAATTAAATAAATTTTTGATATAAACCGATGTCATAATATGAAGTTAAAATAATAATTACACATAATAAAATAACTTATTATTAATGTCTAAGCGTAATTACAATATATATGCGTACAGAATTAAAATCTAATTTATTATTGCTTGTCCACATAAAACATGAAAGAAGATAAGCCTATTATTTTAAAAACATTTTTTTATTATATTTTTTGCAGACGCAAATATTTTTTTGAGCAGGGATTTTTCATATGTCACTTTACGTACTGCTTTATTAAATTTCTCCCTACACGATAAGAGTGATCACATTAATTTTAATCTCAAAAGTTTTCCCTTTCCCCATTTATGTTACCGAATTTTTTAAAATATGTCCTATACACTGTAAAAAATAAATAGAATCATAGGTATTGTGTTGCCATGAAGGTACAAGTAAAATTTACCAGATTTTACATGTAATTTTACAATTTTATATGAATATTATATATCATTTAGATGTAATATTCATATAAAATCGTAAAATTACAAGTAAAATCTCATATCTTTTACTTATCTTTGCATGGCAATACATTACCTATGATTCTGCATGTAAATTTACATACTTATTTTTTACAGTGAACTGTAAAATTTACTAGATTTTACATGTAATTTGCATATGAAATTGTAAAATTGCATGTAAAATTGTAAAAGTCATGTAAGATGTAAGATGTATTGAATCACATTTACATGCAGAATCATGTGTAATTACATATTTATTTTTTACAGTGTAACCATTTCAGTCAAATTTACTTTTAAACAAAAAACTCCATCCAGGCAAAGTACAAACCAAACAAAAAAAAATAAACTACGTCATATGTCGGTGGTTAAAAAATAATATAAATCTAGTAGGGTCGCTTTGAAGAAAAATTTGACAGCTGTTTGTTAGAATAATGTAAGAGCGATTAGTTCTTCTGGCACCCAAAGCAACAGGATTCAGATGCTGGAAATTTGGAAATAGTTTAATTAGTTAGAACGTACCTTAAGACATATAAAGGGTGGCCCAACGAAAAGTTGACATGGGGGTTTTTGGTGATAATAGCGTAGATGTATAAAAACGCTCGGACAGGTCGATTTTAGTTTGGAGGGGGACATTTTTTTTTTCCTATTTACAATATGCTCACGCCAACCCCCTGGCAGTGGGGTGAACAACCACTAAAATTTAAATAGGGGTCGAGTCATACATCATTGCAAAGCCCTTTTAATTCTCTAAACAGTGGTATGCGACTTTTTAAATTTAAGTGAAACGTTTAAAAAAAATGGATTATTAGTTTCTGAAATTTAGATACATTTAATTATAGTAAATGCTAAAAATGTTCACCTCCAGCTTCCATGCAATGATACAGATTTTTCTGAAAACGTTCTTGCACATTTTGGAGCATTTCTGTGGTAATTTACCGACATTCGTTTGTGATTCGTTGACGTAAATCTTCCAATGATGCATATGGGGTAGAATAAAATCTGCTTTTAGAGTGACCCCACAGAAAGAAGTTTTAGGGAGAAAAGTCTGGTGATCGTAGGGCTATTCTGTGAAACTACTTCTCCCGAACCACTGATCCGGGAGGTGTTGATCCAAATACTGACTAACAGGCAGAGCATAGTGCGGAGGAGCTCCGCGACCATAATTATCTTAGGAATTTATAAGCCTTTCCGGTTAAAAATTGGCAATACCAGGTAATTGTAGTATATTAATTCTTTTGAATAAAAAATTGTATCAATTTATAACCCTTTCGGATTAAAAATTGGCAAGACCAGCTTATTGTGGGAAAATCTAAAAAATATTAAAATAAGTATAAAATGTTGTAGACTTCTGTCCAGGTAGATTTGAATTTGGGACCATAGTGTGACGGCGGCATATCAGATTTGATTTTATTTTGTGCCAAATTTTGATAAAGGAACTATAATCAATTGAGAAACTGAAACTAAAGTTTCAAAAATTAATTGTCCAGTGACGTACTGTTTGTAACATGTAAATACCAAACAGGTTCAGTTCCGGAATTAAAAATCCATTGTTTTGAAAACGGTTTACTTAAATTTAAAAAGCTGTATAATACTGTTTAGAGAATTAAAAGGGCTTTCCATTGATGTATGACTAGACCCCTTTTCCCTATTTAAATTTTAGGGTTGTTGCAAATAGGAAAAAAATGGCCCCCCTCCAAACTAAAATCTACCTGTCCTAGCGTTTTTTTTTACATCTACGCTATTATCACCCAAAACCCCCATATCAACTTTTCGTTGGGCCACCCTGTATAAAATACAGTCCGAAAAAAATAACATAGTGAAAATCACTAGCTCTTAGGCTTTTTTAAAAAGACCTTATTCAATAAATTAATTTTATAATCATCCTTCTATTTCTATTCCCCCATGATAGTAATTTAATTACCTAAAGACTTTACTTTAATTATTATAATTAAGTTTATGATGGAGAGTTACAGTTTTTTACTGCGTTTTAATAATTTACTGAAAAACATCATAATTAAATGTTTTTTATTAAATATTTTTAATATATATGTTAATTATTTCGTTTATGCTTTATGATGGTAATTATCAACTATAACTAGCCATTGGAATGTTCTTATATATTTTTTTTAATCTAGTTTAGATGTCTTGTGGATGTTTTTTCTTTGCGTCATTAATTAATATTATTAATGTTATGTTCTATAGTTTTGTCTTTCTCCCGTATATTAAAGTTTATTTTTTAAGGTATAGTTATTTTAAACCTTCCCGCTTGTAAAAAATCTCGAAATTATCAACGTAAGATACGCATGCGTTGTAAGCGAAATGACTAGACCCAATTTACACAACCGTAAAACGTTGACGTGCCATTAACGAGAACAAAATAATTTTTTAATGGAATAAAAGCGATTTTATAAGCAAATTTTGTTTCTACAGGAATACAAGAGTGTTTTTAGCAATTCTCTTTTTTACATCAAAACATCATAAAAACAAAGCAAGTAAAAAAATTTATAAATTTTGGTTATGTTGACATTCAAAACAAGCCACATGCTTCAGTGTAAATCGGATTTTGTGGAGTATTTAGCGGCAAATTTAAAATAACTATACCTTAAAAAAATAAACTTTAATTAGATGAACAGTTGCAACCATCTGATCAAAACAATGGAAATATTGTAAACGATATAAAAAAAGAAGTTGTGTGAAACCATTAATTTGCATAATTTGTTAAAGTCTTTCAAACAGTATATCCAAAATGTTATGGTCAGTATATCCAAAATGTAATATTCTAGCAAAAAAATGTATGAAACATTTTTGTAGGTCTTGAAAACAGCTTTCGTTTGAAACTTTTTTTTTTATTGGATAATATATGAGTTATGGTAAAATAAAAACATTTTTATAAAGAAATTGCACTGCTCTACTACAGAATTTTCACAATCAATGATAAAATCCCTACCAAAATGTCATATAGCTGCTAGTTCACGCTTTTTTGCGATCATCAGTGAGCATATATTGGTATGGTGGCTTTCGCACTTTATAGATTTTAATAGTTTGCCGTCTATAAGGCACTAAACTTTATTCTCATTTATAATTTGATTTGCCGTGTCGGTACTAGGTGCTGGCTTCGAGACAAATTTTTTGTCCGCCTGTGTATCTAGATATAGATAATTCTTATCAGATTACAGGACTGTCAACATCTAATGTGTAGTACTTTTGTGCAAACATTAGATAGCGCCACCAATTTGTACGCTCTCAATACAGTTATACTTATTTTTGATAGGTATTTAAAATTTTCAACAGTCAGTGCGAAAGCCACCATACCAATATATGCTCACTGATGAAAGCAAAAAAGCGTGAAATAGCAGCTATATGACATTTTGGTAGGGATTTTCTCATTGATTGTGAAAATTCTGTAGTAGAGCAGTGCAATTTCTTTATAGATTTTAATAGTTTGCCGTCTATAAGGCACTAAACTTTATTTTCATAAAAACATTTTACTGCACTGAGAATTTTTATCGTAGTAAATACTAGACGTGTTTGCCTATTTGGAACCCCAGGCAACATTTGTTATTAATTACAAGTTGTTACAGTAAAACATAACAAAACAAAGTTATGTTTTTCTGTAACAACTTGTAATTAATAAAAAATGTTGCCTGGGGTTCCCAAAATGCAAAAACGTTTAGTATTTATTACTGTAACAAATTATCAGTGTGCTTAAACGGGATTATCTTAAAAGGGTTGTCCGCTATCTTAAATGTTAGGGGTGAGTTACTTAGTATGCATCTTACGTTAAAAATGCATATAACCAATTTAGTTAAGGAGGAAATTTCCAGCAATTTTTATTTGGCTGCAGCCCGCCAAAGTTAAACAAAAGAAAAACACAACTGCTACGCATTTTTCGATAAGGGACCGCAAAAGTACTTTGGTGGGCTGCAGCCCGCCAAAATAAAACAAAAAACAAACTCTTAGCAAAAGTGTCACTTTTAACTTAACATTGCTAACCGAAAAATGTCGCTTTGGAATGCAAGCGAATAAAAATTCTATTTTTCATACAATTCCGTGTACATAATTTATATATAGGTATGTAAATATATTTATCTTATTGATATTTATTTATTTAAGAAATAGTATAAGTATCAGTAAATATTGCACATAAAATTAACATACATTTAGCTTTGACTAACATGAAATTAGATTTATTTTTGTATCTAAATAAAATATACATTTGGTACTGTTGGTACTATTTTTTAGTAATATTTTGCAGTAGGTATCTGCATATAACCAATGCATTGGTAATATGCAGATACATATACAGGGATATTCAGAAATAAGTACGTTAAAAAATATAAAAAAAAAGTTCCTATAAAGGTTAGCCCGGAAATGAGTCCTGAGGGAGCTAAAAGGGTACATCTAAAAAGAAGTTTTTATTTTATATTTCTCAAAACCCTATAAACCCCAGTAACGAATTTTTGCACATGCTACCGTGTCATGTAATTTTTGTCTGGTAATTTTAATCAGGGACATGCTAAATGGGGGGGCGATGTCACTTTTTTTCTCGAACTTATTTCTAAATATTGCATTGCAATGCAGGGTTAAATCCTTAAAATATATGGTTAACAGGTTAACCGATAACCGGTATACAGAGCGGTCCAAAAGTCACCCCCCTCCTCTTAACTTTTAAACGAGTTGAGAAATCGATTTAAAATTTAGAACTCTTAAATAAGACAACTTAAACTATCTTTTAGCATATATTTTATTATATATTTATTTTAGCATATATTTGAAACTTTCAACTCTTAAAATGTGGGAATGGGGAGACATTTTTTTAAATGGGAAGGAGGGTCTTGTGATACATCATTTTAAAACAAATAAAATTCTCTATTGGACTGTATACTTTTTAATATTTTAAACAACTTTTTTAAGGTTTTGATTTTTCAATTTTTTGTGCTAAAAAATTGAAGTTTTTTTTGTAAATTTTTATATGTCAATTAAAATTAGTTTAAAAGTATAATTTACGTTTTTTCATCATGAAATTAGTCATTTTTAAAAAATTGTTTGTTTTTTTTAGGGAAATTTTGACCAAAATACCCATTTCCAACACTATTTTAAATCCAAAAAAAATAAAAAAATATATAGTTAAATGGAGAATTTCATAAGCTTTAAAATAATCACACGACCCCTCTTTTCATTTAAAAAACTGTGCCCCATGCCCCCCTGCCTACATTTTAAGAGCTAAAAGTATAAAATATATGCTAAAAGATAGTTTAAGTTATCTTATTCAAGAGAATCGAAATATGTGATTTTTGTATTTTGTGTATTATTTTGAATTTGTTTTTACTTTTTGGTCTTAGTGAAACAAGATAAAATTTAAAATAGTAGTTTAATAATAAAGTTTGGAAAACCTTGATCTGGGAACACAGAAACATATTTTTATTTTTGTTTTTTTTTATCAAAAATCATACTTGGCTTTTACTTCCATTTTCTCAACTTCCTTCACAGATATGAGGTGGCACCCAACGAATTTGAATTCAGCGCACTCAAATTAACTACAAGCCGTAAAGATATTTTGAATATACTAAAAAGAAACTTCAGCAAAATTAAAAAAATATCAACTCACCCAAACAAGTTGGCACCTCATATCTGTTGAGGAATTTGAGATAATTGAGGTCAAAGCCAACTATGAAATACACAAAATACCGTTTTGTATAACATACCATTGGATTCGGATTCGGCGAACATAAATTAACTAAAAACCATCAAAAGAATTAATTTTTCACAGTTGGCTTTGATCTCAATAATCTGACATTTTTTACCAGATACGAGGTGTCAACCATCAAATTCAGATTCGGCACGAGTAATTTTTTCTAAAAATCATCAAAATGTTTTTTATACACTGATAAAACACGGTTTAGTAAAATAAAAAAATAAACGTTTTTAACACAGTTGGCTTTTACCTTAATTATTTTAAATTTGCCCAACAGATACAAGGTTGCACCCACTGAATTTAAATTCAGCATACCCAAATTATCAAAAACCCATCAAAATATTTTGCATACACTGAAAAAATGCTGTTCTGGGATACAAAAACCTATTAACCCATCGAAGTAGGCTTTAACTTCATTTATATGAATTTCCTTAACAGTTACGAGGTTGAATCCACAGGATTCGGATTCAGCTCACCCAAAATATTTAAAAACCATTAACATAATTGGTATGTTATACAAAACGGTATTTTGTGAAATAGAAATCATGTATTTCATAGTTGGCTTAGACCTCAATTATCTCAAATTCCCCAACAGATACGAGGTGGCACCCGCCGGATTCGGAATCAGCGCACTCGAATTATCTAAAAACCATTAAAACATATTGTTTATACTACAAAACATGCTTTTTGAAATTGATTGAGAATCTAGTATAATTATTTTTTTTAGAATATTTTTTGTGCCATAGAGAAGTTCATAAGGGTGCTCCATAGGGAAAAAAGAAAAAAAAATATATTTTTATCGATAAGTGGCTTATTAGTCCAGTCAAATAACGAAAAATTCCTGTGTTAAATTGCAATAAATGTACACGGTCTTTTTAAAGGATAGTAGTGGATGGTAAAAGAACACTAGGGGTGACCGGGGCTAATTGTCGCACTTTTCATTCAAAGTCAGTTTTTTCCTTTAATTTTGTATTTTTTTTTAATTGACGGAATGGTAATTTTAGCTTCATGTTTCAGTAACATTATTTAAAGAAAAAACATAAAAAATTTTATAGGGTATTAGAGTTATGTTTTTTTTTGTGAAGTCTTGAAAATTGCGACAACGTGCCCCATCACGGGCACGTTGTCGCTGCACTTCGAGTATATTTTTTTGAAGAAATATAAAGGCATTTATAAAAATTATATATAACTAATAAGACATGTGCCTCCCCGCAAGCTGATTGTTATCTAACTTTTTACTTTTGTGCCAAAATTTCCAACTTTATAATTAAATAATAGTTTTTTGATTTTTTTTTAATTTAATATAATTTAATAAACGAATTTATTTCCTATTCGACAAAGTTTCACTTTTTTAGACAGTTTTGAATAAAAAAATGCCAAAAAGGAAATGTTATACCATGAACATATCTCCAGATCATGCGACAACTAGCCCCAAACCAAATGCGACAACTAGCCCCAGTGGTCAATTTTACGTTATGTATCAAGTACTTTCTAATTAACGAATAAACACTCCTAAATGACAATATCAACAAATAATATACACCTTAAACTATTATTATACATAAAATTCTCTTATCCTAATGCTTTTAATCAGTAACAATAAGAAAAAATATTTACCACAAAAAAATTACTGGGCTCTTTAATTTTTACATTTTTTGGTTTATCTGGATGTTCTTTTAATTTATTGCATTTAAGTTAACAAATGATAAATGGCACTGTTGTAACGCAGCGGTTAATCTTGGTTTGGCGCAGAAAAATATTTTACTTTTTAAGATATAAGCACTTCGACAACTTACCCCTGAGACAACTAGCCCCGGTCACCCCTACTGTTAAATTTTAAGGGTGAGTACGGTTATCTCGTTAATTATGTATCTTACGATAAAAATGCATATAACCAATTTTGTTAAGCAGAATATTTCCAACAATTTTTGTTTGGATCATTTTTTTATTATATTAATAACAATCGAGTTATAAATATTCAAAAATGGCCATGTTGGGAGTGAAATTGGTTTTTTCAATTTTTGAACCAAATTCTTCGTCGGAGGATAAAAAGGGTTATGAGCTAACTTGTAGCTCTTGAAGTTCTCTATAACTTTTATATATAATGCGTTTTCATAAGTATTTTGTTACGGTTACAGTGAGCGGTGAAAGTCGCTCCCTCTATAACCGTACCAAAGTATCTAAGAAAATTTATATATCAAATAAAACTTATAGAGAATTTCAAGAGATACAAGTTTGCTCATAACCACTTTTATCGTCTGATGAATAATTTGGTTGAAAAATGGAAAAAACCAATTTCACCTTCAACATGACTATTTTTTAATTAACTCGAAACAAAATTGGTTATGTGCATTTTTATCGTAAGATGCATATTAAGCAACTCACCCCTAAAATTCAAGATAGCAAACACTATTACTATACTGTTACCATCCACTACTATCCTTTAAAATATCAGCCCGTGTACATTTATTGCAATTTAAATTTATTATTTGACTGGACTATATTAATTGCATACAAAAGAAAAATTAAATCAAAAGAAAGTTTAAATAATTCTCTAACAAAAAGTAATATGCATAAGACTACAACTCTTGAAGATACATGCACGAATTTAAAAAACAAGATCAAAAAAGTTAGGTATAGAACCATTTATGCGCGAGTCTACTCCCACTTGACTATATTTTTTTTATTTGTGGCCACCCTACGAAGCCATCCTGTTCCTAGTCCGATACTGCATATTACATAATTCTATCTTTTTAATGCATTGTACTGCATAGATCAATTCCACTCATGCTTGCCCATGGTTATAAAATTGTCAACAAAAGTATAATAAATAACAAAATCAGCATGTTGCATTGACATCGAAAGTAAGACCGAGACAACTTTGTCAGAACTAAAATAACACAGTCAAGTAAAGTTTCCTTGATATAAGTAGGTTTATATGGTAGCATACTATAGTTATTTATTTAATTAATGAGTTAAGTAAGATATGATCAGTCATCGGCGAGTTTCCAGTGATCGCATAGGCGCCGCGTCGATTCTATCGTTGACGCGAGGTTTTAAATATTTACATTTTTATTTTCTTCGAAAAACACCGATATATTTACATATTTATAGTTAATATGTATATTCAATATTGTTGTGTGTAACAAATTAGTCGACAAATTATTCCGTAAGCCTATGTTTCTGTGTTTATTGTCAACGTTGATGAATCATAACTGAATTTATTCCGATTAATGGATATTATCCACGAGGCCCTTATCTACTTTGTTAAAGAAAGATTAAAGATTAAAGAAAATTTTATTATTATTAAAGAAAATTTTAATAAAGAAAGATTTAAAAAGTCCCATCTTGACTCCTATAAACTCGACCTTTCAGAATAGTATATTCTATAACTAGTATGGAATAGACAATATACTTTTTCTTCGACTGCAAATATGAAACACTGTATGGCTTTAAACTGCGGACAAGGTTAAAAACAATGTTTTTTTGTGATTCTATATTGTAAATGCAACAAAACACATATTTTTAAATAAAGCAATTAATGTTATTTAATAATTTTATCAAATCAGTACTTAAAAAAGATTTTTATTTAATTTTAGCACATATTTACGAATTATAATGCAAACATTGAAGGTTACGTCAGATTGTTGTGACAGATATCAGGTTTAAATATTTAACAATAGATGGAGCAGTTTTAATTTTTTGAACTAAATTGATAAAAAACTGGTCAAATATTAAGAAAAACTAATAAACTTTATGTAATTTTAACGCAAAACTTTAAATTGCATTAAATTATTCAATATTTCATGGTAAAATATATATATTTTTGATAATTTTGCTACAGTTTTCTTTACTTTTATAAACAAGAGAGGGCACTACATGTGCTCATTCTAACACTTGATACGGAATATTCATACCGTATCTAGAGCTAGAATGGATTCATTCTGTGTTTAAAAAGTGTGTGTATTTGCTTACATTCTAAAGCAGTCGTAGAAAAAAACTTTTACTGTTATTAAAAATCAAAACAATATTTATTTAAAAAATTCAAGACAAAACGAGAGACGAAACTTTTGATCAATAATAATTATATTATATATTATTATAATCGATACTTCTTGATACTCTTGATTACATTTTTTAGTCTTAGTACAGCTAGCTGGCACTGGCACAACAGTTTTAAGTCCGTAGAGAATGGCTTGCAAGTAGATTTATAGGTAAACTTTTTTCTCTAGAAAATAACCCTATCCTAGCTAATTTAATATCAATCTACGCCGACTTCCAGGAAGAAAACCCTTACTGGAATAATCGAACTCCACCTCCAGTTATTACTGCCCTTGATTTCTACTTTAGAGTTGCTCCCCAAATAGACAAATCTCCCAAAATCCCTTACTTTGAGTCAGAATTCAAATCCGTCCTTATTCGTAAACAAATCCACATCTCTCCCCTTGAAAAAACAAATCATAACTCACAGTTATTCCAAATTTATTTTAATAACGAGTGGCCGGATTTTGAGGCAGTCTTCACAGACGGCTCTATAAACTCTAACAACGTGGGTGTTGGGATTTATATTCCTTCATTTAATTATATCTTTGCAGCTAAACTCCCATCTTGCATCTCAATAGCATCAGCTGAAACATACGCTATTCATAAAGCCCTCCTGGTGATATCTGAACGTTCCACTATAAACTCGAATTTCAGACTCTCGGTCAGCTCTAATGAAAATTTGTAATTCAAATGATTCTCCAAAGAAAGATAATTTAACTTTTAAGTGCAAATCACTTATCCTTAACTTGGAAGACAGAGGAGTAACAGTTAAATTCAGTTGGGTACCCAGTCACACGGGTATTCATGGAAACGAACGAGCAGATTTACTTGCGAATCTGGGCACTAGATTAGAAAATACAGCTAATATCAAGATACATTGGACAGAGTTTTTAGGAAGTGTAAAAAACAACATACAAGAAAAATGGAAACAAGAATGGATACAATCTCTTAGAGAAAAAGGACGTTTCTTTGCGACTCAAACCCAACATCTATATCCACCATGGATTTTTAATAGTAATTTAGAGAGGCGTCATATTACCATGTTTTTAAGGCTACGTAGTCGACACTGTTTAACCAAATCCTACCTACATCGAACTAATAGAGCTCCAAGTTCCTCATGCACATGTGGAGACCCAAGGCAAGATATTCATCATATCCTACTAGTATGTCCTTTAAACGCACAAAACATTAATATTTTGTACACAAAACTTTCCCAAATTATTGGCAGTCCTTTAAACATCTCTCTTATACTTAGT
This sequence comes from Brachypterus glaber, assembly GCA_958510825.1. Taxonomy (NCBI): domain Eukaryota; kingdom Metazoa; phylum Arthropoda; class Insecta; order Coleoptera; family Kateretidae; genus Brachypterus; species Brachypterus glaber. The sequence goes on along the minus strand of OY294045.1, from coordinate 25,416,645 downwards.
AATCCTACAACTTCTGGGGTTAAAATCATTTTCAACTTCATTCGCTCTATCAACCAAATCATCTAATCCTTAGACTTTACCCATCGCTTTAAACTCGCAATGCTTCTTTTGCACGACTTCGTCTAGCTCGCAGTAAAACGCAATAGTACCTAAAGCTTAATACAATAAAAAATAAAATATAAAATATATATAAAGTTCTTTTTAGTGAAAATTAATTTAAGTATCACTGGTGGATATGGCCTCATGAGCTAATGCCAAAAAAATAGGAAGAAGAAGAAGAAGAAGAAGAAGAAGAAGAAGAAGAAGTATTTCTCTACATTTTTATAAACGCTTTTAATAATAATTATGGAAATAATCATCATTATCATTGTCCTAATAGCTCCTTGTGGAGCAAAGGGTACCATTTCATGGTGTTTTAAAGGCTAAATGGCATTTTGATGACAGGTAAGCTACTCACGTTCATCGCCCCTTGATTTTTTTGCGATTTTTTTCTACCAACTCCCTTCATTCTTTTCTATTTTTTGATACCCTTTTCGCCTCATTCCATGCTATCCCAACTTGTTCTAATTCGTTTGATATCGTTGTTTTCCATGTGTTTGTTGGTCTACCTACTTTTCTTCTTCCTGTCACGTTGTAGCTTAGTGATTGTCTTTATATATTGCTCTCTTTTTTTTTCTTAATGTGTGTCCATTCCATTTCCATTTGATTCTCCTAATTGTTATTTCTGTTTTTTCCTCTTGTGTTATGTTATGTAAGTCTTCATTCGAAATCGTATCTGGCCAAAAAATTTGACAAATGATGCTCAAGTTGCAGTTTTTTATTTTGTTTTTGTGAATGTTTCCAGGTTTCTGTACAGGTTACTTTTTACATTCGTTGGAAATAGTTTTAATTTTGTTTGTCTAGAAATATTTGAAGCTGCCCATATTTTTTTCAGTGAGTTTTCTGTACCTCTTTTTGTGTCAACCAAACTTCCTAGATAGCAATATTCTTCTACTTCTAACTAACTAATAAAGAATAATAAAACCTTGTCTGTCCTACTGCAAGGATTATACGACATGAGAGTAAAAAATTAAGACTCCTGCAAGATGAGACAAGAAGTTAAACGTTGAGACTCTCGCTGGATAAGAGAGACAGAAGTTAATGACAATGGCAATGACAAAGGCAGGGTTAACCTAATGTATTTTTTGAAAAATTTGTAAATCAATATTCTCGCGAGTTTTTCTAGAAAATCCTACAAATTCTTGAAATTTTATTTCAAGCATAAAATAATTTGTCCTTGTAGGATAGTCAATATGTCCCTTTATGTTATATTGTAGAAAATTGTCAACATTTTAAAGGTCTTTAGAATACGTTACTCTTATTTTTGCTTTTTGTTGAATAGTGTATTTCTATAATCAATTCAGAGTCACTGAATGCTTAAAGATAAGAACCATTGCAATGGGATACATTAAGCTATTTGCTTTCCTAATGCAAAATTTATAAATGGAACTTATATAACCAGTATACAAGGTGATCGAAACTTAAGTATGTACTTAAAAGAATTTATTTACTTAAATCGTTAAATTTTGGAGGCTCTAGAAATTGAGTTATTATAAATAAAAAAAACTTGATTTTATGAATATCTTGAAATACTTATAACATTTGTCCCTTTATCAGATTTACCCCCATTTACCTTACTCGATATTTTTTTTGAAATTAAACCTTTAATTTGGCAAACACTCTTTGGGATGAAGTATATAAAAAATATTTTAAGGGGAAATTTAGAGACATAAATGTAAAACATTTATGAATAACAAATATTAAAAGACAGACACGTGACTTAATACTGATTTGTGTCATGACTGACATTGCCAAATATTTTTTTTTGCCAAATAATTTTTATCCAATACCTACTATTAATGTTAGTTTACACTTGACATTTTAATCAATAAAAATGACGTTTTAATCATCCTGTAAACAAGTTGTGTTATGAAATTTCTAATCACCGATACGTGACATTATATTGAAATGTCAAGTAAATTTAGACGAAATGTCATTTGTAAATTTATTTATTTATTTATTTATATATATATATATATATATATATATATATATATATATATATATATATAGTATATATTTTATCATTATTTGGTTATTGGTAGTTACTTTACCTGAGATTAAATAAAAAACAAATAATAATGATAACACTAGGCAACAAATCGCAACTTTTTTTTGCCCCGATCGGAAAGTTAATTTTTTCTACTAGCACCTAAAATTTTTGAGATATAAGTTCAGGTAATAATGACGTTTTTTTTTCAAAATCTTTAAAAAAAGAGTAGAATTTTGAAAATTTTAGTGTATATTAAAAAAAATACGAGGAATTCAAAAATTTATATGTCAAGAACCTACTGTCAGAGTAAGTACGCGAAAAAAAATAAAAAGGTTAAAATGAAAGTGCAGAGTTTACTTAATTGCTCATTTGTGGCAAAACTATCAAATTTTTTTAAAAACTTTATATTACTTAGTTTGTAGATTATAAAATTCTCTACAAAAATATTCATACAAATATTTTTTTATTTTGCTTAGTTTGTTCCCAAAAAGTAAATAAATGAAAAAGATATAAAATTAAAGTACACAGTGTAAACTTTTTTCCCGAGCCCAAAAAATGTATTTTTCTTATCAATTTAAAGGCGCAGAATCCAAATTTGACCTTAAAAAAAATTCAGCACGTCTTATTTTTTAAATTTTAGTATATAGCAAGTATGCCAATTTAAAAATAATTTATAAAACAAAATATTATGTATTTTTTTTTGTTTTTTTTTTAATAGTTCTACATCATAAAAATGTTACTTTATTACATAAGAACCATAATACGTAACATTTTTTAGTTCATTTTTGACCCCCTAGTAATGATTTTTGTCAATTTTTAGCATGAGTACGTGGCGATAAGCTTGTCCTATTATGCACCCTTCTTCTTACCCTCCACCCCTACTTAGTTTTGTCACATTATCCATTTTTTTTTAAATTTTTTTTTCATAATATCCCTATTTATTCTACCTATGAATTTAAAGTTTCTATGTTTTAAGTTGGGTATTTTTTAACTAATATTGAGTCGCCGAATCCAAATTTGTCCTTGGAATATTTTTGTCTCCCATGATTTTAGAATAAAACAGGGATAAAATAATGATTTTTATCTTATTTTTCTCAGAAAACTTAGATAATAGAAATATTCTGAGGCCAGATTCGGTTTCAGCGACCAAAAATTAGTTAAAAAACATATGACTCCAATCGGGGCAAGAAACCGTGTTTCCTAGTATAATTAATTTGTTAGCTTATTATTATTTTAAAGAATCGAATCATTTTCGAAGCACTAAAAATCCAGACAAGACCTTACTCTTTTGTGTCATTTTAAAGAAGATATTGGATAAATACTATAAAATGTTTCTTCCTGGTGGGTATTATTATATTTTGCCCTGATATTTGTTATAATTATTTGCTTAGCCTAAAGTTAACCCTTTGAGACTAACGGTACGCATATGTACCAGTAATTAAAAAATGACACCCCACCCCATCCTGAATAATTTTTTTCATGCAGACAGGCTCAAAAATGTTTATTGTATTCAAAAATACCAAAAACTTAAAAAAAAGAGTAGTCCTTTATTTAAAAAAAAAATCGTCTCAAAAGGGTTAAAGGTTAATGAATAATTTGCTAGATTATTTTGAATTATTATTTAAAGAATTAAATTATTTTCGAATCACTTAAAATCCGGACAAGATTAAGACAAGGTATTTTCGGGGGTAATATCATAAGTGATACTAGGTTAGGTATCGGTGTTTTTTACATAAATTTTACGAATATTAATCCCAATGACGAAAATGCAACGACTGCTTAAGCAGGAGTTGCATTTTCTAAAAATTGGGATTAATATGAGGAAAATTTGAAAAAAAAGCAAGGGTACCTAACCTAGTATCACGAATTGATATTTAGGAGAGATATATAAATAAATTAAATTTTATAAATTAAAAATCAAACAATAAGCACGATTTTAAATTGGAGAAAAGAGGGGTAGAAAAACCATCGTATGGGTAAGGTATTTTCACTTCATCAGTACAGCATACTACATATATATAAATGGTATTCTCCCCTTTATCAAGTTTCCCCACTGACCTTACTCAATAATTTTTGTGTCGTTTAATATATAAAAGGTAGATATTGTATAAATACTATAAAATATGTTTCTTCCTGGTAGGTATTATTATATTTTGATTTGCCTCGATATTTGTTATGATTATATGAATTATATTAACGACCTTACAACTGCTGGGATACGTGAACGATTTCGTTGCTCAATATCCCGTGAAATGGCATATCACAAGATAAAATAGTGCACCTCTAAATAATTGTAAAATCGTTATTACAAACATTGATTTAAGAGCCCGGAGATAAGATCATGTTTTCAAATTTGTGAGGTAATTTATTTAAATACTAAAAGTAAATACCATAATATCTTAAATTAAAGTTGTTTTTTAAGGTATAGTTATTTTAAATTTGCCGCTAAATACTCCACAAAGTCCGATTTACACTGAAGCATATGGCTTGTTTTGAATGTCAACATAACCAAAATTTATAATTTTTGTTTGCTTACTTTGTTTTTATGATGTTTTGATGTAAAAAAAAAATTGATAAAGCTGTTGCTAAATATAGTTTTGTATTCCTATAGAAACAAAATTTGCTTATAAAATCCGTTTAATCGAATAATTTAGTGGAATAAACCATTGTTTTGTTCTCTTTAATGGCACGTTTTACGGTTGTGTAAATTGGGCCTTGTTATTTCGCTTACGACGCATGCGTATCTTACGTTGCTATGGCAATTTCGAAATTGTTTACAAGCAGGAAGGTTTAAAATAACTATACCTTTAAAAAATAAACTTTAATTGTAGATCTTGTGGTATAAATTATGTAGCTCAGATTGACAATACAAAATTTCGTTAATTTTTGATAGCCTTCAGGGCTAAATCTTGTCTTTTTTGAAGATCGTACTGGGAAGTTGAATTCCATTTAGTACAGCCTTGAATGATAAAGTATTGTCCTTTAAAATAATATCTTATACCAAAAACTTAACTTAAAAGTATGTTTTTGAGGTTATGTTGAAAATGGGAGCTAACTTTCAAATTCCGACCTCAGATTCGGATTCAGCGGCTCAAAATACAGAGGGATTAACTAGTCAAGTTCGTTGGAGATGCAACTTTTTTAATTTTGTGTGGCTGTGTTATCTCTGCAACTAAAAGTCCGATCAAAAAAAGTTTTTTACAAAAGATTTATATTTTTTTGAGGGAAATTAAATAACAGTAAAAAAATATATATTTTTACTTAAAAAAACAAAGTTGACCTTGAAATTACCTTGAAAACGTACATATCCGTAAAAAATAAATACCCCATATCGGTACCAGAATTTTAAAAGAAAATTGTAAAAATTTTGCCGAATTTATTGTACCTACTGTGTACAGTAGGTATAAAATTACATGTAATTTTAAAGTTTAATTTTAAATATTGTAATTTAAAAACTAGATTTTAGGATATTACGCCGTCATCGTAGGTATTAAAAAGATTCATTTAAGTTTCCTAAACAACAGTAAAAAAAATAGGTTTTTAAATTTTAAAATCATATGATATTTATAATTTAATCATAGCATTACTTTCTTAAATTTTACCTCTATCTTTTTACAGTGTAGCACCTAATTTGTTAGTAGAAAAAGACTTTATTTTAAATTGAAATTAAAATTTAATATTTAATTTTAATTTATTTTCATTTATATGAGAAGAATGTTATTAATTTGCTCTGGTGTGAAGTTTCATAATAAAATACAAGTGGGTTTTCTAAATAATATTAACAATAAATCATAAATTACCTTAAAGATCAACAATAAAATATTGTGTGATTTCATGGATTTTCTTTGCAGATTATTATGATATTTATAAAGCTATTATTAGAATCATGAAAGACATTTAATTGCAATTCAAAGGCAGATTACACCGGTCGGCCCACAAAAACCGCTTACCAGACTATATTTTTCTTGCGTATTTTTGTGCACTGAAAACGAATTTGACAACGAAGACTCGCTGACTCCCACAGGACCCCGCTCTTACCCTTATGAAAAAGTGGTTTCGGTTAGATTTGGCTTAATTTTGGATGTATTAAAGTTCTGGACATTGTAATTGTCCAGAACTTCCAGAAATAAATGGTTTATGCTAGAGCACCAGTCTTCGAAAAGTCAGATTTGGCTGAAATTTGGATTTTTTGCATGTTAAATATTGTTCTCGTCTTTCTGATGAAAACGGTCTTCTGTTTAACTCCAAAATTCAATAGTTTAGTATACTGCTATGCTAAGACAAGTTTTCCTATCTTCAAAAATTCAGTTCTTGAGATAATCACACCATTGTATTCCATTACACTAGCCTCATGTTCCTAGTAAAGAGAAATATCCTATCTAAAACCCAAGTCCTAAAAATTAGCCTAAGATGTATCTCCTATATGGAAAATTTTCAATGTTTTCTAAGTAAAATTGTCCCAACTAGTCCCTACTAAACGAATAAGTCCTAACTGTACAGATCTTAGTAATTTAAACTTTTTAAATGATTTTGTCCTAACTACTTCAGATAGGACAAATTTATCTAGTATGACAACTTATTTTTCAGACAGCAAGGTTCGATCTAAATATTATAATTAATAATTATTTACATCTATCAGGAGAAAGTATAATTATTGTTTATTTGCAGAAATATAAAGTGTTTTTGTGCAGTTAAAGGCTATTTGTTGTCCTGAGCAAATTTAAAAAGTTAAGCAAAGTAATCATCCAATTTGCAGTTCACGCTACTCCTGTATCTTATTTAGATTTAAAAAATATTGCGTATAAAATAAACAACGGATTTTATTAATTTAGCATCGAGACATTATAGGACCACTTTCAGCAAAATCCCATCCGATCGGCTTCACGAGATAATGGTAAATCTTCTTTGATGATGGCCATGTTAAGAACCAATTGTTCGCGGGGAACAAAATCGCCTTATTCTTATAATATTTTATATGCAGATTCCAAATATGTTGAGGAATTTGCTCTAGTTATTACCACTTCGGAGAAAACATTATTACAAAAATCCCGAAAAACCCCTTACATGCGATTTAGGTTATCTTTGAACATTTGTAAAAGTAATACGGTACATAACAGGACCTTCATTGTGGGCTTAAATAAAACACTAAATGATATATTTTTAAAACATATTAGCAAATATATCAAAATATTCCTCCTTTACAGTTTTTGGGAAGTTTTAAATTCAGCGGAAAACGTAAATAAAAAGTTTAATTTTTACTTTGTTGTTTAGTGCTTTTTAAGGTGTAGATGTAGAGAGGACTAAGTGCTGTATGTCAGACATAGATAAGATAAGATAAGATGTCAGATTTGATTGATGTGCCAAATAGTAAAATCAGTAAAATTTTACTTTAGTATCAAAATAGTTATATTGGATTGTTTATCTCCATATTCAAAATTAAAATGCGACCGAAAACATGTCACGAAGAAAACAGAAAAAAAGTATGTTTGGTATGTGCAAAAAAGATAAATTTTGGAAAAAAAGCGGTTAACACTTTTTATGCAACTGAAAATATTAATTTAAATGATAACAGATTTCATGTATCAGTTTGCATGTCTTGTCGCCAATTCCTTAACAAAAAAGAAAAAGGCGAACAGGTAAAAGAAATTGCTTACCCAATTTTTTTTGAATTGGTAAAGAAAAAAAACATAAAACTTAAAGAAAAATGCGAATGCTTTATCTGTGAAACTAAAGTACACAAGAAATTAGGATTACAGGACAAAGATTCAAAAGCAGTTAAATGCTGCCAATTATGCTATGCGGAAATTGGTAGAGGAAAAAAGACATTCTTGTGCTGTAAGTAAGGCTCCTGAAATCATGACAACTAAAATTGAAACACTTTCACAAAAACAAAAAGAACAAGTTATTACTTCCTTGCTAAAAGATGAAAAACAAAATTCAGAGTTACATTTATCAACAAAAGGCAAAAAATTAAGAGTTAAAATAAACCCTACTGTGACGGGTGAACTGAACCGCCCCTGGTTTTTTTAAGTATCGACCTCATATCAATAACATTTAATTAGCAATTTCATCCCTTTTTAAGCATACCTGTAACTGCAGTTTAAATATCCATTGTTCTACTCTGTATTCAGAAGTAGTATTTTACAATGCCATACATATTTATTAAAAAGTAATTACAGTTCCAACATATTTAGCTTTGCACCTGGTTGACATTAGTGATTACAGATTTCAGATTCACATAAGAAACTTTATAATACATTTTCCACTTTTTTTCTTCATAACTGCTAATTAATATCATTAAATATCCATATTTCAAGTAAGAAATAGTTAATTTTTGTTCGAATGGTTTTATTTTTCTCCCCGTATAGCTTTTAACCTATAAATGAACGTCAAAACTTAGTACTGCCAACCCCAAATAAAAAGTATTTCCAAATAAATTTATTAAAATTAATAATTATCTTAAATAAATTATGTCTTCATTAAATAAAAGATTACTATTTACAAAATCTTTTGTGTTGGCATTAAGAATGAAAATAATTTGGTTTTGTGTGAATATTAACAAAAAATTAAATTTAATATTTTAAAATTGGCGCCAAATTGCCAACTTATAATTATTATTTAGTATATTTTACTTTAATTTGTTATTATAATGAAATATTAATAATAGATTATTATTAAATATGGTTTATGGTTTATTTTGTGATTTTGGTTAAATTTCTAGTATGTTATATTTTTTAAACAAAAATTATGTACGTTGATCATAGTGTACGATAATTAAGACTTGCGCAGTAGTGTCTCTTTAGTAGGTTAAGATTTTTGGCAGAAAAATTCTCATTTTACTGCAGAAATTTGAAGAGTGTCAACTTAAAAATGTTGGTAAGTTTTTGCAACCTTTTTTTTTCAACTGAGGTGTAACTCTCGTTTTTCTTTCTTAAATAATTAGACCGCACCCCTGGGTTTGAAACTCACCTGACATTTGATGAGCTAAAATAAGAAGCCATATCTATAAATTTTGGAATGATTTTATAATCCTTATTGCACCTACAAGCTGGGTATGATTTTGGGGCCATTAGCTGTGTTCTGAGCTCCAGAGGTATCCCAAATCGCTGGCTGACTGGTTGTTGGTTCGACAGGAGATTGGCTTCCTTTTCATTTCAAATTTAAAGGTGATGTACCCCAATTTTTTTGTATTTTTCTGCTGAGCCCAATTTTATATTTTTGCTAAATTTTACTTACAATCTTGCTATTTTGCACCAGGGAATATGCCCTAATTTTTTTCATTTAGATTAAATTGTTATATTTATTGTTGTAATGCCAGTTTTTATATTACCTTTGTAAATCTTAAGTTAAATTTAATATATTTATATACGTTACATTTTAAAATCAGCTTTTTATTGAGTACACATTTCTCTTTCAGGTATTTTCATAATCAATTAATTCAAAACAGTGTTCTTTTGGTATTTTTTATATTTTACATTATTTATATTCAAGGAAATATTACACGACCCCGGTGATAAGTTTCGTATTCGTCTCCATGAGCCCATTTGGAAGAATAAATTCTATTTTCTGGAATTTTTCTTAAATTTTTTGAATTAATTGCTGCCTATATTTTTTAGAAATGGACGCCAATTTCCTGCTTGTTGATGAAGTGAACTATGAACTTAGTATCCGCGGCGAACCTGCATTCGGAAATTTAACTTGGAAGCGAGCGATTTTGAGGAAACGTCTGAAGCAGGAACGAAGCCGGCCAACTAGCCACAAACTACCTCTGTTCACGGACATTGACGAGGAGTTGGACGTTTGTTCGGAGAAAATAGGTATCTTAACAGGCTCAATCAATAGTTTTAGAAATGTTTCAAACGAATTTAAAAGATTAGAAACACGTTTAGTACACTTGTCGGACCGTATTAAAAGGATTACTCCCATGACTGGCTTGCAAAATGCTAGGAGAGTAAATAGCTTCCTACAGTGTATGGAATTGGTTTCTAAACTTCTTTCTTATAATGTTCGCACATCAAATGATCTAATTAATCTTGGTGACGATCTTCTTGCGAATCAAAATGCAAACATGAGTGCCCCAGTTTGTAACTCTGATGATGTCGGATGTACAAATGACGCAGCTATTTTAACTACTCATTTCGAAAACATGCAGCTTGATTCTCATGATGTTGTCCGACAGACAATAGAAAGTGAACCGTTAGTTGCACCTCAAAATTCAAATATAAGTCAAAATTCAAATATAAACCAAAGTCAATTAAATCAAAATTCAAATATAAATCAAGATTCAAATATAAACCAAAGTCATATAAATCAAAATTCAAATACAAATCAAAGTCATATAAATCAAAATTCAGATATAAATCAAAGTAATAGAAATCAAAATTCAAATATAAGTCAAAATCCAGAAATAAACCAAAATTTAAGTCAAAATGAACCTATCATAAATTTAAATAATTCCCTCTCTCACTCACCAATAATTTCAAATAATACACAAAATTCACCACAAATTTTAGATCAGGTTATTGACCAAAATATTCACAATAATTGCCAGAATAACAATCAAAACTATATAAACTTGCATTCTACTAATTTACCCACTTTTAACCCTTCAACGTTAAATTATAGAGCTGATAATTTCGAAAACTTTCAATCTACAAATTTGCCAAATGCTAATTTTTCACACATAAATCATAGAACTACAAACCTCGATAACTGTCAATCTAATAATTTACCTAATAATAACTTACAAAATATAAATCATAGAGCTACCAATTTTAATAACTTTCAATCTACAAATTTTCAAAATACTAATTACCCAAATTTAAATTATAGATCTGTCAATTTTAGTGACCAATTAAATACAAATAGAAATATGCCTAATATGAATGCAAATTTAAGGAATAGTTACAATTTAGTTAATCCTTATCCATCAGGTTTTCATGTTGATTCCAGCAATTTTAGCGATCGTTCTGGTTCTATTAGTTATCAGATTTCCAGGTGGAATGTTTCTTTTGATGGTAACTCGTCGAATCTTAACGTGTTTCTGGAAAGGATTGAGGAGTTATGTTTCAGTCGAAATGTTAACAAAAATATATTGTTTAGATCTGCCGTAGAGCTATTTAAGGGTAATGCCTTAATTTGGTTCCGCGCTGTCAGGCATAATTTAACTTCCTGGGAAGATCTAATCTTCAGACTGAAGCAGGATTTCTTACCCTGTGATCTTGACGCTAGATTGATGGAAGAATTACGCCAGAGAACTATGGGTAATGATGAAAGAGCTATTGTGTACATTTGCATAATGGAAGCATACTTTTCACGCTTAAATAATCAACCCCCTATGTCCGAAAAAATTAATATCATTCTGCAAAACTTACTGCCTTATTATCAAAACCAGTTAGCTCTCATTAATATCATTTCTATAGACCATTTAAAAGATTTAGTCCGTCAACTTGAACGAACTAGATTAAATACCAGTAAATTTAAGCATCCCATTCCATTTAATAGCACAATGATTGAAGGTGATCTGTCGTATAAAAAATCATTCATTAATAAAGTCAGAGTCAATGAAATAAATGTTGAATCCGCACCAAGTGAACATAATCAAAATGAAAGTTGTAGTTTTTCACAATGTTCTGGAATCCCTAGTTTTAATATAAATACTTCTGATCTTCCAAATCCAATCTTTTGTCCTTCAGACAATAATAATACAAACGTAAATTTAAATAATGTTTGTAATCAAAATTTAAATTCTGTTCAAAATTGTTGTAGTAATCAAAACCCTTCAAATTTAATAGACTTGTCTGTAGATGAAGTAAGATCTCAAGCTACCTGTTGGAATTGCAAATCCTTAGGTCACGTTTTTACAAATTGTAAAAAACCTAGAACAGGAAAGTTTTGTTTTCATTGCGGTAAATCGGGAGTTGTAATGGCAACATGTACGAATCCCAAATGCATCGCCTATGTTAAACAAAAGGCCAATCTTTGCATTTGCAGCGTTCACAATCCTTCAGATTCTGAAAATTCAAAAAACTGTTCAAGCGAGGACCAAATGACGGTCATTGGTTCACGAATCGCAAGTTAAAGACCGATATTAAAGACTGGTTCGAATGGCTTGGTGTTGTACAAACATTTTTTTCACAATTTAAATCTCCACAAGTTAATTCTAATAAAGCAAATTATCATTTAAATTCAAATCCTTTTCGAAATAACCTTGAACATAATGTAACTTCCGATAACTCAAATATAGCTCCTATGTTTACTCATATTGACAAAGACAACCGACCATTTATTTCCATTAAAATATTTGGACACCAGATTGATGCTCTTGTTGACTCTGGAGCCAATGCTTCTGTTATAGGTAACTCTTGCCTCACTAAATTTCCATTTTTAAAAGATATAATCATAGATAACTGTAATTTAAATGTAAGCACTGCAGACGGTAAATCTCAATCCGTATTAGGTACAATAGAAGTTCCTTTTGAACTAAACAAAAATTTTAAAAAATTAAAAGTTTTAGTAATACCCTCTGTAAAACATTCACTTATTTTGGGCATGGACTTTTGCAAACTTTTTAAATTATCATTAAACCTTGTAAATGACTCATTCACACACTCGTTAGATTCCGTTAATGTTGTCCAGGATGTAAACTCCTTATCTCGTATTCCCTCAGAACTGTGCTCTGTAGAAATTGACAGTAATGATAATTGGTATAAAGGCATGATCGAAAAAGTACAAAATAAACCTGATCAATATCCCTTATTTAAAGTAGAAAATAATAAATTATTTAAATTTGTAGAAAACAAAACCGAAATTAAATCTAATATCCCTGAGTGGAAACTTTTTGTCCCATTTGATAAGCGTTTAGAAATTCTTAAAGAAAATCATGACTCAGTTTTTTCAGGACATTTTGGATTTTTCAAAACATATCACAAAATTTTAGAAAGGTATTATTGGCCAAAACTCCGTCAATCTATAAAAAAATACATAGCGAAATGTCAAGTTTGTGCTTCCTGTAAATCTTCCCAACAGAAACCTGCTGGATTTATGGGTAAACAGAAAAACGTGTCATTTCCATTTCAACTCATTAGTATCGATATTATTGGAAAATATCCCCGTTCTAAATCAGGAAATTCCTATGCGTTGGTAGTCTGTGATTGGTTTACTAAAGCAGTTTTTGTATATCCCCTAAAAAAAGTCACTTCCCGCAGTATTATTAATTTTTTGGAACAGAATATATTCTTAATTTTTGGAGTCCCTCAGATTTTATTGACTGATAATGCTAAATATTTCACAAGCTCAATATTCAAAGAATTTATGGATTCATATAAGGTTAAGGTCTGGTATAATTCCCTTTATCACCCACAAGTAAATTTTGTTGAAAGGTATAATAAAGTAGTTATTACTGCAATTCGTTCCTATTTAAAAAATAATCACGAAATGTGGGACAACGAAATACATAAAATAGCTTATGCAATTCGTGCGTCTACTCATGAGATAACTGGACATAGTCCAAACTTTTTAACCTTTGGCAGAATTGTACCCAACAATGGTGAATTTTACGGAACCATTGAAAATCGTGATAAAATATTTGTATCAGAAACTTCTAATTTTATAAAAGATCTTTCAAATTTCCCCGAAATATTCAAAGGTGTAAAAACTCAGTTAGATAAAGCTTACAATAGATATAAATCTAGATATGACTTACGTAGACGACCAATGACTTTTAATGTAGGAGATACAGTTTATAAAGAAAATAAAATATTATCCGATTCCAATAAAAAAAATTTAATGCTAAATTTGCCCCAAAATATATTCAATGTATAGTTAAAAAAGTAATTTCCCCCTTAGTATATAATTTAGTTAATGAAAATAATAAAAATGTAGGAAATTGGCATGTAAAAAATCTAAAACACATTTCTGACATGACTGACGACGAAATATTAAACTGAAATGATAGAGACAAATAATAATTGTCGCTATGTTTCGCTTTTTTTTTTTTTCTTTTTTTTGCACGTTGAGGTGGCGTGTGACGGGTGAACTGAACCGCCCCTGGTTTTTTTAAGTATCGACCTCATATCAATAACATTTAATTAGCAATTTCATCCCTTTTTAAGCATACCTGTAACTGCAGTTTAAATATCCATTGTTCTACTCTGTATTCAGAAGTAGTATTTTACAATGCCATACATATTTATTAAAAAGTAATTACAGTTCCAACATATTTAGCTTTGCACCTGGTTGACATTAGTGATTACAGATTTCAGATTCACATAAGAAACTTTATAATACATTTTCCACTTTTTTTCTTCATAACTGCTAATTAATATCATTAAATATCCATATTTCAAGTAAGAAATAGTTAATTTTTGTTCGAATGGTTTTATTTTTCTCCCCGTATAGCTTTTAACCTATAAATGAACGTCAAAACTTAGTACTGCCAACCCCAAATAAAAAGTATTTCCAAATAAATTTATTAAAATTAATAATTATCTTAAATAAATTATGTCTTCATTAAATAAAAGATTACTATTTACAAAATCTTTTGTGTTGGCATTAAGAATGAAAATAATTTGGTTTTGTGTGAATATTAACAAAAAATTAAATTTAATATTTTAAAATTGGCGCCAAATTGCCAACTTATAATTATTATTTAGTATATTTTACTTTAATTTGTTATTATAATGAAATATTAATAATAGATTATTATTAAATATGGTTTATGGTTTATTTTGTGATTTTGGTTAAATTTCTAGTATGTTATATTTTTTAAACAAAAATTATGTACGTTGATCATAGTGTACGATAATTAAGACTTGCGCAGTAGTGTCTCTTTAGTAGGTTAAGATTTTTGGCAGAAAAATTCTCATTTTACTGCAGAAATTTGAAGAGTGTCAACTTAAAAAAGTTGGTAAGTTTTTGCAACCTTTTTTTTTCAACTGAGGTGTAACTCTCGTTTTTCTTTCTTAAATAATTAGACCGCACCCCTGGGTTTGAAACTCACCTGACATTTGATGAGCTAAAATAAGAAGCCATATCTATAAATTTTGGAATGATTTTATAATCCTTATTGCACCTACAAGCTGGGTATGATTTTGGGGCCATTAGCTGTGTTCTGAGCTCCAGAGGTATCCCAAATCGCTGGCTGACTGGTTGTTGGTTCGACAGGAGATTGGCTTCCTTTTCATTTCAAATTTAAAGGTGATGTACCCCAATTTTTTTGTATTTTTCTGCTGAGCCCAATTTTATATTTTTGCTAAATTTTACTTACAATCTTGCTATTTTGCACCAGGGAATATGCCCTAATTTTTTTCATTTAGATTAAATTGTTATATTTATTGTTGTAATGCCAGTTTTTATATTACCTTTGTAAATCTTAAGTTAAATTTAATATATTTATATACGTTACATTTTAAAATCAGCTTTTTATTGAGTACACATTTCTCTTTCAGGTATTTTCATAATCAATTAATTCAAAACAGTGTTCTTTTGGTATTTTTTATATTTTACATTATTTATATTCAAGGAAATATTACACGACCCCGGTGATAAGTTTCGTATTCGTCTCCATGAGCCCAGTTGGTTGCGTGTAGGCTTTGCTGAACCCCTATTTTCTTGTATCAGAACATCGAACAAGAAACTAGGTCCCCTAATAACACCCAGGGCACTTTTTAGCCCACACTACACAAGAGAAAGAGGTATTATTTCCGGAAGAAAAACTTAAAGCATATCAAGTTGCATCTGCGTCAACATCTAATATATTTAAATAAAATAATAAAAAGATATTCTTTGTTTTTTTTGTAATTAAAATAATTGTATAAAAAATTACAATAAATACAAAAATAATATTTTCCTTTTTAATAATTACATATTCTTTTTTTTTAAGAACATTTAAAGTTTTTAAGCATTTAACTATGAAATCGCGAAAAAATCGTAGAAATACCTTAGGATACTTATAAGAGTAGGTATACCTACTATATTGTAATATATAGTGCTATAGTACCTACCTACTAGGTACTATATTGTGAGTGATGACTTTTTTACTTTGTCCCTGTTAAAATTTGAGACATTTATCAAATCTGACATACAACACTAAACAACAAAGTAAAAATTAAACTTTTTATTTACGTTTTCTGCTGAATTTAAAACTTCCCAAAAACTGTAAAGGAGGAATATTTTAATATATTTGCTAATATGTTTTAAAAATATAACATTTAGTGTTTTATTTAAGCCCAAAATGAAGGTCCTGTTATGTACCGTATTACTTTTACAAATGTCCAAAGATAACCTAAATCGCATGTAAGGGGTTTTTCTGGATTTTTGTAATAATGTTTTCTTCGAAATGGTAATAACTAGAGAAAATTCCTCAACATATTTGAAATCTGCATATAAAATATTATAAGAATAAGGCGATTTTGTTCACCGCAAACAGTTGGTTCTTAACATGGCCATCATCAAAGAAGATTTACCATTATCTCGTGAAGCCGATCGGATGGGATTTTGCTGAAAGTGGTCCTATAATCCTAGATGCTAAATTAATAAAATCCGTTGTTTATTTTATACGCAATATTTTTTAAACCTAAATAAGATACAGGAGTAGCGTGAGTTAGGACAACTTGTCTTAGCGGATATTTTAGCTTTTACTAGGACTAAATGTCCTATCTACAAATGTCACTTCTCGTGTCACTTAATGACTAACAAAAATAAATATTTTTTCCAAGCATATCACATATTTGTTGACATTGAAAATGTCTTAAGGCTCGAAACCCATAAATTTTTGTTAGAATTGTCACGATTTTTGTTGGGATTTTCCTCACAATTTCTCACGATTTTTTCACAATTGTAAAGATTTTTCTTGGGATTTTCCTCACTATTTCTGACAATTTGATCACGTTTATCACGATTTTTGTTGGGATTACGATTTATTACGATTTTGTCACGTTTTTTGTTGGGATTTATCTCACCATTTTGTTACGATTTTTGTTGGGATTTTACTCTTAATTTTTGATGGGATTTTCCTCACGATTTTATCACAATTATCAAGATTTTTGTTTTTCCTCTGGTTTCTGACGATTTTATCACAATTATCATAATTGTTGTTGGGATTTTCCTCACGATTTCTCACGATGTTGTTACGTTATTTGTTGGGATTTTTCTCAAGGTTTTGTCACGATTTTTATTGGAAAAATTTCCATAAGACATATTTAATGCCTACCGTTTTTCCAACATAGTATAATACCCACTGATGTTTTTTATGTTGCTATTTTTGCAAACTTTTTTACTACAAAATTGTTTTTAGCGACCAAAAATATGTAAGAAAAACATTCTGGCTAAGATTATTTGACGTTTTCTATTTTTTGTGAGCCTGTATTATTATCGCTTTGTAAGAAAATATCCTACTAACTAGAATATAATTATTATTAAACCTGCATATTAAATATTAAATTATAACCTATGCAAAAACAAGAATATAATTTTAATTATAATTATTAGTGAAAAAAATTTATTATAATTATTATTAGATATATTATTATATGTAATAATTATCAATGCATCGGTACTACTATACTGCCCTGATAAAGTAAAGGGCAGTAAGCCACTTTTTGGTCATTGGTCAATAGCAGGATTTTCAAAATATTGCATCAGGGTTGACGTGAAAACGCCGCTACCCGACAAGTGTTACTTACTGCCCTTTACTTGAACAGGGCAGTATAACTATAACAAAATTAAAGTTTTTACTGGTGGTTAAATCAAAGTGGTTAAATGAAGCACAATTTTGTGGTAAAATCTTTTTGTACGAAAAAAAATTTCTTAAAGGAACACCACACTGATCCATCAGTTATTTTTTTTTTGTATGATAGCTCACTGAGAACAGAACTTGTTGATAAAATCAAGAAAGGTCGAAACCAAGCCGTTTTTTGTATTCAGGGGTACAAAAAATGCAAAAAAAAAAACTGAATTGTGTCACTTTTATTTTCTGGGACTAATTTGGATGTTTTCTATTACGATTTTTCTTTCTTCAATATTCAAAATAAATTATGTATGGGACTAAATAGTTTTTGTTCGTAAATCTGTAATTATGTTAGGCTAATTTTGTTTAGTATATGAATAGAATATAAAAATTACTCATATTTTGTAAATTTTTTAATATTTTTTTTTTAATTAAATTAAAAAAAAACAAGCCAGTAGAAAATTATGAAATGTTTACAGTAATTAGTAGTAGGAGTAGTAGTAGTAGTATATATAAGGAAAATAACCCATAACAGATTGGGTTGAATCTCTCAATTTTTGTTTATTTTGTGCCATATTTTCGTTAAGTTTGGCAAAATTTTAAAAAGAAATCTGCCATATTTATTCCGTCATTTTGAATTTTAATTTTTCGGGTATTTGTACGTATTAATATTAACAAAAGAAGCCTTTATTCCAAATTTCAGCTAAATCGGACTTTATGAAAAATGTTGAAGCACCCTAATGTCCCAAATTTTTTTTTTTCATTTTTTTCACTATTTTTTTTCGTAATCAGCGGTGCAAAAAAGCAGACTTTTGTCACTTTTTTTTCTCTGGTATAATCAAGTTCTGCGTATTCATGGCATAAATGTTATGCTAATAGAAATAGCTAAAATACAGTAGTTTTTTAATTGAATTTACTATACAATAAACGTTTAATAAGAAACTGCTTTTTACGTGCATAGTATTGATGTCAATGTGTTTGCACTTACAAATTACTGGATAAATTTAATAGGTTAAGCACAAAAAAACGTGTATATTAATTATTTTATATTAGGTACTTAGGTTCTTTAACTATTAAATTAAATTGCTTGTAAATTAAATTTTGAAAATATAGGTACACAGATGAAAGCGTATTCTTAATCAAATAGAAAAACAATTAGTTTTCCCATATTTTTAGGACCTTGTTTTTAAAGTTTTAGTCTTGGAGCAGAGTTTTACATCAGAGCCGGCCTCGGTAGCGCAGTTTGTAGAAAACTAGCTCTGAAGTCTGAGGATAACCTCAGTATTAATAACAGGTAGGGGGTATCGAGTAAAAAAAGCATGATTGTACTGTAGGTTTGCATCGTATCCACTATTTCACTATTAGGCCAAACAAATGATGTACTTTAATAAAGTTTTTTGCAAGATGTCCCTTAGATCCCGAAAACTTCCGCTAAAAATAATACATACAAATGCGCAAAATTGTTCTGGCAAACATATACAAATATACCATATGCAAAAGGGTTTGCTGAAATACATTTATACCCAAAAGTGTTTAATATTACATACGTATGCGCAAAAATACTATGCGCAGTGGGGTTTGGTGAAGCATATTTATGCGCAGACGTTTTTAATAATACATACGCATGCTCAAAAGTGTTCTGGCAAACATATACAAATATATTATGAGAAGAAGGGTTTGGTAGAATATATTTATGCTCATAATTGTTTAATAATAAATACAAATGCGCAGAAGTGTTCCAGACGAAAATTTTCGTTGCTAAAGGTGGGGAAATGTAAAGAAAATGTGACAAAAAGTGTGTAGTTCATTTTCACTATTCTGCTCATCTAAAATAAAAGTTTTGAAACTTTTTTGCGTTTCAGATATTTTCCTAAAAAATGCTATTTGTTTTTGTAAAATTTTATTTATATCATTCAAAATTAGTTTAAAACAATAAATAATGTTTGAGTCATGAAATAAACCATTTTTCAAGAAATTTTGAGGAAAATTCCCATTTTTAACAACCCAAAAATTGCTCCAACAAAATAAAAAATATGTAGGCAAATAGAGAATTTTATAACCTTTAAAATGGTTTATCACACGATATCTCTTTCCATGAAAACAAATCCCCCTGTCATTGTGCCCCCTAAGCATACCAAATATATACAAAAAAAATATTTGGGTTATGGTATTTATATGTTCCAAATTTTAAGTTGATACTTTAAGCCGTTAAAGAGTTAAAGTGGGGGGGGGGCTCTTGACACGCTCTCTGTATACATCTTTCAAATGCAATCTAGTTATAACGCAGACTCTGAGTATTAATAACAGGTAGGGAGTATAGAGTAAAAAAAGGCATGGTTGTAGTGTAGGTTTGCATCGTATCCACTATTTCACTATTAGGCCAAACAAATGATGTACTTTAATAAAGTTTTTTGCAAGATGTCCGTTAGATCCCGGAAACTTCGCTAAAAATAATACATACGAATGCTCAAAATTGTTGTGGCAAACATATACAAATATACCATACGCAAAAGGGTTTGCTGAAATACATTTATGCCCAAAAGTGTTTAATAATACATACGTATGCGCAAAAATACTATGCGCAGTGGGGTTTGGTGAAGCATATTTATGCGCAGACGTTTTTAATAATACATACGCATGCTCAAAAGTGTTCTGGCAAACATATACAAATATGTCATGAGCAGAAGGGTTTGGACTTAGAATATATTTATGCTCATAATTGTTTAATAATAAATACAAATGCGCAGAAGTGTTCCAGACGAAAATTTTCGTTGCTAAAGGTGGGGAAATGTAAAGAAAATGTGACAAAAAGCGTGTAGTTCATTTTTACTATTCTGCTCATCTAAAATAAAAGTTTTGAAACTCTTTTGAGTTTCAGATATTTTCCTAAAAAATGCGATTTTTTTTTTGTAAAATGTTATTTATATCATTCAAAATTAGTTTAAAAGAATAAATAATGTTTGAGTCATGAAATAAACCATTTTTCAAGAAATTTTGAGGAAAATTCCCATTTTTAACAACCCAAAAATTGCTCCGACAAAATAAAAAATATGTAGGCAAATAGAGAATTTTATAACCTTTAAAATGGTTTATCACACGATACCTCTTTCCATGAAAACAAATCCCCCTGTCATTGTGCCCCCTAAGCATACCAAATATATACAAAAAAAAAAATTGTGTTATGGTATTTATATGTTCCAAATTTTAAGTTGATACTTTAAGCCGTTAAAGAATTAAAGTGGGGGGGGGGGCTCTTGACACGCTCTCTGTATACATATTTTAAATGCAATCTAGTTATAACGCAGACTCGGGGACATTGACTAAATCTGTACATTTAAGTTTTTTTAACGAAATGTATTAGATTATATTCGTGTTTATCATGACAACATCAGTTAAGCCATCTTGCTTTAAGCATTAATAATGATATTTTAATCGGTGGCGCCATCTAGCTAAAATTAATGGTTTAAATTGAAGACCGTTAATAATTAGTTTACTGGTCTCTATTTTTTATTACAGATCAGGTCCAGGCATGGAAAACAGTGGGACAAGAAATCACGTACTTTCCAAACTTTATTAATACATGTAATGTACGTATTACATATACAGTTGCTAATAAAATTATTTTCTCGCCTAGTCCGGTAAAACTATACTCTCTAATTGCTGCGGTGTCTTCAAAATCGGGGTTTTAACTTGTGTATGATAAAAAATGCATTTTTATAACAACTTGTTATTAACTTGTTATTAACTTGTTATTAACAAGATTCTAAAATCAAAAATTTTAAATTACATTAGAATCTAATATAACAGAGTAAAAACATCTAATGTTTTAACTCTGTTATAACAGTTTAGAAGATACGTCTTATACATCTTATTTAACACCTTAACTCACACGCTGAGCATTTAATCATATATATTAGCAATTATCGTATTCCGACAATAAATTTACAACGCACACACACTGGTGCAATTTCCTGACGATGAATCAACCTAATCTAGGAGGCTGCAAAATAGATTTATCGCTTAAGCACAGCGGTTAATTTTCATGAAATATTGTCCATAAAATATTATATGCAATTCTTTTCTTGACGGTATTGGTGATGATGGGTTACAAACTTAAGGTACAAGCTGACCTAACTATAGTAAAACACCGAAGTAGAAATTATTTTTAACCGACTTCCAAAAAACAAGGAGGTTATAAATTCGACGTGTGACTTTGTTTGTTTGTTTTTATGTTTGATCCCGTGTAACTTTGGAAAAGATAAACGGAGTTGAATTAAACTTTTTGCATTACATATTTAAGATAAATCTTATAATTTTAACCCAATTTCAAGGCTTAATTTGGTTCCAATATCGACCAAATTTTTAGAGAAATATCGGTTAACTCGGATTATCCTCGAATAATCCGGATAAAAATCTTTTAAAAGCTAAACTTGATTCTGATATTAAAATACCAAGAGAAAATGATGAAATTTGTGATTATACCATAAGGCGTTATTTGATTATTACTTAAGGCTTAAAGTTTAACAAATATTTTCTTTAGTAAATAAGGCTGGTTGGTCTCTTGGGCGCTGAAATAAAAATATTACTAACTTCATTTTTTAGAAATTAATCTTAATGCTATGTGACGTCAGCAGCTTGCCAAGATGGAGGGACAGCTATAACTAAGCTTAGAAAACATTACAAATCTACATGTTATGTGTCTCTAAAAAGTAAAAAATAAAAACTTTTAACAAAAAAAAAATTAACTGACTTCTATATGTCTAAAAAGTAAAAAATAATTTAACAGAAACAATTTAACAAAAAAATATTTTTTAGTATTTAATTTAGAGAATGGTGAAATTGGCACCAACTTGTTTTTTTATTTTTTTACTTTTCAGAGACATAGAAGTCGGTTCATTTATTTTGTTAAAAGTTTTTAATTTTCTTTAATGACAGGTGTGTCACAGAAACAGTATTTTGAGTAGGTAGTTGTTTTACTTTTGTCTATTGAAGTTTACAAATAATTCTGATGACACCTAGGGGAACGTTCAAGTATTACGTAACGCAACTTTCTGTTCAGTAATGCAGTTTTTGATGAGGTATTTAAAAAAAAAATACCCGACCCTCATAAAACAATAAGTGCCAATTTTACAGGGCTGATTCCAAATTAAACGGAACAAAAATATATTTTTTTTGTGTAAGTAAAATAACCTTTTAATTCTTTTCACCCTGATTTTTTGTCACCTTATATAGACTTTTTATATTAATAAAAGAATATCACTATGCGGTGCATCGCGATCGTCTATTGTTATGACAGACATGGCCTACGCGTTTCTCAGAGGTGTGAAATCGAACGTTTCGATGCAGTCGTTTTGATCTATTGCAAAAAGCCGCTGTGGGCGATCAAATTGTGTGTGTTAAAGAAAAATGGATAGGAAGAAAGTTATTGAATTGCTAAAATCTTGCAAAACTTCTGCCCGAGTTATGGGTTTCGTGAAAACAAAGGCGTACTTTTAGGATAATAAATAAAGATACACCTGAGGCAGCGTTAAATTAAAACTCTTCATTTTGTTTTTTAAAACTTTATTCGTTTCTACAGGGAAAGTTGAGATAGTAAAAAAATAAAATTTTGTTATTGATTTTTTTTGTTTCTTTTTTATATGTAAAAAAATCTATTTATCGGTTTATCGGTCTGTCCGGAAAAATTTATAACCACGATAACTCGACGACGCTTTGAGCCAAAGATTTTAAGTTTAGAACATAAATAACTTTTTTTGAAAAAATTAAATAAAAAGGAAAAATAAGAAACTAAATTTAAGAAAAAATTAAATTTTTTTTTAAAAATGGACATGTGTATTCTTTTTTTGGTAGCAGCATTTTAATGATACTGCAATTTAAAAAAAAAAACATTGGTTCATTGCAGCATTATTTTTAAACCTTATAGTAAATGATTTAGGGCATTTTGCTTTCCCATTTTGAAAATTTTCAAAATTTCAGAAAGCCTTGTATTCGTGCAAAAATTTTCAAATTTTTTTTTTTGCGTATTTTTGCGTTTTATGACGTTTTATGTCGATATAAATCAATTTCAAGCAAAAAAAGAAAAATGTCGCTCGGTCGATGGGTCGGTCGGTCGGTCGATCGATCTGTCTGTCCGGGAAATCTTGTGGGCACGATAACTTAAGAACGCTTTAAGTTAGAGACTTGAAATTTGGCACACAGGTATGTTACCAAAAGTTCTCACTCGGGATTGTTTTTGGTGAAAATTGGGGTGGGCAAAAATACATTTTTATTAGAAAAATTTGAAAATTGCTATATAGGGGTTTTTGAGTGTGCTGAAATTGAATCTGATAATATTTTTTTTAACTCCACCCCCAAGGGGGTGACGAAGTAAATATTTTAAAATATTTTCAATATTTTCCTCAAAATTGGCATATAGGGGCTTTTGTGGTTGACGAATTTGAATCTGATAATAACTTTTTTCTAATTTCACCCCCTGAGGGGTGAGGGGTAGTTTTTGTGAAAACTGGTATATCGGGGGTTTTTGAGGTTTCTGAAAGTGAATCTGATAATAAAAAAAATCTAAATCCACCCCCTGAGGGGTGAGGGGTAGTTTTCGTGAAAACTGGTGTATTGGAATTTTTGAGGTTGCTGAAAGTGAATCTGATAATAAAAATATTCTAAATCCACCCCCTGAGGGGTAAGGGGTACTTTTCGTGAAAATTGGTATACTGGGGTTTTTGAGGTTGTTGAAAGGGAATCTGATTATAACAAAATTCTAACTTCAGTCCCAAAGGGGCAGAGGGTAGTTTTCGTGAAAATTGATATACTAAGGTTTTTATGTTTGCTGAAAGTGAATCTGATAATAAAAAAATCCATTTTACGCTCGGAGGTGAAAAATGGGAAAGCTCTTTTACTGGGCAGTGTATTTTTATCGTATTCAATTATGTGAATCATAACCACTTGCTTATATTTATGTATAAATATATCATCTTTCGTAATTTAAGCCTTATAAACAAATACTCAATACCATAAAAAATCATAATTTATAATCAATATAATCTATAAATTATTTAAACAAACTACCTGCTGCATTTGATTGCAAACGGATCTTTCTGTTGATATAGCTTCTTAGTGGTAGCCCGGGAAAAACAAGATTCAATTTAGAGTTAATAATACCTACATCAAATATGCTTTTTGGAAGTGTATAATTGTTTCGTACTTTTTAGATATCTAATCAACACATATTTTTTTAGTGAGAAGTGTAATCTGAGAATATGTCCATAGTCCAAGAATAAAACATTGACAAATATCTGAATTTTTCAATACAGCAATTTTTGGCACGGAAATAGGCCCTAAGGGAACTATGGCCCATCGAAGATTGACATATTGAATGGGGAACAAAAAAAGCATCATTAAAATTTTAATGCTGCAGGGTGATATTTCATTGAAATTAAGCAAAAAAAAGCATTCCGCACACCTAATATTAAATAAGTAACAGCCCTTTAAAAAGTAACATTTTTGGTGGCACAGCATTTTATTCACAATTATTTAGAAATGAGCTAATGAGCTAATAACATACGTAAAAGTTGGAAAATCATTTATTGTTAACTTCTGCTACCTAAAAAGTTTGATACACCCCGTTTCAATCCCTTGGTCGGGAAGGCTCTTGTAGCTAACTTCACGTCCCTTGTAAAAAAATTTAATTTATTGACTTGAATTTTATGACAAAACGTTTTTAAATACTTATTTTTATAAAATAACATTTAAATTACAATATTTTCGTATTTCCAAAAGAATATTAAATCTACAACCAATTTATCTGTCATTTCTAAAAGATCACTAATAAGAGCTGCCTCCACCGGTGATTTTAAATTTTCTCAAAAAAAGCTTTCATTAATAAAATCCAATAATAATTAATTTAATTATAACCAAAAAATAGGGGTTCTACCCCATCTTTGCCCCTTAACCCTAATGGTTTACACCCAAATTCTAATAACTTCTTCGAAATATAATAAAAAACAATATATTGCATATATTCAGAAATCCGGTGTCGATATATTTTCCAGAAATGGAGTTTACAGACAGAGAAACAGACAGACTGACCCAAAATAAGTTCAACTCAGGATGGTCTAAAATGTTGAGAAATGTGAAAGATTTTCACTTTTAGGCAAAGATTGCAATACAACAGCATTCCTGCAATTTTTGGCACTTCTGTTTTTGCGTATTATATTAATTAATCCTAAAAAAAAATCCATGAATCCATGAATCACTCCGATATTCAATTTTTGTTTGCTAATATTTGGTACAAAGGCATTTTTATAACCTTTTATTAAAATATGGGATCTACATTGTAGATCATGATAAAGACCGAAAAAACTAAAGACCAAAATTAGGATAGAAAGATCCAGTAAAAAAAAAACATAAAAATTGAGACTTAAATCAACTGACAGACAGACAGACCGACATACAGAACTCAAGTGAACATAATATACACATCTTAGATTTGTAAAAAAATCATCTTAATTTAAGCCAAAAATCGATCTATGTTTCCTGTACCATAAAAAAATATTAATATGCTGTGGCTCAAATCCATTTCAAAATTAATTGTGCATCTAACAACCTTTACCTATTTATTAATATGTAATAAATGTAAAATAAATTACTGACAATTGACATTTATGCGTTATAAGAGGCGATGTTAATACATATTTTACAAATTTAAAATCGATAAAACGCTGGGTTATTTATGAAGACTGAAGCAAAGTTTTATTTTGTATATATATATATACATATATATTTGTAACATTCTTACTTGAAATAAGTTCATGGTATTAAGCTGATTAACCTTAAATAAGACCATTCACACCGGTCTGGAAACAATTTTTAGCTCAACTTTCATATAACCCAATTTTTTTTTTATAATTTAATTATTTAGAGCCTTGGTATCTTTTTAAGACCAAATTTAAAAAAATCTATTGATGCATTTTTTAAAAAACGATTTTCATTTGTTTTTACAAAAATATATGACATTTTCAAAAATGATTTTAGATGTTCAGATTTTACGTCTAAAAGTAAGAAAAAAGTTTTTATGGACGTTTGAGTTAAATTAATTTTTAAGGGAGCTAGCGTACTTTTAAAGGGCATTTTTAGAATATTTATCACCTTATATCTCAGAAACGGTTTAATTTATTGACATGAAATTCTGTAGTATAGAACTAATAAATGTAAATATTTAACATTTTAATAAAATTAACTTCTTGGCCAGGGGCGTAGATAATGGGTGCCTCTTAATTTATATATATAAAACTGTAAGTCCGCCCCTGGTTATACATTTATTTTTTATGCCATAAAATGATAATGTTTATTGGTTCCATACTACAGTAAAAAATTTAAGTCAATAAGTTAAACCGTTCCTGAGTTATGAAGTGAATATTATTGTAAAAATGCTCCTTAAACATGCTTAATACTTACTTAGTAGAAACTTTTTTTCTCAGTTTTTGACGTAAAATCTGAATATCTAAAATAATTTTTAAATATGCCATATTCTGTTTGTTAAAACAAATAAAAATCATATTTCCCAAAAACGCATCGTTAGATTTTTTTAAATTTGGTCTTAAAAAGATGCCAAAGCTCTAAATAATTAAATTATAAAAAAAACTTGGGTTATATGAAAGTTGAGCTAAAAATTGTTTCCAGACCGGTGTGCACTGCTTTTTATCCAATACCTGTTATTACTATTTAGTTTACACTTATTGAAAAGTTAAATATCATTTGTAGAAATAAAATTTGTAAATTCAATTAAGCAGTGTTTTTAAGAGGCATTGAATAAAATGTTGTACAGCGCACGTGAGGTAACTGATATTATTCACTCAAAAATTAACTCACTCGCCCCATGGTTCAACTTTTTTTTTCCTGAATATCTTACCTCACTTGTGCTGTAAATAACCAACCCCACAGGACAGGGTCAGATTACCCATTAGGCAGTACTGGGCAATTGCCTAGGGTCGCAGAATATAGGGGGCAACAAATTTTTAGTTTTATTTGACAAACTTCCTTTTTGAACATTATTTTCTGTCTGAATCAAGTTTTCCTAAAAAGTGCAATAGATACCTTTTTTTGGTACTAATTTCCTGTTTCGACACGTTTTCTGTTGCCCAGGCGGCAACATTGGTAAATCAGGGCCTGCAATATGATAATTTGTTATTTGTTATTTCTTTATTAATTTATCCAAATACATGCATTGTAATATAAGGTGGGTAAGCCAATTATTGCCATGTTCCTAATATTGCCACCTCCTCTTAAATTTGTTAGTTCGTCCTCTGTGTCATAGATGGCACTGCCAATATATCTGTTATATCGAAAAGATGCCTTTAAATATGATGTATCTGTATCCAATTGGTAATGGCGTATACAAAAACTCAGTTCGTGTTTCGTGCTCTTCTATTATAAAAACTTGTAAAATTGTGCTTACTGTCGCAAGCTGGGTAGCATCGATTATTGCATGTTAAGAACGTAATAAGGTAGGCACGTACATGCACTTTCCTGGCCCATATTTCGTTTCACTCAATAAAGAAGCGAAATGTAATGTTTTGAGATTGCTGTCTAATTAGCTGTGTTTCTAATAATGTCATGCAAAGTAGTTGACAAAAACAAAAAAACAATTATGAAAGAAAGTAAGAATTCAGAGAGTTCTGCTTTTTATTCGAAGAAAATCGCCAGGCCGATATGATATTGAAATCGATAAGTACATGAAGTGCGTGGGGCTTACAAATTTTTATTTAAGTGCTCAAAACAGCAGAAATTGTTATTGTGTCACAATATTTTCTTATTAGTTTTTTAATTTTTTGTTTGTTCTTTATTATAATTGCCAGTACCCTTCGGACATGGGTTCCTAATATTATCAGTATAAAATCTCTTTAAATAGCAATAATATATTTTTTCTATTTTGCGACTCTTATAAGCTCATATTCACACGCATTTTGCGTATTCTTATAGGCCCATAAGAGGTCTCTACTTTTTTTTCTGTTGGGTTGGCAACATACAAAAGCCTATCTCTTGAAGTTTTGCGTGCAAATGTCAATGTCGATTTAAAGTTTAATTTTTTACAAAATTTTGTGTTTGGGTTTTTTTTTACCGTGTTAAAATTGTGGACTGGTTAGTTGCAGTAAAAAAAGAAGAGATGACTGTAAAATATATCAAAATACACTAGGCAACAAATCGCAACTTTTTTTTTTGCCCCGATCGGAAAGAAATTTTTTCTTACTAATTCGAGAGCGTAGAATCCGAATCTGATCCTAGAAAAATTCCAGCACCTAAAGTTTTTGAGATATAAGTTCAGGTAATAATGACGTTTTTTTTTCAAAATCTTTAAAAAAAAGAGTATATTAAAAAAAATACGAGGAATTCAAAAATCTATATGTCAAGAACCTACTGTCAGAGTAAGTACGCGAAAAAAAAAAAAATAAAAAGGTTAAAATGGAAGTGCAGAGTTTACTTAATTGCTCATTTGTGGCAAAACTATCAATTTTTTTTTAAAACTTTATAGAACTTAATTTGTAGATTATAAAATTCTCTACAAAAATATTTATACAAATATTTTTTTATTTTGCTTAGTTTGTTCCTAAAAAGTAAATAAATGAAAAAGATATAAAATTAAAGTACAAAGTGTAAACT
Source organism: Brachypterus glaber (assembly GCA_958510825.1). Classification (NCBI taxonomy): domain Eukaryota; kingdom Metazoa; phylum Arthropoda; class Insecta; order Coleoptera; family Kateretidae; genus Brachypterus; species Brachypterus glaber. The sequence continues at coordinate 25,387,174 of OY294045.1, read as the reverse complement.
TTTTTCCCGAGCCCAAAAAATATATTTTTTCTTATCAATTTAAAGGCGAAGAATCCAAATTTGACTTTAAAAAAAAAATAGCACGTCTTATTTTTTAAATTTTAGTACATGCATTTATGCCAATTAAAAATAATTTATAAAACAAAATATTTTGTATTTTTTTTTGTTTTTTTTAATGGTTCTACATCATAAAAATGTTACTTTATTACATAAGAACCATAATACGTAACATTTTTTTAGTTCATTTTTGACCCCCTAGTAATGATTTTTGACAATTTTTAGCATGAGTACGTGGCGATAAGCTTGTCCCCTTATGCACCCTTCTTCTTACCCTCCACACCTACTTAGTTTTGTCACATTATCCATTTTTTTTTTATTTTTTTTTTCACAATATCCCTATTTATTCTACCTATGAATTTAAAGTTTCTATGTTTTAAGTTGGGTATTTTTTAACTAATATTGAGTCGCCGAATCCAAATTTGTCCTTGGAATATTTTTGTCTCCCATGATTTTAGAACAAAAGAGGGATAAAATAATGATTTTTTAACATTTTTGTCTTATTTTTCTCAGAAAACTTAGGTAATAGAAATATTCTGAGGCCAGATTCGGTTTCAGGGTTAGTTAAAAAACATATGACTCCAATGGGGGCAATGTTGCCTAGTGATATCATTTGTTCTTAGAATTTTAAACATAGTGTAAACTGTAATGCCAACCCAAAACAAAAATCCCTAAATCAGTCATCAATTTAAATGTAAGTTTTTTAAATTTTAGCAAAATAGAAAAAATTGTATAAAGCACTCGTTTCATAACACGTTTTTAGAGCACTAGTACTTTAGAAAACTCGCCGCAAGCGGCTCGTTTTCTAAACTTGTACTCATGCGCTAAAAACGTATGTTATGAAACTAGTACTTTAATATACTATTTGAAGCTCCTGCAGTTTGTTTATTTTTTACCCATTAGAATAAATATATGTTTAATAGTGTACCGTAATTAATACGTTCACTGCCAACGGCTAGTTTTGACAGCGGAGCAATGGGTATGGGCAAGGGAAAAATAGAAAGAATTGATTAATGTTGTTAGGGGCGCCAGTTACTTTAGCTTTTACTCCTTTAGGTAAGTAACAACCTAGTGTAAATACTTAAGCTTTTCAGTTTGAGAAAATATAACCCCTAAATAAAATAAGATAATTCATTTGAGAAATTTATTATAAATAAACTTAATGAAAGCACATCAAGTAATGTATTAATATATATAAAAAATATGTGTAATTATATTAAGATATAATTAAAGAAATCTTAATAAAAATTACTAAATTCAGAAATCATTCGACTTAAATGTATAAAGAAAACATGAAGTTCAGCAAGCACCAAGAAATGTATGTAAACAACAATCATTTCTTGCAGTGTATAAAAGTCATGCTTAAATTAGAAATCATTTAATCAAAAGTATGATATTTAATAATTAATAAATGAGATTAAATGTTTTAAAAAAAATAAGTACCTAAAAATGAACAAAAGCCAGAAGGGCATATAGTATTAATCAATACTATATCAGATCTGATAAAGTTTACAGTTATAAGAATATTGAAATAAAAGAATTTAAAAATATGAAATATTGCTTTCAAAAGTTTTCAGAATGAGTACTTAGCTGGTTTCTGCAAAATCCATGAGGTATGAATTCCATCGTCTCCATCTGTACAAGTCTCCCCTATGCTGATGAATTCATTTCTCAAATGAAAGAAAAAAAAATATAGGCTGTCCCATCTACTTTGGAAAAATCATCTTCCAGGATAAAATGTACGATTGAAAATGTTGTCCGGGATAAAATATACTTTTGAAAATTATGTCCAATGTAAAATTGTCTGCTAGACGGTTACATAGAATTTATCTATGCCGAAAATTACAGAACCATGTTCCAACAGAACATCACTCCATGCGGAGAACTTGTATATCAAATATACCAAAATAAACTTCAACTTAAATTAATATAATTCCATATTACTGGTATAGAAATAGTAATTAATGGTCTAGTAATGTAGTAATAATGGTTAATGGTGATGTCATACTAAGTCTTCGATGTCCATCGAAACGTTATAAATGCGTAATTGTAGAAAATAACCGTTACAATATCTTCCGCATTGTTTAAATATTCATTTTCACTAACTTTAAATAAAAATACATGAAGGATTACTTCGATGATTACAGAAAATAAACACTCGTCAAAATGACACCACCATTGTATTCGAGTTGCTTCAAGAAGGAGCGAAAATCGACCTTATTCACTAGTATGAACCCTTCAGGTAAATAAAATCCTATTTCTGAACTATTAGCGACATCTATGCAAGTCATTATCAACTACAGTTTTACCGTATAGGATTCCTAATAAAGGTAACGAAAACTACATCAAAGATAATAACAAAAGAATATTTCCTAATAAATCCGTATTAGTGATATCTAACCTCAAAATATTACTCTAAGAAACAAATATAAACAATACTTATTGTTTATCAGCAAAACTAATAAAAATACGAACAGAATACTAAGTGTCCTGTGAACTAAGTATAAACAAAATACTGAATCTAAGTGAGCAGTTCCAGCAAACTATTTTCAACAAATTCTGGATTATCCCGAAGGAATAAGCATACGAAACTTTCCAGGAGAAACAAGCTACAGATGAAAGCCAGTGAAATCCAACCCTCAATAGACTCTGAAACATATAAAAACCAGGTAAGTCCATAGACAAATGCACTATAGAGAAATAAGTCATATGATTCTTTATTATTAAAAATCATATTCTAATTATGTTTTCTTTATGTTATTTTCAGGTAGAACTATGGAATAGAGACTCATATGGTTAGAATTCAGTTCCTGCTACAAAATAGTCCCAGATACAAAATAGTTCTGTACGTACGTAACTATTTATATACAAAATAAACATAAATTATAACGTAAGTAAACGAATAGTTTAATTAACCCTTGCTATATTACAAAGTGACGATTTATATCGTTACAATAGACATTGTTCATGTACAATGTAGTAAAGTTTCAGGTGATTACTTTGAATGCAGTAAAAAATTAAATGTTTTAACCCGATTTTTTGTTTTTATTGAGCTTATATATGGCCGTAAACATGTATTTCTATATAAAATTCCCTTATAAAAATTTTGGGGTGGATTATTTCAAAAACTGAACCAACGATTTTTTCTTGACCGATTTGGATTCTTCATCAAAAGTTATATAAGAAAACATGTAAATAAAGTTGCGCCTAAAACAAAAGTTGACATTTGTAAACTAGTGTAACCTAGATATTTTGTCAATAGCGTTACGGTTGTGAATAGGGGAACAGGGGACACAGTGAGTCACTTACTTTTTCAGAGCCCATATTTTTAAAAGTTTTGACAATAACTTTTTTTTAATTTTTTTTTCATACTAAGTTTCTTTGATCTTTAAGCTAACATAATTTGCAGGTTTATATTAAAAATGAATAGACCATAATTTTTTACAAGTACTTTTTTGACAGTACGTCACTTGATTCACTGAGCCCCCAGTACGTGGTACAGGGAATCACTGCAATGGGTACAGTAAGTCAGTATGGGGTACAGTTAATCGTGATATTTAAATAAATTAAGTCAATTTATTAATTAAAAAAAATGTTTATTTTAGATACCTACATAGTTAAATAAACTTAAATAAAACTCTTTGGTAACAAAAAACAAAACTTAAAATTAATTAACGTAGGTAAATCAAAACCTTGAAAATGAAACTCTTAAGTAAGAAAAAAAAACAAAAGTCTAAATAAACTAACGTAAATCAAGACCCTGAAAAACAATGTTAAATGTATATATTGATTGTATATTGTATAAACCAATTTTCAAAAAAATCATCACCACCCCTAAGGGGTGGATTTGGAAAAAATTATTTCAAGATTTAGTTTTAGCAACCTCAAAAACCCCCATATTCAAATTTTTACGAAAATAAAGATATTTTAAAATATTTACCCCCTCACCCCTGCGGAGGTGGAGTTAGAATTTTTTTAAATACATACAATAATATGAAAAAAAAAATTTTTCACGAATACAGGGCTTTCCTAAATTTTGAAAATTTTCAAAATGGGAAAGGAAAATTCCTACAATAATTTTATATAAATATACAGGAACATTTAATCATAGTTGAGGCACAGTGGATCATGAGCCACTGTGTCCAATCGGTCTTTGACTCACTGTGTCCCCCCAGTAACCAGACCAGTTCAAAGTGGACATAAAAAAACATAACAAATATCTGATAAATTTGTATAAACACACTTATTTAAAAGTTAATAAAGAATATAAAAATGCCAAATTACACAGGAATTTACGTAAAAGTAATACAAATATACCTAATTAACAGATTAACAAAAAAAATACTTTCTTATTTATTTTATGCAGCCACCTCTTCGCTTTAACACACGCCACGCAGGTTTGCCGGCAACTGACCCTTTATCTAGAGAAACGTCTTCTTAGCGCGCCATTAGAAAGCGGCGTTTCTAAAACTAATATTGATAGAGTTATAGTCAACGATTCATCGTGCCCAATGACTCACTGTGCCCCCTGTTCCCCTATATAAAAATTTGAAAAAACACAAATTACAATAAATGTTACCGTTCTTTTACTGACTGAATTGATATTGATTTTACAAGTAAGAAGAGATTGTTAATATTTTAATAATTTATTTTTGCACATAAAAAATCGATTAATTTTGCAAATTAAGAGTAAAAGCATTAATAGAAATAAGTATACAAAGAAAATAAATACATAATAACGGAATCTTGTTGAAAACAAGGCTAAATTCTCACATGTACACCATGGAACGTTATAAACTGCACATGTTTGTTTTAATTACATATAATTACCATGGTAATTTTAATTTTTATAACTAAAATAAATTAACTTTTTTTTTATTAATTTGCTATGCAAATCCTAATTTATTTATTTAAAACTTATAATTGAATTATTCATCTTATAAATTTTTCATGTATAAATAACTTGCAATAAGATTTTTTTAAGTCGCTTGACATTTATTTTCTTGTTTTCTATAGTTTTTCATATTTTTTTTATAAAAAAAATAATTTTGTTTTATTGTCACCTATTTATACACCGTCCCCGGTTTGATTCCCTGGTGAGGAAAGTTAGCTTTTTTTATAAAAGAGCCTTGCCAAAAATATGATAAAAACTAATGAAGACTTATGAATAACCAACGGTTGAAGCCATAAAAACTATTCATTATATTATATAAAATTATTAAAAAAGTTACTTTATATGTACTCTATAAAAAGTCATTTTTACAAAGATTTATTTTTTATTTGGGACGAAAACTGTACAATCCACTTCCTGTTCGTATTAAGAATACTACTAATCAAAATTGGTTAAAGCGGGAATTAAAAATATATGTAAAACAAAACAGTTATAATATTAATAGACTGTTTTAAATAATGTTTGGTTAATTTAACTTTCTATATATTTTTCATTTTATTTCTCTCTTTCTCTCTCTCTCCCTCTCTCTCTCTATTTATCTTTCTCTCTCTATTTACCTATTTCTCTATTATTCTCTATTATTACTATAAAATAAATGTAACATGTTTTTTTTCACGATACAGGCTAGCCTAGTGTGAAGTTTAGTTTATAATATATTTTAGATATGTAATATTTGTTAAAGTAAATAAATAAATAAAATAAATATATAATGTCGAACCTTTTAGAATTTTATTTTGGTCTTTATATAAACAAGTTAAACGAAATGCAACCAGTATGGAAATTTGCAAGATGAAGATAGCTGCAACGAATAGCATCCAGCTTCAAGAATTCAAAATTTAATTACTGTCAACTAAACTTTTTGGGATCTTATTTTTTTTCTTTATTATATGAATAATATTTAATTGAGCATAATATTGTGAATGTGCAGTTAATGGTAACCATAATTCAATGTTCGAATCCATTTATTTTATACTTGAGGCTTTTTTGTCTCTTAAGGTCGCTAAAATGAACTATCATCGCCTTAAATAATTTGGCATGTTACTGTTAACAAATTTAAAATGATATTTTCGGGTTTTTTAGTATGTATATCTTTAAAAATAATTAAAGAAAAACATGAGTATAGAAAATATATAAAAAAAAAACAGGCGCGAAGACGTGTAATTCTACTCATTTCATTATATATACAGTGCGGTCCAAAAGTCACCCCCCCCCCCCCCCCTTTTAACTTTTGAACGAGTTGAGATATCGACTTCAAAGTTAGAACTCTTAAATAAGATAACTTAAACTATCTTTTATTTGATATTTTCAGCTCTTAAAATGTGGGCAGGGGGGCATGAGGGGATATTTTTTAAATGGAAAGTGGGGTCGTCTGATACATCATTTTAAAGCTTATAAAATCCTCTATTTAAACGAACATTTTAAAATTTTTTAAAAATGTTTTTTAAGGTTTTGATTTTTCAATTTTTTGTGCTAAAACATTCTATTTTTTAAGTTTTTTTTTTTATAATTTTTTATTTATGTCAACTAAAATTAGTTTAAAAGTATAATTAACATTTTTTTATGATGAAATTAGGCATTTTTAAAAAAATATTTGTTTTTTTTTTTAGAGGAATTTTGACATTAATACTCATTTTCAACGCCATTTTAAACCCATTTTTTTTTTTTTTAATTTAAAAATATGGAGTTCAATGGAGAATTTTTTATGATGAAATTAGGCATTTTTAAAAAAATATTTGTTTTTTTTAGAGGAATTTTGACATTAATACTCATTTTCAACGCCATTTTAAACCCAATTTTTTTTTTAATTTAAAAATATGGAGTTCAATGGAGAATTTTATAAGCTTTAAAATGATGTATTACACGACCCACTTTCCATTTAAAAAATATCCCCCACATTTTTTTATGATGAAATTAGGCATTTTTAAAAAAATATTTGTTTTTTTTTTAGAGGAATTTTGACATTAATACTCATTTTCAACGCCATTTTAAACCCAATTTTTTTTTTTTTAATTTAAAAATATGGAGTTCAATGGAGAATTTTATAAGCTTTAAAATGATGTATTACACGACATTTTTTTATGATGAAATTAGGCATTTTTAAAAAATTATTTGTTTTTTTTAGAGGAATTTTGACATTAATACTCATTTTCAACGCCATTTTAAACCCAATTTTTTTTTTTTTAATTTAAAAATATGGAGTTCAATGGAGAATTTTATAAGCTTTAAAATGATGTATTACACGACCCACTTTCCATTTAAAAAAATGTGCCCCCATGCCCCCCTGCCCACATTTTAAGAGCTGAAAGTATTAAATATATGCTAAAAGATATTTTAAGTTGTCTTATTTAAAAGTTCCAAATTTGAAGTCGATATCTCAACTGGTTCACAAGTTAAGAGGGGGGGGGTGACTTTTGGACCGCTCTGTATATATATTGTGGATATTATATTGCATTTTTTCAAATGTTCTTGTTAAAATGGGGGCTAGATAATCTATAAAACACCAAGGTGGCTATTCTTCTTTCGTTGAGTTTTATTCAGGCGCGAAATCCAGCTTCATAGTAGTTCTTTAGATGAATTGATTGCATAGACCTTTAGCTCCGCACATATTCATCAAAATATCAGGCGGAAAAAATCTGCTCGAAACCGGAATAGACGCCCCGATCTGCGAAAAACCAACGCAACCAACTTAAACAGATACAAAAAGCAAATAAAATTAAAAATTTGAAATTAAAATTAAAAACTATTTAGAAAGCAAAATAAAAATTAAAAAGGCTTTCCGAAATTTTGAAAATTTTCAAAATGGGAAAGCAAAATGTGGTAGTAGCTACACGACCTCTGGATTACCAGGCATAAGACAACTGATCTAACTGGTGTATAACAAACGAATTTTTAAAAGTACCTATATTCTAGTAAAATACCTACATTTAATAACACTAGTTTACAAATTTCAACTTCAATAATCCAAATCCGTCAAGAAAAAAAAATCGTTGGTTAAGTTTTCCAAACCAAAGATTTTATAAGGGAAATGATAGAAATCGTATATGTTCGTTTAATATTTATAAAAATTGGCATCTGGGGGTTTTTAGAATCGCTAAAAACAATTTTATATTTTAAAGTTTCTTCTTCAACCCTTAACCATCCGTTTTAAATTTTTTAAGTAACCCGATAGAAGAATTAGAACCTGGGTGTTTTTCGTCTCGCTCAAAATTAATTTAATTTATTAAAAAAAATATCTTCACCCATATAACCCATATTTACATTTTTTTTATTAACCTTTTACTAGCAAACCAAATTTAATATTAAAAAAATCTTCCTACAAAAAATCTCTATACCTATGTACCAACTTTCAACAGCTAATTTAAAAATATCAACAAAATAATACTTTCCCTTTAGGCCTAGATTTATTAACACCAAAAACAAAACAAAAAAAAAAACAAAAATAAAATAAATTCAAAGAAAAAATTTTTTTTTTCAAGAAAAGTTTTTTCGAAAAACGTTAAAAAAGCGATAGAAAATGTTTATTTTTTTTTCTAACGCAAGACTTTTCTCCGGAAAGTATAAGAGGTATTGTACACCCTTAGAGGGTGGAGATAGATTTGTTAAAAAATGAATAAATAAAATTCGTTTCTAGGAGTCCCAAAACAATTATGTACGATTTTGTATCACTTTAATTACAAACAATTTTTACTTTCTTAACCTATTCAATACCAAGTTATCGGGTACTTAAAAAACGTGACATCTGACGGACGGACGGACGAACGAACTGACTGACGGAAGGACAAACGAATAAAGGGACATTTTCAAAGGTGCTTAAGTTTTCATGAATCACATTTGTATCTAATAATTTTTATCTTGCACGTTTTTTGTCGATTCTTGAAAATTCGGACTACGGTATTATACTGTTCTAGCGCTTACGCGCTGTGAATAGTATAATAACGAAAATAAAAATTGGGACATGTTACTTTTTTTTTGGGATAAATTATAGTTCTTCTTCTCCAAACCCCAAATACCAACTCTTGTCAGGTTACTTAAAAAAATACATAAAAGGGATGGTTCTACCCCATTAAGAGGTAAGGATAGAGTTTTTTTTATATTAAATTCATTTTTAGCGAGTCTCAAAACCTCTAAATATTAATTTTTGTAAATATTAAAAGAAAATATATGATTTCTCTAACTGTCCCCTTATAAAATCTTTAGGGTCGATTATCTCGAAAACTGGACCAACGATTTTTTTTCTCGTCGGATTTGGATTCAGCATTAAAAAACATTAAAATAAAGTTGGGCATAAAACCCATGTAACCTATTGTAACCAAAACAAAATTGCTCGGATTGGCAGGATTGATCCTTATAATAAAAGTAATTTTTCCTAAAAAAGATACGTCAATCCGACTTTTCCTTCAGCTTCTTTTTGAAGTTGGAACTTTCAACCCCTATAACTTTTTTGTTTTTGTGGGATTATTTTAAAAAACAATAGAGATCTTTCTGTCATAAACTTAATTTTTCCTAAAAATTTCGAGACGATCGTATAATTAGTTCTTGAGTTATCGGGTACTCAAAAAACGCGACATCGGACGGACGGACGGGCGGACGAACGAACTGACTGACGGAAGGACAAACGAACAAAGCGACTTTTTCAAAGTTGGTTAAGTTTTCATGAATCACATTTGTATCTAATAATTTTAATCTTACACGTTTTTTGGCGATTCTTGAAAATTCGTACTACGGTATTATACTGTTCTAGCGCTTACTCGCTGTGAAGAGTATAATAAAGAAAATAAAAAATTGGGAACATGTTACTTTTTTTTTGGGGATAAATTATAGTTTAAACTCTACATAGAAAAAAACGATTCCTTGAACCAAGGATACGTGTTTTTGGATATGTTCAAAGCCATATTCTCTTGTTTCAAGGCTGGCATTTTCTTGAACCAAAGTCAATGTCCTTGAATAAAGAGCTCGGATTTTTATTCCAAAATCCGTGCTCTTCATTCAAGGACATTGACTTTGGTTCAAGAAAATGCCAGCCTTGAAACAAGAGAATATGGCTTTGAACATATACAAAGACACGTGTCCTTGGTTCAAGGAATCAGTTTTTTCTATGTACTTTTGGAAATTTCTTTTGGTTTATAAACATAATTATGTTTATCCAAATTAGTCCAGTTTGTCCAGCCTTAAGCTAATTGTTTTTTGGAATAACCAAGTAACAAGTAATAGATACATAAATATAATTAAAAAAAATATTTTTTTACATATAAAGTTATCCTTAGTTTATACGTTCATAGTATGTACGTATGGACTCCATAAGTATTCAACATATACCTAAAAAGTAAGGATTTTAATTCCTCTAATTCTTTGCGTGGTTTGTTTTTCTGTCCGTCCTCAAATAGGATAATCATCATTTAAAAAGGAACCCCCAGTATAAGGATCTCTGTTATATTTGATTTTGAAATTTCTACATTATCATTTTTTAATACAATTATAGCAATATCATATCCTGTTAATCGATAAATAAATCAATTACACTTGTCATGCCCCATATAAAAAATAAGTCAAATAGGTACAGAAGCAAGGAAAACCGTGAGAATATGAATAAAACATATAAATTGTAAATCAACAAAACATTTTAATTATTTATTGCTAAATGGTAAATATAATTATTAGTTATTAATTAAGTACTAATAAATAAAAGGTTTTAAATGCTGCAGAAAAGTTTATATACTTATTAAATAAATTTATAAAATACAAATGTATACCTACTTATTTATTTGTATGTACATGAAAGTTGCTTTCCATATGATGTTTATGGAGTGTATATATTTTTTTCAAAAACAGAGTTAAACAAAAATCATTATCGCCAAATCCCCATTTTTTTGCACTTAAAAGTGCATTTTTTTTCATATCACTAACAGAAGATTTTTTTAATTTTAAATAATTTCCCTTTTTTTTTCTATTTTGATTTGCGATACTAAAATTCTTATTCTTATTCTATGCGAACTATCACCCTTCACCCGCTGATTGATTTCTTATAAATTCCTACAAAATAAAAATTTTAAGGACCATTTTTAAAATAGGAAAGCAATACTTAACTTATGAGAATTCCTAAATGAACTCTTGTGAATTATTGACAGTTTTTTGTGAATCCTAAAAATAAAATTTCGTTGTCTCATGTACTGTCGGAGTCTCCAGGAAATTATAGCCTTATATTACGCCTATAGGGGTAAACTTCTTGTATTTGGAGTAAAAGTATTTTCTAATAAGTTGTTTATGTGATACAAAATTGTGTTAATTAATTTTTATAATCAAAACTATTATACAGGGCGGTCCATCTAAGATTAATCAGATGATTTCTGGCGTTATCATAAGTGGTATCGATATAATTTTTTGTTCTTGCATATTAGACCAATAAACCTATAACCTCATGAAAACAAAAGTCTTCCACTTCCTTTTGTTTTAGAGGTACAGCCATACAAAGACGAATTTACCAAATAAAGGTTAGTTAAAAACGCGAAAATTTAAAAGTTCATTAATTTTACTTTATTGTTTAATATTTTTTTAATTCATAGCGTATATTTTTGATTAAAAAATCGGGATTAAAAAATGGCAAATTTTAAAAATTTCTTAATGTGTATTTCAATAAAATAGTTTTAATCAAGTTCACCTTGCTGTAATTTTCCTATCGGCAATCTTTTATAAATGTCAGTTGTGTCAATTTAGGTGGCGTTTTTAGATAGTCTCTTAAAATAATTAAAATTTTGCTTCAAAACGAAGAAATAGCTTTATTCATAATAAATTTCACAAAAACTGGATAAGAAACGAAAAATATCTTTAAAATGTGCGAGGAATTAATGGTATAAAACATGAATCAAAGAATTCTGTTTGAGAAGAAAATGGTATAGTTTTAATAAGCAATAATAATTATTTGTATTACTATTATTAATAGTCTAGTATGGATATAAACACCCTGGAATTCACAATTGATGTATTAGTTTAAAACCGAGTGAAAAACATAGAAAGTCAGGAAAAAGTATGCTGGAAAAACTCATGATTGGGATCTAAATTCTAATAAAAAAACTTAAATTATTTATAATTAATAGGTACCTACATAAGTAATAATTTCTGTAATAAAATTTAATAAAATAAGTTAATAATGATTACACAGTTACACAAAAAAAAAATGTCAAGCACTCTTTTGTAGACTATCGTATTTCTATTCTGGGGAGATCAGTCCGAATTTGAGGTTTAAATAGCACCTCATCTGATTAGTTTTGAAGATATCCTCAAAAAACGAATAACTCGAAAATAAGGTTATCTCGAAAACTAATCGTATGAGGTGCTATTTTGAACACAATTCGAAATCATCACCTCAAAATACAAGGTGTCCAAAAGAGTACTTGACCTTTTTTTGTGTGGCTGTGTTATTTATTGAAATACAACCTTACATTAACATACTTTTTAAAATAAATTTAAACAAAACATAACAAAACATAAGAAATGAAAAGAAAATTAATGAATTAAATGCTCAAAATTGTTACCATTTTCAGTTACAGATTTGTGCCAACGACGTCTTGTATTTCTGTGAACGTTTTCTAACATTTCAGGAGTTATTTCTGCAAAGGCTTGCCTTATACGGTCTTGCATATTTTCTGGAGTTGTTGGTATTTCCCTGAAAAACTCTCTCCTTTACAAAACCCCAGAGAAAGAAATCTAGCGGGGTTAGGTCGGGGGATCTTGCTGGCCATGGTATTGTACCTCCTCTGCCTATCCATATGTTGAAATTATTATCAAGATATTCCCTTATTTCCCCGGCGTAATGAGGAGGAGTCCCGTCCTGCATGAACACCATATTTTGCCTCAAATTAAGGGGAACATCATCTAAATAATGGTTTAAATCTATTTGTAAAAAATCTATGTACATGTATCTGTTTAAATGCCCTTGGAAAAAATGAGGTCCTATTACTTATCCTCCTAGGATCCCACCCCACACATTTAGGGACCACACCCTTTGATGATCCACCTGTCTTACCCAATGGGGGTTTTCAACAGCCCAATAGTGCATGTTGTGTCTGTTGACAACCCCCGAACTTTTAAATGTAGATTCATCACTATAAAGGATGATACTGTTAAAGTCCTCATTAATGTTTCTTCTTATCATCTCATTACAAAATTTACCCTATTATCATAGTCATTTCCATGCAACTCTTGTGTCAGGTTCAATTTGTATGGGTGGAATTTTTCTATTTTCAAAATTTTCTTTACAGAGGTACATTTTTTATTTATTTTTTTTTATTTATTTATATATACAAATTTTTTATAATTTACAAAATATATAAAAATTAATACAAAAAATATAAAAAAATGATAAACTTAAGAAATTAACAAAAATTAGTACCTAGTGTATAACTAAATCTATTAAAGTTTCACAGAAACACTGCCACAGAAGTTGCCTTGTTAGCAGCAGAGATGTGTCTTGTGAAAATACCTTCATATAATATAATAAATAAAAAAAAACAATTTTTACAAAAGAATATGTGAAACATATAATTATATTACACATATTAAAAGAAAAAGGAGTAGTTTTTTCTTTAAACATTAACCACGTTATTTAAATAGTGAATGTATGAAAGCTCTATTCTGAGATATCCATAAAGTTATCCTGCTTTTAAACGTTAGCAATGAAACGGATAAATGTTTACATGAATTATCCAGAATATTAAACACTTTATGAAGATAAAATGGATAATATCTTTCACTCAAACGAAAACAAGCTCTCAGAACGCAGGCCATATTTTGTACAGAACCTCGGGTATTGTAATCATGCTGTAAAGCCTGTACTGATATCTTTTTATTAAACCAGTCTATTAGTATAGTTTTAATATATAATTGTCTTACATCAAGCAAACCTGAAGTGGAGTGTAGTAGTTCAGAAGAGTAATCAAAAGGCCTGTTGAAAATTATTTTAATTATTTTTTTTTGCAATACGTTTAAAGGTTCAAGATTATTGTTATATACCCCTCCCCATCCAATAGAGCCATACCGCAAAATAGAACCCACCAATGCATGATAGGTACTTTTTAAGGCTGCTATATTTGATACTTTTTTCTTAAAAATATAAACAAAAGGTCTTAACTTTTTACATAATGCCTCAATTTGAGTGTTCCATTTCAAAGTAGTCGATGTAAATACCTAGGTATTTTACATCGTTTTTTAAAAGAATATAATTTGACTTACAATTACAATTTTTTGTTAGCTTTGGAGGACTAGAAGAATAAAAGTCACAATCAAAATGTGTTGTTATTATATTATAACTAGGCAAAGAAGAAATAACCTTTGCAAAAGGTACTATTACAGTTTTTTTTTATTTAGTAAAAGGTTGTGTTTTTGCAGCCAATCATAGGCTAAAAATAATCCATATTCTACCAATTCTTTGACCGCTTTCCAAGAGACAGCTCTAAACAAAAGCACAGTGTCATCAGCATATGCTATGACTTCACCCAAACCAATTTGATATAAAAGTGTATTTATGAAGCAAATAAATAACAGGGGACCAAGAACTGTGCCCTTTGGCACCCCATTAAGTACAAGTAACTCATCACTAAGAACATTACTTATTCTAACCTTCTGAAAACGATTTGTTAAATATGACTTTAATAACCTAAGAACAACATCTCTAACACCCATATCAAAGAGACACTCTAATACAAGGTCATGTGGGACCATATCAAAGGCCTTGGTCAAATCCAAAAAAGCAGCGATAGTAGGAACACCCCCATCCATTAATTCATAGACTCGACCAAGTAACCTTCGAATCGCATACCCAGTGGATTTTCCACTTATAAAACCAAACTGATTGTCACTAATAAGCTTATATTTAAGAAAGAAACTTGGCAGCCTTTCTTTAAGAATTTTTTCAAATATTTTCGCCAAACTAGATGTCAGAGATATAGGTCTGTAGTTATTCATCAGTAGTATTACCGCCCTTATGCAAAGGTATAACAATTGCTTTTTTTAAAATATCAGGAAAAACCCCCTCTTTAAATATAAAATTGCAAATATGTACCAAAGGATCACAAAAAGTATCAATGCACAACTTTAAAACATGACTGCTGATACCATCTTCCCCAGTTGAGAAGCTTTTATTTAGATTTTTAATAACGGCCGTAACCTCCTGAGAATTGGTTTTTTCAAGTACAATAGAATTATTACACGATTTACGTTGGTATTTACGATTATGAGTATATGGGTTTTTTTTTATTTGTTTAGTCAAATTAACACCAACATTGACAAAAAACTCATTAAAAGAATTTGCTATATCCTTCTCATTGGTAACATCAATATTACCTTTTATTATTTTTATAGGGAAATTTGAGCTTTTATTTTTTTGAATATTGGCAACTTCTTTCGTGATCTTCCATATTTTTTTAGTATCAATGTATTTAATTTATTAGAGTAATATTCTTGTTTCCTAGTCTTAATTAATTTAATTAAGGTATTTTTATAAACTGTATATTAATATTTTACTTCTGGATCGTTCGGGTTTTTTAAAACTTTTTTATATAGATTATTTTTTTTCCAAATTGAGATGCCAAGAGCTTTGGTCACCCAAGGTTTTTTTCTATTAAAAATCTTAATTTTTACTAAATTTGTTGATTCCTCAATTGCGTTTTTTACAATATTTATAAAATGGTTCATTTTAATATTAACATCATTTGAGTTATAAATTATACCCCAATCTAAATTAGCAATTTTATTCCCCAACATTTCATAATCGATTTTTTTAACATATGTGTGACTGTTAGATTTATCGTTATTTTCATTTCCATTTAACATATTTTATAATAAACCACTTCACTATAAGAAGTTTAGACGTTCAGAACCATGAATGAATTTTCAAACTGGATATTTAGTACTATTGGAAAATGGTCACTTATTTTGTAATCCAAAATACCAGCTTTCATATCAATTTCCTTATTATACACAAAAAAGTGATCTAAACATGAACTAATAGTAGATCCAATACGGGTAACATTATTTATATACGATTTAAAACCAAATGAATACATTAGGTTTAAGTAATCATTTTTGTCATTCTGATCCCTACCATCTGGCAGTATATTAATATTAATATCTCCAACAAGAATTTCCTTATCTTTTCTTACCCTATTATTATCAAAATACTCTTGTAAACTTTCTAGAAAATGCTTTATGCTAACACTATGGGATCTATAACAACAATTGATCGAATAATTTGAATTATTAAGTTTAAAATCAACTTTAAGCAACTAAGGCCCACATTTATAATAGATACAGTTTCATTTAAACCCAATTTAACATAACAAACTACCCCATCATTTTGATTTAAACTACTCTCATTATAATAACTATTATACCCATTTAATTTAAAAAGATTTATATCATCAATATTCCAAGTCTCGGATAAGACTATAATATCAAACTTGTGTTTAAACTAACTTAATAAGAACTCCAATAAATCAAAATTACATCAAATACTTCGAATATTACAATGAATTATCTTTAAATCACTCTGTAAACATAAAGAATTTTTTGCAAAATTTGGGTTTTCGCAATTAAAAGTTTTAAATTGAAGATCTTCTAGCTCAGCTAGAAAATCAGACATAATATTAATTTGTAATATAACCTAAATCCTAAAATTAAAATCGATTCTAGTTTTAAGTAAACTAACTTGTTTTAAATAAACAGGACAACTATTATCCAAAGCAGAATGAGCTTCGTTAAAATTGGACCCAAAATTTGTGTTATAATATCTACAATTTATGCAAACTTTATGATTTCTAGAATAATCTTTATAATTATGGTTTTCAGAACAGTTTGAACATTTTTGTTCCTTTTTACAATCCACTGCCTTGTGATTGAAGCCAAAACATTTAAAACATCTAGTAACTGAAAAATTTTCGTAAACTGGACATCTAGTAAATCCTAAATTAACAAACTTTAAAGACATAAGTTTTTTGTATGCAGAACCACAGCATTCAATAATCGCGAAAAGTTGATCGTCTTTCTTAGCTTTTTTAAGCAGTTTTAACTCCAGAAGATCCTCATCCAGTATAAAATCATTTTGAGACCTAAGATCAGCTATTACATCTTCTTCTTTGGTATTTTTATCTAAGTTGGCAATTCTTATGCTAGGCTTTTTAAGTTTGGTTTCATCGAAAGTATATTCCTTAGCAGGATTTTTTGATAATGACGTGATACATTAGTTTCATTAGCTCTGGCTTTGGTACTAATTTGGAGATTTTGCAGTACGGAATTGCGAACTTGTTCAATGTTATCTGGATTTCCAGTAACAGGCCGTCTGCGCACACGCTTTCCATAATGTAAATTTCCGGTATCTTCAAAAAGTTGCACAACATGTCTGATTGAGGTAAAGCTGAAGGTACCGGGAAAGCGATTTTCCAAAAGCCTGGAGGTTTCTCGAAGTGATTTTCCACTTTCTCCGTAAGTATAAATATTTTTTTTTTATCTTCCAACGATAACATATTTTTAAATAAATCATTTATTTATTAAAGACGTTTAGTGTCAATTCATAATTAAAATTGCGGTGCATCGCATGCTTTATTTTTATTGTTGATTTTTGTTTATACACAGTAAAGAATACTTAAAATTTACAATTTTTTAAACCCGTTTTTTTTAATCAAAAATATACGCTATGAATTAAAAAAATATTAATCAATAAAGTAAAATTAATGAACTTTTAAATTTTCGCGTTTTTAGCTAACCTTTATTTGGTAAATTCATCTTTGTATGGCTGTACCTCTAAAACAAAAGGAAGTGGAGGACTTTTGTTTTCATGCAGTTATAGGTTTATTGGTCTAATATGCATGAAAAAAAAATTATATCGATACCTCTTATGATAACGCCAGAAATCATCTGATTTATCTTAGATGGACCGCCCTAATTATTTAAAAACAAAAATAATTTTTAAAAAGACCCAAACACTTTCAAAAGGTTCTACATAAAGCCGGTCCCATACCACTTGCTAAGTACGACGAATATTCGGTCAACTACGGTAAAGCATGTACGACTTACATTGTACGTACATAATTAGGTGTACTAGGTGAGAACTTGCTTTGGCCGACTGTTATTTCTTCATTTGACCCAATATTCGTCCTACTTGGAGAGTGGTGTGGAACCGGCTTAGCTCCAAAACTATTAATTTTGGAATAGTTTAGTTAGTTAGCTTAGAATAGTTTTTTTTTCGTATAATATGGTCAGTTGGTGCTTAAATATATAGATAGACCATTTAAAAAGCCCATGATAAAATTACATGGCTCAGCACTCAAAAATTTTCCGAAACCATTTTAGTTGCATCTGGCTATATTTGATGCGCTTTTTTCGTTTTTCTCGATCAGCTCGTTTTTTTCTTTGGGAATGCACAGTGTTTTTTTGTTTATAGTTGTAGTTAAAAAAATAATTAAGGTTCAATGATTTTTTTTGCTGTGATTTGAATCTTTATTAATAGGGCTCTAAGCTAAAAAAAGCGGATTTAAAATATTCGTTTGTTTTTTATAGGCTTCTAAGGGAACGTTCAAGTATTAAGTAACGCTCCACGGGGGGGGGGGGGGTTTCATTTTGGAGTGTTACGCCCATGTTAATGGTATAGGAAAATAGCGTTACAGGGGGGGTGGAGGTCCAAAATGATCTTTTTTTGCGTTACATAATACTTAAACGTTCCCTAAATTCAAAAAATTTTTTCGTATTTTTTCAGTATATTTTCATGAAAATTTTATATTAATACTAAAGATATGGCTCTGATTTTTATAGGCAATACTAACACACATGTGAGATTTGTAAAACTAAAAAAAGTTTTAGATTGAATCCAGTAACGGAGATTTTACGGAGAGTTATTGAAAGCAGAACAGCAATATTTTGAATTATATAATGTTTATTTAATGTTATTTTAATGTTTTTAAGCAAGCAGAAAAAGTTTTTTTTTATTTTTCTTTTTATTTTTGTTTTTTTTGTTCGATAACCCCTGGTAAAATCTCCGTCACTGGATTAAATCTAAAACTTTTTTATTTTTATAAACCGCACATATGTTTTAGTATCGCTTATAAAAAATAAGAGTCGTATCTTTAGTATTAATATAAAATTTTTATCAAAATATATCAAAAAAATGCGAAAAAAACAATTTTTTTGAATTTAGAAGCCTATTAAAAACAAAAGAATAATGATATTTTAAATCCTCTGGTTTTGGCTTTGAGCCCCACTAATATAGACTCAATCTACGGCAAAACAGAAATAATTAGACCTAAATTATTATTTTTTACTACAACTATAAGCAAAAAACCACTGTGCGCTATATCTCAAAAAAATGAGCTAATCGATAAAAACGCAAAATGGTTCAGAAATCAGAGCATCAAATGTAGCCACGTAACTAAAAGCTCCCTGGAAAATAAAAAAAAAATCTTTTTTTGTAGAGCAGTGTTATTTTAGGATAAACTAAAAGTGAAATAATGTTACTATGTAATTTCCACTCTAAGAAAAAATGTTGCTACAAGAATAAAAAAAGGGCGATCATTAAAAATAGTTATTTTCTTAACTAGTGTATTAAGTGGATAAAATCACTTAATACACGAGTTGAGAATTTAATTTTATCCAACACCTTTTATTTTTAAATAAAAATCTATAATTTTGCGAAAAATTATGTCAAAAATATTAAGATTAAGTTTTCTTAAAACTAAAATAATAGGTTGGCCATGGCCTAAGTATGCCTATTAAAAATAAACAATTGCTAGTTTTACATTTCTTACAAACGTCAAAATGGAGGCGGTGACGACAGAATTTTTAATAAAAATATTTTATTCAAAACCTAAAGAATAATTTGGAGTTTTCTTTAATTTTTATGGTTTAGTTAACGTGCTTCTATTTATAGAATAGTTATAATACTTAATTAATAGGGTATGTAACTAATTTTGGGTGAGATCAAAAGCTGTACGTAAAAGAGTGGGTGAAAAATTTTTTAGTCACTAGTGGAAAAAAACTCACTTTTGACATTTAAAATAGTGCTCAAAACAAGTGTTTCTGTGAAGGTGTTGGATAAATTATTTTTTATGAATGTAAAATTAACTTAAAGAAATACAATATACACATGTGTGCACACTTACCTAGTTTTAACTATATTTTCTTATATTTCTACGAATTCTTGCAAAATGGTACTTTATTTATTGTGACAATGCATTTCATTCTTAGATAAATAAAGTACCGCCCTCGGTACTTTTAGTAGAATACTTTACGTTTGGCACACATGCAACGAAAATTATTGATCTGGCCGCTAAAAAAATTGCGAAAAGGCAACCCACAGAGCAACATATGTGCACTTGAGCATTTAAAATGTTTACAACAAGAAAAATTGGATTATATATATAATATTATTATTGCTATTTGACATGAGGATTATTACAAAATTCTAAAGGAATTTATAGCAATATGTATATGCGTTATAGTTATAATGTATACGCTCCGTAGAATACCATATTTATTGTCATTTTACTACAAAGTGACAAATTGTACCACAAGGTATCTATAAGGCTGTAATCTCTGAGAAAATAAAGTTTAAATTTTATTATTAAATATAAGAAATATATGTTTTCCTACGAGCATGTGGAAAGATCAATCTTTCCGCACGCATAAATATTGTTTAATTTCTTAATTGCGTAGTGTTATGCTTGTTATACACGGTGTATTTGAAATAGCGTCGGAAATTTTAACAGATGATTCTACATCATAACATATGACAAAAAGTTCCTATAAACATATGTCCAAAAATGCGTCATAAGGGAACTACGCCCCTTTGAAAGTGGCTAAAAAAATCGGTTTTTATTTAATAACTCAGGAACCCTTTGAGATATATCAACGAGGTTTTGCACGTCAACTAATCCTACCAAGGCCCGGTTTTATGTGTTATTTTCATGTACTTATTTCAACCAGGGGTGTGCGAAACGGGGGGGGGGCTTATCAGTTTTTTGTCCCAAACTTTTTTCTGTGTAACTTTTTTGCAATTTTATTTATGAAATATGATTCCTCAGGTCAAAATACATAAAAAAAGGTACTCTTGTTGTAATACTGTAGGATTAACCGTTATCGAGAAAAGTTCATTTGAAGGTGAAATTTCACGGTTCGAGGACGAAAAATTAAATACTAAAATGTTGAAAACCAAAATTTTAATGATGCAATGTTATTCTACATCAAAAACTAAGAAAAAACGCTTTTAAAGCTACCATAGCCCTTTAAAAATGGTGCATATTTAGGAGACCATAGCTCCATTAGGATTCATTTTTGGAAGATGGGCCTTATTAGGATTAATTCACGTGCAAAACCTCGTTAATATATCTCAAAGGGTTCCTGAGTGATTAAATAAAAACCGATTTTTTTAGCCAATTTCAAAGGGGCGTAGCTCCCTTATGACGCATTTTTAGACATATGTTTATGGAAATTTTTGTCATATTTTATCATGTAGAATCACCTGTTAAAATTTCCTACGCTATTTTAAATACACCCTGTATTTATTCATAATATTATAAAAATGTTTAAATTTATTACCTGTTAATTGATTTTTTTATTAAAAAAATATAAAAATAAGATTTATTTCGATTTATTTGATAAAATATAAAAGTATATTTTATTTTAACCCTACTCGTAGGAAAAGTATTGTCCCTAACGCATGCGTAAAGAGGCTTTTCAGCACCCGATTACTTGCCTGATCTCCGCTAAGCTTCGTTCAGGCAAGTGCAATCGAATGCGGAAAAGGGCCTCTTTCCACACTTTTTAGGAAAATAGCTATTTAAGTTAAAAATGTTAATGTTAATCTTGATGCACTTGGTGCACCTTTTCTTCTGGTAAAATATTTTATCCAATACATACAGATAATAAGACAATTACCAGCTTTATTTTAAATAGATAAACTCAATAATAACCCCCGCGTGGCTTTTACTTTATTGAGTGGATAATTATTTATTTTACCCACTCAACTGTCACTTGTAAAATTATTTTCTTGTAAATGTCATTAAAATTTTTAATAAAAATATGAAGCTATTTATTGGATAAAACCTTGTATGGCACTCATAGGTAAACCGATATTGCCTCTCGAAAATTAACCTGCTTGGCTGACGCCTCGTAGGTTAATTTTCTCATGGACAATATCTTACTTTACTCACTAGTACCATAAATAACTATTAAAGTATATATTTAAAAAATAACCACACTCACCGACTTAAAATTCGGAGCACCTAAAAAATTGCCATTTTTAAATTCTAATATTTAGAAAACTACTTAATGGATTTGACTGATTCTTTTTTTGTTTTAAAGCTTAAACATTCTCTACTTTTGTTTTAACTAAGAATGGTTAAAAAAAGTATTTTTATATTAAGAGCAACAAATAATGTACAACTATGTTTTTTGCCCCATCTTGTAGGACTTGCATGGTACACAACTGCAACTGTTTATCAAATTGTTAAAGTCTCTCTAATTGCCGCAGTTTTAATGAATATTTTCTTTTTTATTTTTTTATATTTTTACTTCTGGCTTAGGAGGATTCAGGATTTTCCTGAAAGTTGTTCAATTTTTAATTGGTAAAGTGACTTATGGCCCGCTCTTTATTAAAAAATTTTCTTCAGGTTTTAAATATTTGAACCCAAACCAGTGACAATTTGTTAATTCGAATATGTTATTAGCTATATAGTGTTTTGTAATTTATAAACTTGAAATGATATACGATATAAATTGTTTAATTGATAAATGAATAATATTGAAAAAGCTGATTAAATTTAATTGTACGAAGCAAATTTACAGTTTCCTCTATGTTTCTTTAAAGGAGATGGTGTTAAGTTATGTGGCAATTCTCTTATAATACAGGTCTATAGGTTATCATGCCCATAACATCTATATCATGGTTTTATAGCACCATATTTTGCACGCTGATTTATGTATGACAATGTATTCAAAATGTTAATAGGACTGACCTATCTCTCCTAAACGAATTCATAGATATATCTTTGGATGTGAATATCGAGATATTTCGAGAGATATTTAGAAATAATGATTTTTACGAGGGGTAACTTTAAATTGCTGGCTCGGATGGTGACATGGCATATTACCTCTAAAAAAATCGTCTTGTGCCAAAACCGTTTACAAAGAACGAATGGGTGATCAGTACATACCTACTGCTTTTTATTTTGAGGAGTACTAACACTAAAATGTAGTTTTCGTAACGAGTAACCGAAGGCAAAAAATCATTCGAGTGCACTAAGGACTTGTCGCATACCAGTTGCGAACAACATTTTTCGTTCGATATACAGTCTAGACTTTTTAAAAATATATATTTTAAGGAATAATTACCTGTGTTTAATTTTGACATTAAAAAATTTTACAAACGTCAAATGAATTTTGTCAAAATAAAAGCTATGTGTAATCGTTTGTAGAAATGAGTGTGCATAGTTGTCATTTCATTCATATATGCACTATATACTCGTGCGATTGAAAAATATCCTAACGATTATTTTTTAACGTTTTTATCAACTAATCATTTAACAATATTTCTGACCACGTGTTTATTTCTGTCCAATCATATTACAGTTATGTCGGGAATTTTCTACTGTAGAAAATTCTAGTGAGAATCGCTATGGTATTTTGTTTTTCAGTATTTCTCTTTTACAACAAGATTTCATACCTAACACTAATTAATAATTAAATATAACAAGATTTCATACCTAACACTAATTAATAATTAAATATTAATATATTACTACTGATAATTATTTTTATTACTTTATTATTTACCAAAAAATACCAAAATATATTCTTTTTATAAAATGTAATGACCGTTTTTATAGGTTGACTTTCATTAACATGCCTAGCGCAGCACCGCGCTAGTCAGTACTGCAGTAAGTGACTTAACTATTAACAGAACCATAATTTGTAATTTAAAAATGGACAAAAAAGGTTTTAGTTTAGCAATTGAGAATGGAATTAAATAAACCAAAGTAAAGAATATGCCTGTAGAAATAATAAGATAAGTAATAAAACAATTTATATCATTTCGCGAAAAAAAAAATATAAAAGTTGGTTTGACATATTAAAAAACGTTCAAAATAATCTTTCGAATTACACATGATTCTTCGAATTATCGAGAAAAATTTACAATTTTCATTCAAATTTGCTGTCAAATGAAATTTTCATGAAAACAGCGAAATTTTCCCGCATAATTCTCAGCCTGTTGTGTAATTAATTATATATGAGAATATATAGTGAACATGCATTTTTCTTTATTTCGTGTACACTAGGTCTTACTCAATGGTAAATATACCTATGAACCGCTGTGTCTAAAATTGTTTAATATTAGTTGGTGCAGTAGGTATGAATTTTGATATCTGGGAAAACCATCCTTACTAAATAGTAATAATACATAGAAAAAACGGATTCCTTGAACCAAGGACACGTGTCTTTGGATATGTTCAAAGCCATATTCTCTTGTTTCAAGGCTGGCATTTTCTTGAACCAAAGTCAATGCCAGCCTTGAAACAAGAGAATATGTCTTTGAACATATACAAAGACACGTGTCCTTGGTTCAAGGAATCCGTTTTTTCTATGTACTAATGTGGGTGGTACTGATGGAAAATACTTTATAATAGAGCTAGCAATATCCAGTTTATGTGAAAAATGAGATTTTTACTGTATTGGGTAAAATATCTATACAGAGTTAGCGATATTTTAACTTTTTTTTTGATATGTTAAGTTTTACAGTTTAACTCCTTTTGGATATGCAAAGTTTTACAGTTCAACTCCTCAAATAATCACAACTTTAATATTTTAATGGGAATGGCACTTAATGTATTTTCAAACTTATTATTATTTAGAAAATACATTTAAACTTTTTATCATTCAGGTTTATTTAGCTAATTCTGTATTTTTTAAATGAAAACGAAGCATGATAATACGCCAAACAGAATATTTAAATATTGATTATTCTTTAATTTTTATCCAATATTTTAAAGTACACGAAAACAAAATTATAGCTAAGAGCGCTATAAGACATATACCAAGCAAATTATAATCGCTTATTATATAAATATAAGGCTTCCTGTTACAATTTTGGCATTCAGTGTAAAAAATTATATAAAATACTTGTTTAGTAAATAATAAAATATAATAAATAGTATGATATTTGAGGCGTATAGTGCAAGAGTGGCCCATCTCACTTTATGGAAATATCGAGATAATGGCTATTTAAATTTCTCCGATGTTTTAATCTTTGATCCAGGACGCATTATTTTATTTAAGATTTTTCTGTTGGGGTTTTTAGACTCAACCAACATTAAGGTAATGTATGACAAACAAATTTATTTTACTTTCTTTACTTTCTTAGAGAAAAAAATTGGTGGGTCACTATTGCACTATACATTGTGTTCATTTTGGGCCACTATTGCATTACGAACGAGATCTGACCTTCAATAACACGTCTTTTTTGAGAAAATCTAACCTCACCTTTTACTTTGAACATTTAATTATTTTTACATGTGAAAGAAATGTTCGTTATTTAATAACAGAATAGTCAATACCAATAATTATGCTCTGGAATGGTTAAATAAAAGGTTTCTTACTGTTCTTGGATAATTACCTTTAAAAATGAAGAATAACTAATGTAAGCATTGTTCAAGTTCCTAAATGGATTTCAAAGTTTAAGGTAAGTCCTAATTATTTTTTATTAATAAAGCAAAATGTACAAAATTGGTAACATAACGCTCCTGCATTTGTGCAGAAAATGATATGTTTTGGGGCGAACAAATAACTTTCTCGATAAAACAAATTTTCGCTTTTTTAAGAATCTTTCTAAAAATATCTTTATAAATCCTTGGTAAAACTTGCCTTGTTAGCTTTTTTAAAAATAAAATTGACATTTTTAATGATGCAGTTGGCTTTTTCAACATCTTCAATAATATAACCCAACGAACACCACTATCAACATTCAAGTATCACGTAACGCTCTAGGGGGGAGGGCGAATTTGTTTAAAACGTTTCGCTGCTTTTGGACGTTTTTATGGCTGTCAAAATATGTTTGACTGGTAGCCTATACCTGTGGGCCACTCTTGCACTAATAAAACGAATAATTTTAATAATGCAATAGTGCCAAAAAGAAAATCTTCTGTTATGAGGGTGGTATGTAATGAAAGATATAGATGTTCCTATTTAATTTATAAAAAAAACTCAAATCTCAAAAAAACACATATGGGCCACTCTTGCACTATACGCCTCATTTATAGCTTAAATACATTTTTTATAATATAATCAAATTTCTGTAAATTTATTGTGCCTGTAATAAATATAATATTGTCTGTAATAAATATAATCGTTTCCAATTTATTTGTAACATTATTAGTTTTCGTGTCCCTTATAATATACCATAGCTTAAATCACTATAATTTTCCACTGCTATCAAATATCTTATAATTTATAGTGCAGAGCCCACTAATTTCTTTCCGTGTATAATAGTTTTACCAACATTATTTTAGACAACCCCTGGTATATTCAATTTCGTAAGTAATAACAATTAACATAATCATAAAACATTGATTTCCAAGTAATAATAATTTTGCAGCGTGAATAAAATCGTGCAATTTGATTATAAGATACATTTAAATCTCTGGCATTACAAATTTATAATTGGGTACCAATTAAATCATGTTTTTAATAGTAAGTATGGGTAATATATACAAACATATCTAATTATAACACTTTTGTGACATTGTATGCGCCACTTGTGAATAATATTTCAATTAAAACAGGTTATGTTCAATTTAAATTGCATATGTCAATTATGTTTATTTCTGGTTAAAATTAAAATTAGCAACTTTTTTTTTTAATTCTAGCTTTAATTTTATAAAAATTAAAGCTACTAACAAAAAAATTTTTAGACGGACATTCTCATAACCATACCACTTCAATATATATTTTTTTAGATTTTTTTTTTCATATATGGCACAGACTTAAGATTTTTTTTTTCCGGGGGGCTCAACTCATTTTTTCCCAAATCTGGAAAAGAATTGAAATGGTGCAGCAGGCTAAAATTTTTGCATATTTTTTTAAAACTAATTTAAATGGCCAATTAGGCAAAATTATACAGAAGGTTTCTTAAATTAGTAAAAATCTTGCCCTGTAGGAGAAAAAATTATATATATTTTTTTAAATATATTATATAAAAGAATAATTATATAACCAGATATTATATTTATAATACAAACAATATAAAAAGCACAAAAAAGTGACGACTAAAAAAATTATCGTCAGCCCTTGATTAACTAAGTTAGCGCCGCAGGCGATATTTTTACGAATTCTGTTAATTTTTGACGTTTTTTTTATCTAATGTTGTAAAACTCATGTTTTAAAAACATAAATTTAAAATAAAACTTATGGAAGCCGTAGCGCCGCAAGCAATTTTTTTTATAATTGTAATGTTCTAAAATTTTAAAACAGTGGTATAATTTTAAATTTCATACAAATGCAAAAAAGTTCGACTATATTTTAACTTTAAAATTGTTACAATAATTTAATTATTAAAAGTTTCTCTTAAATGCAAGAAAACTTTGGCGCAGAAGGTAAAAATTTTTATAATTTATAAAAATATTCAAGTTTCGTAACCTTAAAATTTTTAATTTGAAGATCTATAGTTTATAGGGCCCACTTGAAAAAGGGCCTGCGTATTTGCTGGTTATAGTTCTCCTCATGAAAGAAAGTCTCCGACGTATCGACGAATCATTCGCGCTCTCTTCTTTCCGTCAAGAGCGTTATAAGGCTTGCGTGCCTACATCGGGCTTCCCACTTGCACACACATTCCATAAATATTCCCCATAGCCACAGGTCCGTGCGTCAAACTATACAATGTGTTGTTGTGGTATATGCGCCAATCATTACCTATAGTAAGAAAGGAGGTACTCGCTCGTTAATAGTATATTTATTCAGTTATAAGTTGTAACTTATAACAAGTAGTTGTAAAAAGATATATAATGATATAGTTGTATTTAATATTTCAATAAATTTTAATATTTATATTTGGGTATATTTTTTTATTACCATTTTAGTTATATTTTAAAGAGCTGTTTAGTTGTTTAGTATAAATTGAGACATCGTTTCATTTCATAATATACTATTGTCTGTTTCATCAAGCAAGAGAGTAAATTAATCGCACAGTTAATATTTTTACAACAGGTTTAAATAGTATATGTTTGTGTATAGAATATAGTTATGTTTTATAAAATAAACTACGCAGTATATTCGCACATCCAATATTAGAATCTGTTTTGAAAATAATCACTGTGCGATTTTTAATTTACTCTCTTGCTAGATGAAACAGACCATAGATAACCTTATTTAATATATTTTATTTATAATAGAGCTCTAAATTATTTCCCAACAATTTTGCTTTAATGAAAGAGTATCCCACGGTGTTTACACGAAAAATAATAAAACAATTATATGCATGGGTTCACTAACAATTGATTTTAACTACATATTAACTATTTTTAGTGGTATATTTAACGGTTTTTGACCATTACGTAAATTAATATATGCCACTGCATTTGCAATAAAACACGCAGAAAATTGATGTACATGGACTTAGCAATGTGTTTAAAATTACGGAACAAATAACTATTTGTTCCATAATTTTAAATTAATATTTGTTATTATTAATTAATTACACCCCACAAAAAAAAAGTTGAGATCCGTGAGATAGACCATGATATTCCTATGTATTTTTCGACGCTGAATCTGAATCCGTGGTCAGAAAAGACCCCAGACATCTGGAATTCACCCCTGGGCCCAAAAGATACCCTTAAAAGGGTACAATGTTATTCCTATGTATTTTTCGAGTCCAAAAAGCCCAAAAACTACCCCTGAGAAGGGTTGAAAAATTGAGTTTCGGATGCCAGATTCAAGACCATGTATTTTTCGATGCTGAATCCGAATTTGAGGTCAACAAAAATTCTACACCCTTGGAATCCACCCGGGCCCCAAAAACTACCCCCAAGAAAGGGTGGAAAATTGAGTTTCCCTTGAGTCGAAAAATACATAGGAATACCATGGTTAAGCATCTGGCACCTGAAACTCAATTCCCCACCCCTTCTTAGAGGTAGTTTTTGGGCGTGTGAGGGTGAATTCCAGGTGTAGAAATTTTTTTGACCTCGAATTAATAAGGATTCAGCGTCAAATACATCCGAAACTCAATTTTCCACCCCTTTTGGGTCCGGGAGTGAATTCCAGACGTCTAGGGTCTTTTCTGACTCCGGATTCAGATTCAGCGTCGAAAAATACATAGGAATATCATATTCTGTCTCACAGATCTCTACGTTTTTTTTTGTGGGGCTGTGTTATTAATTAATAATAACAAACATTAATTTAAAATTATTAATTTTAAATTATATTATATTACACTGCTCTTCACTAACAATTTGCCGACAAAATTTTAGTTGATTCTGGACCCTTTTGATGTGCTGTTTTCCGAACCTTGCTTCGTTTTACTTGATCAGCTCGTTTTTTTGAGATATAGCTGCGTATAATACATATTTAAAAAAAAACATTATTCATTTGTTTTTTCTAGGCTTCTAAATTCAAAAAATGAGATTTTTTCGCATTTTGTCGCTATATTTTCTTGAAAATGTTATATAAATATTAAATATATGGGTCTGATTTTTATAAGCAACATTAACACACATGTAAGGTTTGTAAAAATAAAAAAGTTTTCAATTGAAGGCAGTAACGGAGATTTTACGGGGAGTTATTCAAAGCAGAACAACAATATTTTGAATTATTTAATGTTTATTTAATGTTATTTTTATGTTTTAAAGCAAGGAGAATAAGTTTTTTTTTTAATTTTTCTTTTTTTTTTTTTCATAGTTTACTTAATTTATTGTCTTGCTCTTCTAAAAATAAATAAAATACTTTAATATATGTTTTTTCTTCGATAACCCCCGGTAAAATATCCGTCACTGGATTAAATCTAAAACTTTTTTAATTTTTATAAACCGCACATATGTGTTAGTATTATTTATAAAAATTAAAGTCGTATCTTTAGTATTTATATAAAAATTTTGTCAAAATATATGGAAAAAACACGAAAAAATCTCATTTTTTGAATTTCGATGCAAACAAACGAATAAAGATATTTTAAATCCGATTTTTAAGCTTACATTAATTAGACCTTAATTTTTTCATAACTACAACTATAGGCAAAAAACCACTGTGGCTATATCTTAAAAAAAAAAACAAGCTAATCGAGAAAAACGGAAAAAGGTTCAAAAAACAGCACATTAAATATATAATATATTAAGCAACTAAAAGGTCCCCGGCAAATAAAAAATTTCTTTTTTTGTAGAGCAGTATTATGTGTCAAATATTGTTTCCGTCATTAAATATAAACCAGTGAGAAATAAGTTTTTTTTTTAACTGAAGCTAGCTCTTACTAAAATTTAACAGAAATAAAGCTTATGATTACAAAACTGCCTATTGATTAAAAAAATAAACTGCACTGTAAAAAGTAAGCTGAATATTCCTTTATAAATGGATAAGAAATAAGAAAAGTTATTATCCTGTGCAATTGTACTTTGATTCTTGTTAAAACCACGCAACATTTCATGTCCGTCCTTAAAAACTTATTAAAGTGACTGACTTTAGAACTATAGTGTTTTTAAAAAAAAAATAAAGTACATTTGCATAGGATTATAACTTTTTATCCATTTGTAACTAAAGTTCCACGTTTGGCAAACAATAAATGTTTTTTGACAAAAAAGTTTTTTTTTTTGTTTCTTAAAATACCTTAATGCTTGGAAGTAAATACCTACTTTAAAGTCGTTTAGCTTCGGCCATTCATCCTTTATATATTTTACCAAGGTAATTTGCTATTATTGGTCATTTCAGCAAATTACCTTGATAAAATGGTTAACACGCAAAATAAAACCGTATTTATAAATTATTTATTTATTTATTCACTTTATATGTGTTTTAAAATACTTAAATAAACAAAAAAATAATTAGGATAAGTGAATTTAAATTCTGTCTATCTCTACCAATTTGATATGTATGAAAACACTGTGTGTATGAAATTTAAGCTATGTTAAGTTTATTTATGGCTGTGTTTTGATTTTCTTTAAATGTTTATATTTTATTTCCTTCGTGTTTAATTTTCAGAATTAAGTGTTTTTTATAAACTTTTTTTGACTTTTTGTATTTTTTTTAAGTGTGCTTAAGTTAGAGTATTTTTGCATTCAAAATGTCTTGCTATGTGTAAAACTGCAGAAATATTAGGATACTTTTGTCTGCAAATTCCAACCTTAGCTTTCATATGTAAGTTGAATTATGTCTTGTACAGTTTTTTAAAACAAAAACTGAAAGATTAATGCTTTGTTATAACAGCGCAATTTATCAGATTTTGTCTGCAAAGTTAGGTTAGTGTAACGTTAACAAATATTTGAATTTCCCACGTCAGTAAAGTCATTAAAATGGCGGAGAGAATTTTACACATTTAATTACTTTCTAAGTATATCTCTCGCATAGCAGTTCTTCCCATGCAGTTCTGTATATTTTACACGATATTAGACTGACGTAACTATCATACTATGTAACTATTGTGTGATGTCAGTTCAAATAGTGGTGAATTTGCTTCTAGGGGTCATACGTAACGCAAAATTTTGAAATTTTGACTTCTTCCTCCACCCATGTAACGCTTCGCAACGCAAAAACTTACCTCCCTTATAAACACGTAGACAAGGCAAAATTAATTTGGGTGAAAAAGCCTAACTCTAAGTACGTTGCATATTTAAACTGTGACTCCTAAGTACTGTGCCTGATGGATATTTCAGCCCAGAATCAGAAATACATATATGAACATTTTTCTTTTTACCCTAAATATGTTTATTGCTTTTCAAGGTTTACGTTGTTATTAATTACTTGGTACTTTATTCTGGAACTGTTCAATTTCCATCTGTATTATTAAGAATGACCTGCACAATGCATACTATTGTAATTGTTCTATAAAGGTTATAATATGAATATGCATATATAAATATTTTTTTAACTATAAATTATTTGCCTTTTAGTAAAAATACCTTATCAATTAAATTACTTTATCTATTTCAATTACATTTATTTTATTTTATATTTATTAATTAAATTAATTTAAATAATGCATTACGGAAAAAATATAATAGTTTTCCACTTTTTTTATTACCAAGAATTAATTGCATGTTAATTTTTCACAGCTTTAAATTCATTAGAAAATAAATTCAAAAAAAAATTACATATCATTAATATCTAATGATATGACATTTAAATAAAATTCTACTTTTATAAAAGCTAATAATTTATTAAAGTTTTAGTTTTATAAAAGCTGTTTTTAGCTCATCAGCACAAGTTTGGTAAACGAACCGTTTGTGGCTACTTGTGCGCGTTATAAAAGGAGCGCTTTTTACAATTTTTTCTATTTAGCCCTAAAATTTACATTTAAACTGAACTGATTTAGGGGTTTTTGTTTTGATTTGGCATTACAACTTTTGCTATATTTAAAATTCAAATAACAAATTATATTTTAATACATTTTATAGTTAGCTCTTATCTTTTCCAGTGCAAGTAACGAAGCCACAATTTTAACACGGTATTTTACCTAAAAACAAAATATTCTGGTTATACATGCATATTTGGATCCAAACCAAAGATCCACAATTTAAACACGGTATTTTACTTAAAAACAAAATATTGTGGTTATACATGCATATTTAGAATATATGGATGGATTTAATTTACACCTTGTAAAAATATAGGTAATCTGGACTAGTTTTTATAATACATAAATCCTATTGAAAATGACGGTTCTGAGCGGGTATAAATGTTGCATAGACCGGACTTGAGCTGGTGAATTTCATCGCCCAGACCCGTCGTTTTCAGGTTTCAGGTTTCAGGTTTAAAAGTTGTTAACAAAGAAAATTAAACTCCAAAGCGTTATTCATTTATCCTTTCGCAACCAAAAAAAAAAAAGTAGTAATCTCTTATGGGACTATAATCACACGCAAAATGTCTGACTATATTAAAATGTTGAGAGAAATGATTCAAAAAGCTGTCAATTTGTTTGTTAAAACTTATATTTTGTAAGATCCTAATTTTTACTAACTAGCATATAAATAAACTTTTCTCTTCAAAGATAAATCTTGAAAACAAAACATAGGATGAGTTAAAACTAATTTTTATCTGTCCAATTAATTTTTATACATGTAATAAACCATTAAAACAGCTAATTACAAAATAAACAACAGTACTTTAATGATAACTAAAAGACATAAACAAGCGGCGAAGACATATAATGCTTCGCATTCCATAGTATACTCCTCACAGTGGAAAGTTTATTGCTTTTTTCCTCGATATACTTTTTAAAATATAATTAATTTGCGTGCGCGTTTCCATTTACACTGTGGCGCCCCCCATGATTTTTTTTACATCGGCGCTTAGTGCTACTAACAATGCCCATGTATTGAAATCTTCGCCAAAAAATCAAAATATTTGAACATATTTTTTTCACATTTCGTTCACGTTCACGTTTTAGAGTCGAAATCAGTAAAAAAAATTGTCCATCTGTCTATCTGTCTGTAAACTCGATAACTACATTTCTAAATAAGATATCGACAAGCGGTTTTCTGTTTTTAGCGTATTATTATTAATGCAATTATTATTGTATTTTATTAATTTAGCACTTATATAAAAGATAATTTTAAATTGGTCAAAAAATGTAATAAACTATTTTTTCCTAAAATGCATTGTTTTCGAGATATTGGCATTTCAACCAGTAAAACGTTTTTTTAGCACATCTCACTTATTTATAACCCGATTTCAAAAATTATATTTCAAATGAAAGCTATTTTTGAAAAAATGCTATATAGTATTTTGCTAAAATATAATTTTTTGGAGAAACAAACCTTCAAACTTTAATAAATTATTATAATAATTTATTAAAGTTAAGTAATAATAATTAGTTATTATTATTATTATTAGTTATTAGTTATTATTATTAGTTTATTTATTGAAAATTTTACATAAGCATGGAGAACCCCAAATAAGCTTTTTGCTTGCGCTAGGAGCTCTCCATTAATTTTGAAAAAAAAAACAGTTCCAAATTTGACATCTTCACATAAAAATTTTAAATTCCTTCCTTCGCAGTCCACCTCCATTTCCAAACATTCTCGTCTTCTCTATATCTACTCACAGCCATCATACCAAATATAATATTGCTTCTTGCTTTAAATTTTTATTAAAAAAAAATATTTAGAATATTGACATGACATTTAATTTAATGCAGGTGTATTAATTGTTGCCTATTCACGTGATCACACAACTTTCCTTTTCAAGGTTTCAAATTAGTGCCTAGTGCCGATGTTTTGACAAGGTGCTTGCAACTGTTCATCTGGTTTATGAAATTATTTTTTCAACGCTATTTTTTTATATATTTCTATTATCAAAGTAATCATTTCTGAAATATTGGAACTAATTGCACGTCTTCTTATATTTTTACAAGTTGCACCCCCTATAACTTTTTATTTTTTAAAGGGTTTTTCTTAATTGGTTGGATTTATCTTTAGAATAAAATTAGTTTACCAATACATACAGATTTATTTTAAATAGATAAACTCAATAATATTGAGTGGATAATTATTTATTTTACCCACTCAACTGTCACTTGTCAAATTATTTTCTTGTAAATGTCATTAAAATTTTTAATAAAAATATGAATTCCTAAGCTATTTATTGAATAAAACCTTGTATGGCACTCATGGGTAAACCGATATTGCCCTCTCGAAAATTAACCTGCTTGGCGGACGCCTCACAGGTTAATTTTCTCATAGGCAATATCTTACTTTACCCACTAGCACTATAAATAATATATTTTTTATGGAAAACTTATAGATTATTTTCAAAAACAATGGGAATTCTTCACACATACATAATTGGATCAGGTAATTCGTTATTGAGATGTCGTGTAACAAAAAACATCAGACAGACAGGCAGACGGACGGATGGGCGAATGAATTGACTAACAGACAGAAATTCTCAGTTACTTATTTTTTGGTGAAACACATTTATATCTAATATTTTTTTTCTAGGACTTTTCAGTGATTTTGATTTTGGCTCATAGGGAACGTTTAAGTAGTACGTAACGCAAAATGTACCAAAATTCATACACTTTATACTCCGGTTCTAGCGTTATTTAAGGCTGTAGAGATTTCATATTTTGGCTACCCTTCCCCCCTAACACACCCCCTATTAGGGGGGGAAGTCAAAATATGAAATATCTATAATCTATAATAACGCGAGAACCAGGGTATAAAGTGTATGAATTTTGGTACAATTTGTGTTACACAATACTTGAACGTTCCCCTCTCGCTGTGAAGAGTGAACAAGTATTTACCAATATATTGTGAAGAGAAATAAAAAATTTCATCGAGCAATTAACAATGAATTAAAGAGCCAATATCTCGTATAGGTACATTAACTATATTGTAACATAACTTATTGCATGATGAGGAGGCGTAAATTTTTTTATATTTTTAAATTATTGTTTATTTTAGTTTTTGGTATACTAAATAAAAATTATGTATAAATTTTTTTTAGACTTTTGAATAATTTTTAAGTTTTTTTAATAATGAATTAAATAGCCAATATCTTGTATACATACATTAACTATACTGTAACATAACTTATTGCATAATGAGGAGGCGTAAAATATTTTATATTTTTTTTTTTTTTAGTTTTTGGTATACTAAATAAAAATTCCGTATAAATTTTTTTTAGACTTTTGAATAATTTTTAAGTTTTTTTAATAAAATAAACTAAATATGGCTTATGATGAGAGGAAAAAACGACTCCTACCATCATAATATTTTTTTCGCTACCAGCTTTAGAACATAGCATTATTTATCATGTTTTCAGACTGTGAAATCAGTTTGTTTCACCTATAGCAATAATAATTTATTCTCTCCTAATAGGAGTAAATTTAAACAACTGATTTCACTTTAGATATTTCAGCTTTAAATAAATTTTTATTTATTAAATATAACATAGACAATATTTTGGTAAAACATTTATTAGAATCAGCTGATTGTCGCCATCTTTATTAATCATTCTTCCTCAAAAAAACTACAACAACGTAGTTGTATTATTAAATAATATGAATTTTTAATTTTAATAGTGTATTTAATATAACGTCATAATGTTTTAGAATAATCGTAAAAATTGTATTATATAGGGGAAGTCGGGGTTAACTGGGCCACAGGGTTAACTGGTCCACCTGAATTTTATCAACTTTTTTTATTAGTATTGGCGCCTTGTGGAAAATTTTAGTGATATTTAGTTAGTAGTATTGTGACCGGCCGTATTGTCTACGTGTAACTTTTAGTAAAGAAAGTTCATTTTTTTCGATGAACAGTATTAACTTTTATTTTTTAATTAATACTTTATTATTAATAGGAGGATCTAGACTAATATTTTACCTAATATACTGAGTTTTGTTAAATATTCTGCATAATTGCTGCCTTCTAATATCTTACTAAGTATTAAAATTTATAAATCATTTAGTGGTGTCACGCAGGGTTAACTGGTTTGGGGTTAACTGGACCACTTATGTCAATATTAATTAGTTTGGGGTTAACTGGGCATGTCCAGTTAACCACGGACCAGTTAAACTTGAGATATATCTAATATTTAACATATTATGTTGTCTATTTTTATGTTGGAATTAAATTTTATTTTATTTCAATCGTTTTTATTCATAATAATTACAATACAATACATTTTGTTGGTGGACCAGTAAACCCTGAGTAGTGGTCCAGTTAACCCTGCCCTTTAGGGTTAACTGGTCCAGCGGGGTTAACTGGTTTATCATTAATAACTTTTTTCATATAAATAATATTTATCTGAAGTATTAATATGTTCTAACTATAGTAATAATCTACCTTTTGCTATAGAAAATATTTGAAAATTGTTTACAGGTTTTTCAAAAACTCGATATGAAAAAAAGCGGCCCAGTTAACCCCGACTTCCCCTACATCAAACTTGTTACAACAACGTTTGGTTGTACTATTTTTAGATTTTTCTATCAGTGTACCTACATTTTGCAGAGTTAATCACAGTTTGGATGTAATGTAACGTTATACTTTAAAATAATATAGTTATAATAAGTTATACAAGCTACTAATGTTGTAGTGTTAGTCCAAACGAAACCGTCGATATAAAATATTAGCCTGTTAAGCCTATCTGTTTGATTCGATAAAATATGCGTACCGTAATTACTGTAAATTATTGAATCAATATATAAAATTATGAATGAGAATTTAACGGAAAAAAATCCTATCAGACACGAATGAATGGAGGAGTGAATCTTCAATTAAAACCTGAATCTGTATGGGAAAATACTTAAATTTATCGATAATAATATTGTTGAGAAATGCTTAATTTATTCCGTGATGAAGATATTTAGCAGTTGTTTTTGTAATATAACCTGAACATTTGGGTATTTCAAAAAATCGTTTTTTTTTGTTTTTAGTCATATCGTGAAAAATACCATAATAAAATTTTGTGCCGAGTTTAGGCTCAACAATAAAGTGGTTAGGTCATCTTCAGATGGAAAAATATTAAAAAAAATATTTTTTTTACAAGGCAAAATTTGTTTTAATCAAATATATCTGGAATATAGTTTTCCGCATGAAAGAAAGTCTCCGACGAAAGGGGGAGAAATCACTCGCGCTCTCTTCTTTCTGTCAAGAGCGTTATAAGGCGTGCGTGCCTACAACGGAATTGAAACATTTTTGAAATTATCTACTTTAAATCTTGACATGTGCCAAATCCAAAAATTTCAACATTTTCAAGAAATATCGGCTGAAGTGATGTGCCTCCAATTCCATCAACAAGTAGAGATTTAAATTATGTAAATTAATTTCAATATTATTTTAAATCCATAAAAAAAACATTTTATTTGTATTTTTAGTCTTTGACAAAAACAATGACAGTCATTCTAACAACAAATCAGTTAAACAAAGACTTTTTTTTATTTTAGAATGATATTTTTATTTAAAATAGTAAATAAACTAGCAACTACATATTTTCAAAAATTTCTGATATATAATTAGCAAAATCATAGTTTAAATTTGCGCGATAATAACAGATTGTATATAGAGCAACGAATTAATAACTCTTCTCTCTAGAATAGGCATTTCATTCGTTAAAACTGACAAAAACGTCGGCAACATAAACATTCGTCTGTCTTACTCACACATCTTTGTTCTAACAGAGACAACAATACCAGTTACTGTTATTGTTTAGGCCTGAATATACCTACTATTTGTTTACAAACAAACCGAGATGTTGGCAATACTTTATTTTAACGGTATGCTTATTCTAGAAAGAAGAGTTATTAGTTCGTTGCTCTTTTCTCTAGAATAGGCATTTCATTTGTAAAAATTGACAAAAACGTAGCGAACATATACATTTGTCTGTTTTACTCACACAGCTTGTTCTAATAGAGACAACAATAACAGTTACTGGTAATTGTTATTGTTCAGGCCTGAATATACCTACTATTTATTTACAAACAAACCGAGATGTTGGCGATACTTTATATTAATGGTATGCGTATTCTAGAGAGTTGTTAGT
The DNA here is from genome assembly GCA_958510825.1 of Brachypterus glaber. Taxonomy (NCBI): domain Eukaryota; kingdom Metazoa; phylum Arthropoda; class Insecta; order Coleoptera; family Kateretidae; genus Brachypterus; species Brachypterus glaber. The sequence goes on along the minus strand of OY294045.1, from coordinate 25,348,458 downwards.
TGGTTGATATAGAGCGAGTAAGATGGATTCAAAATAAAAAGTCTGTTTTTATTCAAGGTTTCTGTGAATATAATGATCTACATGATTTTCTTAAAACCTCTAGATCTTTAAATATATTTAAAAAAAATATTATCACTCATATTATATGAGTCATATAAGAAACTTGAAGTTTATTATGTAGTTTTTTTTTTTCACTTTATTATACAGTTAAGCCAATATTTATAATTCCATATAATCTATGTTATATAGTTTATATTTAATGTGTAATGTTATTTATTATAATAATAATTTTATATATTTTTTTCGTATATTAGGGGTTCCTATTTTCCAATAAAGCTTATTATTATTATTTTATTAATTTGTCATGCACCTACTTAATTTAAAAATAAAATGACCCTAATTTATTTGTTTTGAGTTGAAGTTTGGTACATCATTTTGTTCTGGAATTTTTCACTACACGAGGTCATTTATGAAAGATTAATAATAAGTGCTGCCTCTGCTGGTAATTTAACAAAGCAATTACATATAATACTATTTTATTAACTTTTTTTAGACAAATATTTATTATTTAAGTTGGATGAATAATTAAATTTATTATTTTTAATATATTTATTAATGTTTTTAAATTGTTAATAATAAATAATAGTTATTTTTTGCTTCATTTTTGTGGATATTTCTATCTATACGTGCATTAAAAAAAGCAAACATTTGTAGATAATTTCACCAATATTTATAAATTTAAAGATGTTCAGTTTTGTTGTGGAAAATAAATAACCTAGTAATTGTGAAATAAATAGATATAATAATAAAAAAATTTACACCTCAGTATGTAATATACTATTAAATTTAAATAATTTTAAAAAAACTATAAACTTTTATCAGTTTTTTAGTATGGAGAAAAGAATATGTTGGACATACCTTTACCCCTTAAAAATTTCAATTCAAATTCGCATAAATTTTATTTATAAAATAGGGTAACAGGACAACTAAGATATCTTATCCTTATTAACTTTGACCAAAAATGTGACATAAGCACTTTTTAAAACTCAAAGATTTAATTATTAAATCAATTATATATTAGGGATTAGTAAAGTTTGAGTAGGAACTTTAGAAGCATCGCCTTTTGAATTTATATCTTTTGGGAATCTTGATAATGATATCAAAGAAATTTATTCATAGAAATTATTATATACATTTTTTTATTCGTTTATTTTCTGATAAAAATAAAAATTAATTTATACATCAAAGTATGCAGGATGTTAGCCTATTAGAAAATATTTAGTATATCATTTTAAGTTATTCTTCGTTTGTATTTATAAAGCAAACTTTTCATGTCTTTCCTTCATTTACTTTGTTATATATAAATATTAAACAAACAATAGTTATAATAATTGCTAGTTACCGTGAAATATATTTATTTATTATGATAATTTGTGATTTATTATATCAAGTAAGCTGTAATTGGTAAAACAAAATTGATATCTAATTGTAGTACTAAGCATTAATCAATTGGCATTAATTAGATTGTAGATATTTTAAAAATAGATAAATTGAAAAATGTTCCTTAATCCAATTTAATTACAAGTAATATATTATTTATGATAATTATAACTTTTAATATGAATTATGTGGTAGTAGACTAATATAACATGTAATTAGCAATTATTGTTAAAAAAGAACATGAAACATGTTGGTTGTTTCCAATTAATAGAAAATAATAACTTACTTCTTTATACCTATTAAATTCGCGTTAATATGACAGGCTAACTTTTTCCAATAATTTTTTATTTATTACAAAAGTACTGTAAAATGGGTTAAATATGAAGAAAATATATTTGGCATCATGTCCCGGGCACTAATATTTGAAAGGTAACTCCACATTTATTTATTTATTTATTAGTTTAAAATTACGTTTTTACAGTGAAAAACTTTTAAAAATAGATAAATTTAAAAATTATCCTTACTCCAATTTTATTAATATTTTATAATTTATAATATAAATAATTACACTGTACGACAAAATCGGGGTTGATCGTTTAGGCAAGAGATCTGTCAACGTCATTTGAAAATATAGATCTAATATAGTCAAGTCCACAAGGGCTTTCGCTAGTTTAGGTCATATAAGCGATATTTTTTAATTTAAAGTTTTCAGTTCACGCTAATATGCAAGACCCATTTTTCAAGTTAGCGTTTAAAAACGTTGGTAGGTGAATTATTATCAAAAGACATGAAAAAAAGCTTATTATGTCCAAAAATGCTTCTCAAGGAAGCTACGGTCCTTTAGTGACAACCCCGCAAATTAGATGTTTGTTAAATATAATATTGTTATGCAGTAACTTTTGCCAAGTGAGTGCCGAACTGGAAGGCCCAAGCGCTTTTTTACCCAATTCTTTTTTCACTGTAACTTTTTTACTGTTTTTTAGTTTGAATATGATACATAAAAATACATAAAAAAAGGCCATATGATGTAATGATGTAAGACTTACTATTTTATATTTACTTAAAATAAAAAACAATCCGTAAAAATATGTAAGTTCATGAGATGATTTCACACTGAATGTATGTATGAAAAGTATGATTCGTTTTTCTTGATATACTACCAAAATTATATTTTCTTTGATCTCGTGATCGTGATCTCGTGATCTCCGTCAGGGACAAAGCGTTTTTTCCTGAAGGTAATTTTGTTTTGGGGCGCCAAATTTTGTTCTGAAGGGCGCCAAGTTTGGTAGAAATAGGCAGGGACAAAGAATTTTTACCTTCTTGAAGGTAATTTTGGGGCCCCCCAATTTTTGTTTTGAAGGGGCGCCAAGTTTAGTAGAAACCGTCAGGGACAATGCTTTTTTTTGTTGAAGGTAATTTTGGGGCGCCATTTTTTATTTGAAGGGGTGCCAAGTTTGGTAGAAACCGTCAAGGACAAAGCTTTTTTTCATGAAGGTATTTTTTGGGCGCCAACTTCTTTTTTTTGTAGGGGCGCCAAGTTTGGTTGAAACCGCCAGAGACAAAGCTTTTTTTTGAGGGTGCCTTATTGGCAGTAGTGCTTGCATAGAGCGGTAACTTCTACGGCTTATTTGCCAAAAATTACCCCTTCCAGAGAGGAACTCTTAAGGAACACAGGAGGAACTCCCAAGGTACTCTGGAGGAACTCCGGAGGAACTCCGAGGAACTCTGTGGAGCTCTGAGGAACTCTTAGCAAAAAGGAACTCTCTTGTACAAATTTCAGACGTGGTCAGCCCCTCGTATTGATCCTTATAATAAAATTTATTTTTCCTAAAAAAATACGCCAATCCGACTTTTTCATAAACTTTTTTTCGTTTTTTTTTTTTTAATATTTTTAAACGCACTTTTATCGTAAACAGTGTTACCTCATAATTAGGTTTTGTATGCATTCTCTCAATCATACACAAATTGGCCTCCCCAGTTGGCACGCCCCTACAAGAACTAATGCATAAACTCGTTTCTCTAGCTCTAATAGTTCGTGAGATATTAAATAAAAATTTAGTTTTCAGGGTTGTCATTGAAGGGACCTAGCTCCCTTACGAAGCATTTTTGTACATATGTTTATAGAGAATTTTTTTCGTGCCTTTTAATAAGAATTTACCTGCCAAAAAGTCCAAAACTTGGAACCCTAACGTGAAAAATGGGTCTTGCATATTAGCGTGCATTTGAAACTTCAAATTAAAAAAAATCGCTTAAATGACCTAAAGTATGTAGCGTAACCCCGTGGATACTCGACTATACTGCCATCATAGCTTAAAATAACGTATTAGTCTTTATCAAAGGAGGCCCTGAAAAACTGAAATTAGACAACGTTGTGCACACTGATAAAACAGTTTATTTGTGTGTAAAAAATATTTTGAAATTAAAATATTTGTTTACATGAACTAAATATTTATTTTACTCAAATAAAATTTATTATTCGCAACCAAATAATTTAATTGGCCATATCCAAATAAATCAAAATTATCTTTTTTATCAGTCCATCAGTAAAAGGGAGTAAAAAAGAAAGGTTAAGAATATGTCGATATATTTGAGATATATACGTTTTATAGCATAACTATTTTCCAAGTTAACCAAATATTTTAAAATAACATACAACCTTGTAACTATTGAAAATATTTATAAAAAAACACATACAACTTTGTAATTCTGTAAGAAAGAAAAATAGTTAAATAGGAGCACCTAGGTGCTAATATGATTGAACTATATTTAATGTTCAGTGTTCAATGAACATTAGGGTTCCCAGGATCTACGGAAATAATTTAAATTAAAGTTTAATGAATAATCAATTAATACACTTAATTTCACAAAAGAAAAATATTAATAATACCATATTCTAACCTTGAAAATATGGCATAATATTATTTTAAAATTCATTTCAAAAGCTGTCACATATAATGTGATTAAGTATGCACTTGAGTGAAGGACTGATCTACATCGTTGCCTTGTAGTGATTTTCTAAGCCTGCTAGATAAAAAAAATAATACGTTATTTTAAGATATGACAGCAGTATAGTGGTCCTAAATTAACGACTGACGTTGACAGATCTCATGCCTAATTTTTTTGTCCCACAGTGTTATTTATGTTTTTAGGTTGGGCTAAATGTGACACCCAGGGTAATTGTAACATGCCCTGTTATAATTCTTCTAAACTAGTTTATATCCAATCCAACCCTGGCATTAGGTTTTTGACAGTATTAAATATTTCGCGTAAAATTTTGATCTGATTTAAACTTGTTTAGACGAATTCTAACAGCACATGTCACAATTACCCTGGGTGTCACATTTAGCCCAACCTACTGTAATTATAATTTTTAATATGAATTATGTGGTCTTAGACTAATATTATCTAATTAGAAATTATTGTTAAAAAACGACATGAAACATGTTTTTTGTTTCCAATTAATAAAAAATAATAAGTTGCTTCTTTATACCTATTAAGTTCACATAAAGATGACAGACTATTTTTTTTTAATATATATTTTTTGTTTAGTTTATTTTTAGAAGTACCGCAAAATGGGGTAAATATGTTCGAAATCTTATTTGAATATTTCAAGTCCCAGCCACCTATACTTAAGCGGTAAAATAGGTTATAGGAAATATTGTTTTTGCAAAACTAAATCTTTTAAAAATTGAAAGAATAAAAGTTATTCTTAATCCATATTAATTAGGTACCAGTAATATATTATAAATGATAATTATAACTTTTAATATGAGTTGGCGATTACACTGCTGTACAAAAAAATATTTTTTCTTCAAGCGTACTCGTCTGTAGTTTCCGAACTCCGCTTTGCGTAGTCCGTAAATTCTACAGACTAGCAAAAAAAGTACACATAAAAAAGTTTGGGCAAAAATGTGTTAAGCCTAACACATTTTTCGGTCTAGGGGCGCCTCTGAATAAATTCAAAAAAATAAATTAACATAAACCTATTGCCCTTATTGATACTAGTATACATGCAAAAACTCGTCGCTCTAGCTTAAAGGGTACCAGCGTTATTAATTAAAAACCTTATTTTTATTACAATTTTAAAGAGCCGTAGCTCTGTTAGGGTTCATTTGTGGACCAACCTTTATAGGAACTTTTTTTGATATTTTTGGATACAGAATCACTTCTTAAATGTTGGCATGCCAGTTATTGATCACCCTGTATATGTTTCAATCAATCAAAAACATAAAAATCATAACGGAATGTTATTGTTTGACTTTCTATTTATGTTTAATATAAATAAAATTTATGTTTTCTAATAAAGAGGTGATCTCATGTCTATATATGTAATATATAAATATAGATCAATTACTATTCGTATACAAACAAATTGAATTTATTATATTGTCTGTACAACAAGCTAAGGTATTATTTTAATCTATTATATGTATAATAAATAATCGCGCTTTTGTGATATATTAGAATATTAACATACATAATAGAAATCAAATGATACCGAACCGATTTGTTTTTGTAGATAAAATAGTGGACAGGATGTAGTGGTAATTTTTGGTTTAAATTATATGCTTTTCGTTATCGCTTATAACTTGGCATTTTTTAAGAGAGATTCATTAAATTTTCGTTTTTTTCCTTTAAGAGTTCTACAGTTATTATCACGGCCCGGATCGAAGTAGCCATTTACCGGGGGCATGCAAAAATTACTATTTAAAAAAACTCTTTTTCCAAGTAAGTAGACGATTTAAACTATTATTCACCAAGCGGAATGTCAGCTCGACGCTGTTAATACTCAGTGAGTTACTTGGTCATAGTCCATGACTCATCGAGAAAGACTTTTTTTTTCTTAATTGTTTATCTTTTCAAAAAACGAATAATTAATTAAAAAAAAAATATTTTTGTATTAACTATTCGTTTTTTGAAAAGAGAAACAATTAAAAAAAAAATAAGTCCTTCTCCATGGTCCATGGACCATGACCAAGTTACTCACTGAGTACTAACAGCGTCGACATGATATTTTGCTTGGTGAACAATAAAGTGTCTATTTACTTGAAAAAAGAGTTTTTTCGCATTCTAATTTTTGCTTGCCCCCGGTAAATGGCTACTTCGATCCGGACTATATTTATAATGCTAAAAATCCAGTGTTGGACGATGGAGGGGGGGGGCAGGGGCGATAACAACTCGAAATCTACGCGGTAGAAAGTTTTTAAATTGAAAATTCGGTTTCATCACACCAAATTACTTAATACATGATAGGTTTAGTCCTTGGAAAAGATTTTTTTTTTACCAAGAATAAGAAGGCTCTGCTGGTCAAGAGCCGACAGTGCCAACCACATCGGACTCGGACAGAAAGTAAAAACCTCAATAAAAGTAGAGTGTAACTCATGAATCGCCTCAGCCAATTTTTTTTTGGCATTTTCTGGTTTAAAATGTCATGAAACGTCGAGAAAATGTGACAAAAAATTGGATGTTAAAAAAATGTATGTCTGTCTGTCCGGCTGTAAACCTTATAACTTTTTAACGGATTATTCATTTAAAAAAAAAAAATCACCAAACGATTGATGACCTTTTCTAATCAAATATGGTTAACCTTAGCGTAGGGCAAGGAGGGCAAAACGGACAAAAACTATAATTTTTAGCGATATCTTACTTATTATTTATAGTAGGATAAAAAAAATACACATATAGAAATAAATATTTCTAACATAATGTTTTATTTCCTACAAAAACATTCATCATTTTTATCGTAGGACAATTAGTTCCCAAAATAATATCTTATCTTATCTTATTAATATGCCTGTATTATAGGCATTTTAATAAATTTTAATATATTTTTACATTTTTGACACCAAAATTTCAATCATAGGTAAAATAACATTTCAGCCAGAAAAACAATCCAATAAATTTACAAAGAAAAAAACAAAAGGAAATGGTTAAAAATAAAGAAAAAGGGAAGAATTAGTGAAAAACGAAAACAAGAAGTCTAGCCAAAGTCAATTTGATATCTTATTTTTTGAAGGTCTTTATTTTTTCACCCGTCTAGAAAAGGTACCCGTTTCATGTTTTTTAAATATCTTCGTTTTCACAGTTGGTATAATCTGTAAAGTTGTGAAACCTTCAATTTCCCCATACATGGCTCTATTTTGTTCTTTAGGTGACAATATCTATTTATAAAATAGGCAACGTAGGTCACGGTGCGGTGATGCGACGGTTTAAATCAACTTCAAATTACCCCATTTCTGTTTCTATACGACGATTCTATGAGACGTTAGTATGATTTTAACCAAAAATAAAAAAAATCTATCGAGCACATTTTTTTTTATTAAGCAAAAACCCCGTATGTTGGACACTTACCTTGTATTTGACTATTCACTAAACTATTATTATTTTTTTTGTTTTATTTTGTTCAATATACGTGAACTGCAAAATAATTTTTATAAAAAAATAATTAATAATAAAAAACCCCTTATAACGGATGATACAAGAAGTATTGCCTACGAATTATCTCCGTAACTATAAAAGATAACAGATAACTTTTTGAAATTTACAGAGCTTGTATGAACCGTAAATACCCCCATTTTGTCATGGTCATTATAAAAAAATCATTTCCTGTCTTAGCGGAAGTGATACCAACTTTTGATTTTTAAATGGAACCATATATATTTGCTTACATTTATAGATGCGTATTTAAATTATCTTTTTATTAACATATCACAAGTTGATATTTGCATTAAAGATGGCGCCACAGGATCCATTTTTCATAAACACAACATGGCGGTCCGATGACGTCCATATTGGAATATTTCTGAAACTTAACATTTTAAATCTTTTAATAGTAGGCTAAAAATTTACTCTTGATCTGAAACTGATTTCCTTTTGTTTTTATGGATATGGCGCTATTTTGAAGTTTTTTTTTTCAAATCATCAACTTAAACGCCATTTTGTGCTAAATTTTTTAAAGGAAACGACCTTTTTTTGATTTCGCTAAATTAAAAACTCAGGTATACTCTACAAGAAAAAAGTACAAACACCCTAATAGGGTTGGAAATTGTTTGGGAAAATGGCCATATTCCGTTGGGAGCTTATTAAATCCCAAGGGAATATGGACATTTTCCCCGTTTTTCTTGAGTATACCTGAGTTTTTGATCTAGTGAAATCAATAGGTCGATTCATTTAAAAAATTAGCACAAAATGGCGTTAAAGTGGATGATTAAAAAAAATTAACATAACGCCATTTTCATAAAAACAAAAGACAATCAGTTTCAGATAAACAATAAATTTTTAGCCTACTATTAAAAGATTTGAAATGAAAAGTTTGAGAAATATTCCAATATGGAAGTTATAGGACCGCCATGTTGTTTTTATGTAAAATGTCTCCTGTGGCGCATTATTTAACACAAATATTGAGAATTAAAATAGAATTTAAATACGAATCTAAATATGTAAGCAAATGTAAAGGGTTCCATTTAAAAATCAAAGTTGGTATCACTTCCGCTTAGACCGGAAGTGATATTTTTATAATGACCATGCTAAAATGGGGTTCATACAAGTTCTGTAAATTTCAAAAAGTTATCTTTTATAGTTACGGAGATAATTCGTAGGTAATACTTCTTGTGTCACCCAGTATAAGGGGTTTTTTATTATAAATTTTATTTTTTTATTACGATTATTTTGCAGTTCACGTATATTAAACAAAACGAAACAAAAAAATAATAATAATTTGAGTAAATATTTAGTGAAAAGTCATATACAAGGTAAGTGTCCAACATACGGGGTTTTTGTTTAATAAAAAAAATGTGCTCGATAGATTTTTTTTAATTTTTGGTTAAAATCATCCTAAAGTATCATAGAATCGACGTATAGAAACATAAATGGGGTAATTTGAAGTTTATTTAAACTGTCGCACCACCGCACCGTGAGGTATTTAGAAGCATATTTAAATTTATTCTTACATACATTGTAATTAATAAGGCAATAAAACCAACATTAATTGTATATTGTTAGTTCTGTCTCACCCTCATAAATAGACAAACCGATAAAATAAAATACTTCTTTATCTTACCATTTGATCTATAAATAATTCATTTTCAATAAATAGCAATCGTTCAGAACGTTAATGGTCGCAATTACTCAAACATTAATACCACTTATTATACTCTTCACAGCTGTCAAGTTGGAAGAGTATTATACGATGGTTTTAAATTTAAGGGGTCTTTGGAATTCTAACTTCAAATTTTAATTTTTTTTTTAAATATTTTTTTTTATATAGAAAGAAAAAAGATATCATTAAGAAATAGTGTAGGTATGTTTATTTATATTTAAAGAATACAAAAAAAATAGATTTTTAATGTGCCATTTTTTTGCCATTATTTTTTTTTAAATCATCAAAAAACGGTGGTCGCCATGATTCCGGCGGTTTGGATCCACAGAAAAAAAAAAACGGGATATTATTCAGTATTGAAGTCGCTATATCACTATTTAAAACATTTTTTTTTGGTCAAATAATAACAAAATAGCGGACGTTTTTCAAACATGTTTAAACAATTTTCAAGAAAAACGTCTGCTATTTTGTTATTTTTTGGCCAAGAATATTTATTCTAGATCTAGGGCTATAGCGACTTCAATATTGAATAATATCCTGTTTTTTTTTTAGTCGATACAAACTGCCGGAATCATGGCAACCACCGCTTTTTTATGTTTTTTTAACAAAAAAATATGGACTTTAAAAATCTAAAAAAAAATGTATTCTTTAAATATAAATAAACATACCTACAAAAATTCACAATAATATCTTATTTCTTTCTATATAAAAAAATGTTTAAAAATAAAATATTTTTAAAATTTGAAGGTAGAAAGACGTCTTAACCTTCTGCCACAGACACATTATTTATGGAACGTTATTACAGACACGGCGTAAAAATTACGCCTCCCTTTAAACAACTTAAAAGTGGAACAATTTTTTTTAAATTTTGACTTTTTTATCGTTTCGATTTTAGCTTTAATTATTTAATTATAAATGCAATGGAAGATTATATTTAAATGAGTTATTATGAGTTATTATATAATAAAATTTGTACTATAATGTTATTTTTTACTAATTTTGACTTGGTAGGAAAATTTATTTTAATAAATTGATAGAAGAAAGAAAAAAATATTTACAAGATAAAATTAAAAACTTAATCATAAAAAAACACATAAACCTAAAATAAAAAAAAAATATTTTTTTTGCAATGGATTTTATTGTTTTTGTTATTTCATACTTACAAAATAGAGCGTATTTTTTACGCCGCCAAATTTTAAATGAACACGTGAAAAATCACAGTGCAACATACCAACTTCTCGTTTGGACTTGGAATCGGATTTAAGGCTTAAATCTTTACAATGTTTGAAACAAAAAATAACTTCCTATCCGTTTGTAACTAAATAAATATGAATATTCAGTTACAAATGGATAGGAAGTTATGATCCTATACAAATGTACTTTAATTTTTGTTAAAAGCAGTATACACGGTGTATTTGAAATAGCGTAGGAAATTTTAACAGATGATTCTACATCATAAAATATGACAAAAAGTTCCTATAAACATATGTCTAAAAATGCGTCATAAGGGAGCTACGCCCCTTTGAATGTGGCTAAAAAAATAGGTTTTTATTTAATAACTCAGGAACCCTTTGAGATATATAAACGAGGTTTTGTACGTCAACTAACCCTACCAAGGCCCGTTTTTATGTGTTATTTTCATGTACTTATTTCAACCAGGGGTGTGCGAAACGGGGGGGGCTGATCAGTTTTTTGTCCCAAACTTTTTTCTGTGTAACTTTTTTGCAATTTTATTTTTGAAATATGATTCCTCAGGTCAAAATACACAAATAAGGTACTCTTGTTGTAATACTGTAGGATTAACTGTTTTCGAGAAAAATTCATTTGAAGGTAAAATTCCACGGTTCGAGGACGAAAAATTAAATACTAAAATGTTGATAACCAAAATTTTAATGATGCAGGGCGAATGTACATTAAAAACTAAGAAAGAAACCTCATATACAGGTACTTCCAAAAATCAATCCTAATGGAGCTATGGTCTCCTAAATATGCACCATTTTTAGAGGGCTATGGTAGCTTTAAAAGCGTTTTTTCGACCTACATGTATGGAAGCTTTTTTTCTTAGTTTTTGATGTAGAATAACATTGCATCATTAAAATTTTGGTTTTCGACATTTTAGTATTTAATTTTTCGTCCTCGAACCGTGGAATTTCACCTTCAAATGAACTTTTCTCGAAAACGGTTAATCCTACAGTATTACAACAAGAGTACCTTTTTTATGTATTTTGACCTGAGGAATCATATTTCAAAAATAAAATTGCAAAAAAGTTACACAGAAAAAAGTTTGGGACAAAAAACTGATAAGGCCCCCCCGTTTCGCATACCCCTGGTTTAAATATGTACGTGAAAATGATATACAAAGATGGGCCTTATTGGGATTAATTCACGTGCAAAACCTCGTTAATATATCTCAAAGGGTTCTTGAGTTATTAAATAAAAACCGATTTTTTTAGCCAATTTCAAAGGGGCGTAGCTCCCTTATGACGCATTTTTAGACATGTTTATAGGAACTTTTTGTCATATTTTATCATGTAGAATCACCTGTTAAAATTTCCTACGCTATTTCAAATACACCCTGTATTAAAGTCACGTACTTTAATATTTAAGGACGGACATGAAATGTTGTGTGTTTTTAACAAAAGCTAAAGTACAATTGTATAGGATAATAACTTTTTTTTTTCTATCCATTTGTAACTGAAAAAGTTTATTTTTTACAGTGCACCGTAAAACGGGGTGTATCGGAACAAAGGTGTAAAGGAACGTTTTTGAGTAAAATGTTTGCACATAAGTAAGAGTGCCTACACTTAAAATCCTATAGTTTCATGAACAATCTTCTTTAGGAATATGCGTAGATTAAAATTAGTCTAATTGATAGTAGATCGTTTTTTGTAGGGCCAAATAATGAGGATATAGCGGATTTCCTCAAATAATAATTTATAATTTATTTATAATTCTTTTTATACTAATATTTAGATTAAAGTTATTTCTTATAAGATTTTATTAAAAAAAAATTGTTATAACTCTTACAACATTGTTAACTTTTAAGTTAAACTTAAGACTCCGCACACAAACTATGTTTAGGCATATTTTGAATATCAATAGTATTGTAAATGTTTAATATGGTTAATAAATTTGATTTGATTGGTTGATTTGAACTTCTTTATATCCTGTTTCTGAAAAATGCATGTAGCAGTTAGGCCTCGATTTAGGCTAAGAACTCACCGTCCTGTTTAGTTTTATAAAAGAGTTTGTTTATTTTTATATTTGTATATTTAATAATACAATTATAAGTTTTATAATATATTCATTTATATTTTATATGGTATATCAACATATTCTTCTATTTTTATCACCTAGTATTCATTTTTATTGTAGAAATGGTCTTTAATATTAAAAACCTTTTTAAAAATAATATTTATATTCCCATTCGCCTCATGAAACTTTTAAATAAAAATATTTATTCAAAAACGTTTATATTTTTTTTCATCCCCTTTTGGAATAGGAACAATCCATAAAAGAAAATATATTAAGCTTTTGATAAAATTGTTATTGAACATTGGGTTTAGTACATATAGTTCAAAAGTTCGCCCCTATTCGAAAGGAAAAATCCTAATCCTACTCTGAAAAGTTAGGAAGTTGTAGCTCTCAAAGGTTCAATTTCTTTCCTAATCGCCCCGTTTAACGGTACACTAGAGAACACGCAGTATATTATCCACTGTGAAGAGTATACTATAGAATGCGAAGAATTATATATCTTCATAGCTTATTCGCAATTTGCATATAATAAACGATTTTAAGCGTCGCGTCTCAACAAAACAAACAATGGAGTTTATTTCGTTATTTATTTTATTATTGTTTGTTAATGTGTGAAAAATTATCGATCAAAGTTAATTAGAGGCTGTGTAATTCTTTGAGAATGTCATTTCAAATTGACTACCGGAGTTTGTCATTGTATTTTTTAATGTAAGACTGGCGCCTATAATCGTCACCATCATTACTCAGTATAAAATAATTAACACTATATTACACTATATTACACAGAGAAAAGTGATGTAATGAGATTTAACAACGGTTGCTAAGGATTTTTGATGAAACAGATGGAGAGGTACCATTTTTTTAAATGTTCAACACATAATATTTAGCACTTCTGCACCTGTAGGCGAAAATTTTTAATCGTGGAGTTCCGCATATTCCAGATAATTCAGAATTTAATTTGAAAATGATTTTATGAAAACTATTATATTATTGGTAATTAAGTTTAACGCCGCAGGCGATTTAAAAAAAAATTTAAAACCACGTTTTTCCAAATACTTCAGAATTAAAAAAAAAATATTTCATAAAACTTAACTAGAGGTTAACCTTTAAAAATTTGGCACGTTATTTTTTTTAATATTAAATAGAGGTATGCAAAATACTTTATAAAATATAATAATTGCACAAGCACAATTATTGTGGTATTACCTTAATGATAAATCCATTTAGCTTTGCAGTGAAATTTTTAAGAAAGTCCAAACGATAAGCCCCATTAGGTCCCCATAAGGTCTTTCTACCTTAGAAATTATAAAAATATTTTTTTTAACATTTTTGTTATATAGAAAGAAAAAAGATATCATTGTGAAATTTTGTAGTTATGTTTATTTATATACAAAGAATACAAATAAAATTTCTTTAGATTTTTAAAGTGCTATTTTCTGGCCATTTTTTTTTTTTTTTGAAAAATATACTAAGCGGTGGTCGCCATGATTCCGGCCGTTTGGATCGACTGAAAAAAAAAAGGGAAATTATTTAGTACTGAAGTCGCTATAGCCCTATCTAGAAGAAACATTTTTGGTTAAAAAATAACAAAATGGAAAACGTTTAAAAAAAAACAGTTTCAAATAATCCAAACGTCCTCCATTTTGTTATTTTTTGGTCAATATCCCGTTTTGTTTTTTTTTTTCAGTCTATCCAAACGGACTGAATCATGACTACCACCGTTTTTTGATGTTTTTTTTTTCAAAAAAAAAAAATAATGGCCAAAAAATGGCATATTAAAAATCTAAAAAAAATTATTTGTATATGAATAAACATACCTACAAAATTTTACAATGATATCTTTTTTCTTTCTATATAAAAAAAAATGTTTAAAAAAAGATTATTTTTATAATTTCCAAGGTAGAAAGACCCCTTAAATTATTTTATTAAACCCTCGATTAAGTTTCTAAAAGTTTTAAGGCTTTCCCCTGACTCCAAGCATGTGACTTCATTATCTGTAATTAGGTTAGTGCCGGTTAATTTAGGTATTATAACAAGTGTAGCTTCTTATGTATTTATAGCTAAGGAATCACATTCTAGTAAAAAAATAGAAAAAAAAGTGGCACAGAAAAAAGTTTGGGGCAAAAGACTGATAAGGCCCTTCGTTTGGCACGCCTCCGTTTAAAATAACTAAATAGAAATTACATGGTATATTCTATAATCTTACTTTTTGTTTACAATTAATCATAGGCATAATATGCCTGGCATATGTACAAAGGAATCGTCCTTATTTTGCGATTGTTTGTTAATATACAGAAAAGTTAATTAAAATTCATAAGGGAACATTTCATTATACATAATGCCGTCATAATCTTGATTGCAATTAGTGAAATATGACCAACATTCGTACTGTCCACCTACGCAAACGATTTCAGGAAATAATAACAACAATACTGCCAACTTAGGACAATATAAATAACTACTTTCAGTAGAGTAATATATAAGAAGTGTCTAATTTATCTCGACCAATTACTGACGCCATTGGCTTATAATATTTATTATTATTGCCAGTGGCGGGCAGAGGCGGTCAATAGTGTTATTATTGCTATTATTATTATTAATACTATTATTACTATTATTATTAATATTATAAGTATTTTCATTATTCAGTTTGTTTGGGTTATTTAAGAGACAGGCTTAGTGCCAATGGCTCATTTTTCTTAATATATTAATTGTCCTATTAATAGGATTTAGTTTGAATGGATAAGAATGGGGGAGTGAGTCTCAGCTCACTGATACTGGAGTTGTATCTGTCATGAATTGGTGAATAGAGGAGTATAAGTATTAATATTATAATTAATATTTTTATTAGTATTATTATTACTATATAGAGAACTTTTTTCGGGTTTGGACCTTGTTAATGTATTATCACTTTCCGCCGTCTCGTCTCTTACTGCTAGATACATCTTTAGAGATTAATCTGAAACTGCTTTAAATTATTCCCTAGCTTTCAATGTAAAATTTTGGCAGAAAACATTTTATATTATAAAACTACATATTTACAAGAAAGTATTTTATATATTTGTATAATACAAAGTAACTAATTTATTCTTTGTAAAGTTTATAATTATTTTAAATAAATGGCAATTTATAATTATCTTTAGTGTAATCTGCCCATTAGATATGTTTAATTACTAATTTAAAGAAACGTGGTTTAGTTACTTATTATAAAATTCCTATTTTGTAATTTGAATTCGCACACTTTATCTGCTATATATTACAAGGTAACTATTTTATTAGTGTACTTAATATCAAATTTAAATATTAATAGTATTAATATTTAAATATTTAAAAATAAGCAGCAATATTTTCAGTTTGATAATTAGTTACACAAAAGTATGTAAGTAAAGTGCAACATTTTTTCATTTTTTCTTGTTATTTATAGCTATGGTGCAGTAAGTAGGTAAAGGTTATATCTCAAAGTACTTACTACACATGTGGTGTTTTCCAAATACTAGCTATTATTTTACCACAAAGAAAAACATATTTTATTGTATTTATCTATTCTAATGGTGTATACTATACCCCGTATAGCGTACCCCATTCTAATGGTGTATTGCATAAACCCCATAGGGCATATGCATATATCCTGGCAAGGCCGACGACGACTATGACGACGACGACATCGACGAGCAGTAAACTGATATGTGGGCAAGAATTGCTAAGTGCCTCTAAATACTCTTTATGGCACTCACATGCCATTTGATTGAAAACCAAATAAAAAACAGAGGAAAATATAACAATTAGGCAAATTAAAATTTAAAAAATGTAGGTATAATAAAACATATAAAATGAGCCTTAATTATATATTGCTAATAAGGTTAAGTGAAAGCTATATAGCAAGATAACCTAAGCTACAAATTACCACAAAAAAGAGCAAAAAGACCAACAAATACGCGACGAAGAATGATATCAAAGAAATAAGAACAAGTTAATATGATATGGAACGAAGCAAAATGGCTATTGAAAAATAGAAACGCATAGAGAGATTTGGTGGAAAAAATTGGAAAGAATCCAAGGGGCAACAAACAGGAATAGTTAGCTAACCTATTGTAAAAATACCATTTAGCCTTTTCTGCGACTGGTTTAGAATGTATGCAACAACAACAAATTGAATTAATCTATTCTATATCATATCAAGTGTTAAAATGAGCAAATGTGGTGCCATCTCTTGTCTACAAAAATAATGAAAACTGTGAGAAAATTAACAAAAAAAGAATACTTATTTTACCATGAAATTTAAATTTAAAAAGTTTTGCCTTAAAATTACATGTTTATTAGGTTTTCCTAAAATTTGACCTGATTTTAATTATTTTATATAAAAAAAAATAAAATGCGCCTTCTATTTTAGATTATTTTAAACCATGTTATATCACAAGCATGCCACATAAAGTTAAATTTTTGCATTATAATTTGTAAATGCGTGGTTATATTAAAAAAAACCCTTTTCAAGTGTTTATTTGATAACGTTATAAAACAGTATTTAGTGCCTTATTTGAAAATATGTGTTTTGTTGCATTTACAACGAGTGACATATAACAATATTCTATAGCACGTATACTCCATATTCCATATACCTCCTCGCCTGTCGGTTAGTATGCCAAACTTTCCGCTTGAGCGGAATATTCTCTATTCCATACTAGTAATATTTTAAAGGGTAGTAGTGGATGATAACTAGTTTTTCACCGAGTGATTTGCGTAAGGGTTGTCCCCTTAGGGGTGAGTGCGGTTATCTCGCCTAATATGCGCCTTACTATAAAAATTAAAGTGGTCAGGGGAAAAACCATTTTTGTCGAAAATTCGTTATATACACCATCTTGTAGTTCGCGACCCAAGCTTTCAGGTGACTATGTCGGTTTTAAGCAAAAACAATTACAGTCGCTGTAACGAATTTAAATAGAAACGATATACAGCGTAAGAACGGTCAGAGTCCGAGCGATACCATAAAAAACAATTAAACTCCATAGTTTCGCATCGGTAACTAAGGAAACGTATTTTTGATTGTAAATGCACTAAGCCTCTTGGGCTGCTTTATAACATAAAAAAACGATCAGAGTCCTGGACTGTGATCGATTTTATAAAGTCATATGTGTAGTTCTGTTGCATCTTTCGCTTTGAACCTCAAAGGTAATGTTAAAAACCTTGGTAGGTAATATTATTTTGCTGTGAAATAAGTATGTGACGAGATGAATCAA
Source organism: Brachypterus glaber (assembly GCA_958510825.1). Lineage (NCBI taxonomy): Eukaryota > Metazoa > Arthropoda > Insecta > Coleoptera > Kateretidae > Brachypterus > Brachypterus glaber. Next base: position 25,330,431 of record OY294045.1, on the reverse strand, counting down.
TAATTGAAGTTACTTTGAAACTGTAATCATACAATATGAGTCTGTAAACCTTAATTTCGCTATTCTGTGAAAAGTAGTTTTTGTGACTCTGATCGTTTTTCCCCTGACCCCTTATATGAATTATTCATATAACGTATTTTGTTAAGGAGGATATTTCCAACAATTTTTGTTTCGATTATTATAAAAAGTCAAAGTCAAATAATTTTTGAATTTTTTATTTTAATTTTATATTTTTTTATGGATATTTAAGACAAATTATATCTGGATTTGCAGGGTTTGTTAATGGTATAAAACATGGAACCTCAGAATAACTTTAAAAAAAGAATGGATCACTTTAAAATTACTAGTAAATACTATCATAGTAATTTTAACAATATTGTTAAACAGTCTAATATGGTACAAAATACCTTAAATAAGTTCCCAGAATGACTTTAAACGTTATAATAAAATTAATAACAATTAAGTTATAAATATTCAAAAATAGCCATGTTGGGGTGAAATTGGTTTTGTCAATTTTTCGGCCAAATTATTAATCGGAGGATAAAAGTAGTTATAAGCAAATTTGTAGATTATGAAATAGGATATATATTTTCATATATTTATATTTTGGTACGCTTAAAAAGTCGATTGGCGCCCTCTGTAACCGTACCAAAATACCTATGAACATTTATAATTTATGAAACTTATAGAGAATTTGAAGAGCTACAAGTTTGTTTATAAACACTTTTATCCTCCGATGAATAATTTGTATAAAAAAGAAAAAAAAACAATTTTACCTCCAACATGGCTATTTTTGAATATAATTTGATTTTTATTATTACAATAAAAACATTATTTTTATTTATTATTTAGCTCCTTAACAAAATTGGTAATATGCATTTTTAATGTAAGCGAGTTAACTGCACTCACCCCTAAAATTCAAGATAGAGGACATCCCTTACGCAAATCACCCGATAAAAATTAACAGGAGTATTTCGTTACCATTCGCTACTACCCTTTCAAATATTATCCCGTGTGCATTTACTGCAATTTACATTTATCACTTATTTGAATGGACTTATGTTAAGTTGTCATTTAATTCGTCCGAAATCAATTAAATTAAATGAGGACTAACATAAAAATCTTGTCATGAACCGTTTTATCTTTATAGTCGTAGTAAATAAATATGTTGAGCAATTTGTTGCAAATACTTTAATACACATCTCCGCAAAAAATATAAGTTCGGTAAGCAACAGAGTTGCGAATCGCAACCTGTGATATATCATTTCGTATAAATTTTTGCCGCTGAATTGCAATTTCAAAGCAGGACTAACAAGTAAGGTTTTTGAAGTAAAATGAGCTCAAAAAGCCAAAAATTGCAATTGTTCCAGATTTTATCGAAAACCAGTCCAAATGGTTCTATTTTGGGGCCATACTCGAGCAATTAAAAATCTACAAGAATCAAATAAGCCTATTACTTTTTTTTTAATAATTACATTTACTTTATTTAAGTTATTAAAATACATAAATATAAATCAACAATTAAGAAATAAAAACAAATATATATATATAAAAACTTAAGTTAAAATTAAAAAATTTCATCCAAGCCTTCTTCGTCCTTGATGGTTCCCAGAACCGAGGCCGCATTTCCTCTTTAAATGGTTGAACTTATTTATTGGGCAATGAAGGATTTAGTGCTTTTACAAGGCATATATTTGCAAATTTCTAAAAAGTTTTTTACCTTTATTACCTGAAGGACCAAAAGTTTCCACCGCAAATGGTACGAATATAAAGCGGTTTTCGAACTCTTCATAATGCCGACATTTCTGGTTTTCTGCGATGCGTGCAGCCTCACCGGCCCTTACAGACGTTTCCTGTAAATAAGAGTCGGCAAGAGTATGTCTGCATGTAGCATTCCAGAGTAATGCTTTACCTCGCTTTCAAGGAACCAAGGTGATTCCATCCACTCGTTTTCCATCAGATCGACTGATCCCAGCAGGTTCCAAAGATGCATCAAATTCTGCAGTGTTCAGTGATATTTTAATTATATTATTAATAATCCCGTGTCTGGAGAGATGACCTGCACTGTATTTGCAGCTTAGTCTATGAAGGCTTTATTTATCAACAGATTGGCCACAAATACAGATGTGTTGCACACAAGGGATTACCAACTCTTAATGCAATATTAATACGAAAGGAGGAGGGCCAAAAAGTTTTTTTCGCCCGCTAACTAAAACTTGTTATTTTTAAGCTTTTTAAAAGAATATGCTTTACCTTTACTGTAACATTTATAAAGAAATATGACCTTTTGGTCACTTTTGATCTTGAACTAACCATTCTTTTTGACCAGATACAGTTATTATAATCATTTGGGAACGATCAAGTATTATGTAAAGCAAATTTTGATCATTTTGGACCCCCTTTCATAAAAAATAAAAAAAAAATCCAACAAAACCTCAAAATATATGTCAACTGATTAATCTGTATTCACCCACTAAAATAAATTAAAAACACAAAATTTCAATTGTAAAATCACTTTCAATATTTATAATATTCATAGAACGGTTTCACAAGTATTATTTTCACAACTGACACATTTTAACAGAAATGAATCACCAAGCTATAGCTTTTTTAATTTGAAAATGAAACTTTTGAAACGATTCAGTTATTTTTGTAGTTATTTGATTGAAGCAATTTTTCATGGATAACTAGATAAGTAATAAGACAGTAAAAAGAAATATTTTTTGCACTAAAATTAAGTATATTTTAATAATTTATTATAATTAGTAACAGTCGAATAAAACATATTGTATAATAGAGGGGCAAAAAGTTAAATTTCGATTTCGTAGGTTTATTACACTAGGGCCGGCCTTATCGGCCGGCCCTCTACTTCTGAAAACCTACTTAATCGAAAAATTTAACTTTTCGCCCTTGTATTATAAATAACTATTGAATACCATCTTCACCTCACCTCATTCCCCGGGTTCCAGTTACAAAGATTTAAACTGTATGTAGTATTAAATTTTTAAAGATTTTGACCGCTGAATGTAAAGCGGTTAGATCTATGGCCAGTAAAAATGGGCTATCAGGTCTGGTTATAGAGAAAATGTGTAAAATTTACGAAAATTTTCCAATTTTATCGTCTTTGAGTTTATTTTTCTCAAAAATCGGAAGTGATAAAAAAATTCTTTGATCAAATTCGAATTCAGCAGACCAAAATAGATAGAAAACTATCGCAACTCTGTTGGTTACGGAATATATTTTTTGTGGAGCTGTGATATTAACCGATAATTACAATTTATTTCGCCGCGCAAACATCAAAACATTTTATTGATTATTGTAATTAATAATTTATTACAATATTAATTTAATAGTTTATTTAATCCTCGTATTTAAATGTAATTTTTAGATTTATTGGTAGAAAGAGTAACCTTTACATTCATAGAATTTTGCTAATACATACCTACATAAATAAATCGGTCGATTCTCCCTAAGCAGGACTTGTAAATATAAACATTAGAAAGAAAATATTTGAAATATTTTAAGTTACATTGTAAGTTCTTGTATGGTATTATGGTCCAGTCAATTGAGGAAAAAAATGATTTTACAATAACATAATAAGGAAAGTGACGTTTCCCGACCTGAAGTGTTGTAAAACTCTAATTTCACAGACCCACGCAAAAAAATAAAAAAGCTTGGGCTCATTTGTTTGCTATACTGAAATTGCAGATGAGGTTTTCACAATTTTAGACAGTTTTTCAGAGTAGCAAAAAAATGAGCCTACGAGTTGGCTTTTTTATAGCAGATTGGTGTTCAGCATCCCAAAATACATTAGAATAGGTTGGTCTCAACCCCAGCACAGACAACTTTTTTTTCCTACTAGTGTGCGGAAAGATCACTCTTTCTGCACGTATATGGGTGTGGAAAGAAAGCCTTTTCCGCACGCATAAATATTGTTTAATTTCTTAATTGCATAGTGTTTTTGTTGTTATATTTATTCATAATATTATAAAAATGTTTAAATTTTTTACCTGTTAATTGATTTTCTTATTGAAAAATTATAAAAATAAGATTTATTTCGATTTATTTGATATAGTATATTAACTATGTCGTCATTGCCCGTTAGACAGTGGCCAGTGATGATAAAACTGAAAGTTAGGTTAAAAAACTAACCAAACAGGCCCAAAATCAACGTTAATGCAAATCAACGGCCCAACACTAAAAAAAAAAACAACAAACCTAACCAAATCAACGTCAGCGTAAACCACGTTTATTTTTTTTTATTTATTATTTTTTATTATTTTTATTTATTTATTTATTATTAAAATTTTAAATACATGTTATACATCCTTTAAATGTTGAAGATGTAAGGGACTTACCTAAACAAATCTGTTTGTGCTGTGAGACCCTTTCACTTCATACATTTACATAATTATTAATTAGTTCGTTAAGATATTTTTTTTTTATAAAAATATATGATAACATCCATTATTATTTAATACTATATAGATCATGGAGAGGGTGCGCGCGAGAGAGAGAGAGAGAGAGAGAGAGAGAGAGAGAGAGAGGGGTGGGGAGAGAAAATACAAAAAAAAGAAAAGAAAACACTAATTATTATTATTATATGCACATATACATAAAAAAAGTATGTTTGATTATCAAAATAAGGCATGATTGTAATAAGGAGTTCAGGGAAAGAGTAGTATATTTATTTAAAATTTATATAAAATGCTTAATCAAAAATTTGAATAAATATATAAGGGTTATTTAAAATATACTTTTTAACTAAACTCTTAAATTTATAAATCCGTTTAATAGTTTTTAATTCCACAGGTATGACATTCCAAAATTTGACTGTCATAAAGCTCATAAATCTTTGCGAGTGTGTCCTTTTAAGTAAGGGAATATTACGTATTAAATTTTCATTTGCTCTGGTTATAACTCTATAGTTCCCTTGTGTATTATTAAAATTCCAAAGAAGGCATTTATATGCAAAAATGTTCCTTATATCCATAACCTGTAATTTATTATAAAGGTCAGCAGTTGGGTGTAAAAAAGGCTTTTTTAGGATTATTCTTATAATGGAATTTTGAAGTATTTGAGTACTGTTTAAATGTGTTTGATACATACGGGTTATTTGGGTTACGTTAAAAGCCTGTTTGGTGTTTTTTTTTTTGTAAAAATGTATTTTTAATAACAATATCATAATTCTTCTGTCCCAAAGAGAAATAAATAAAAAAACAGTGGAACTACAGTTTTCTACAATTTTCATTACAAAATCCCTCACATTAGATTTGCCTGATATTACTATACGTAGAGCTAATGGGAGGAACGTATTCCGCTATCTGCGCATGCGCTAGCAGAAATCAACATAAGAAAGTAAACAAACGACCCCCATTAAGAAAAAAAAAAACCCAAAGCAACCAAAAAACCAACCTTAACGTAAACCAACGCTCTCCATTAAAAAAAAATACCAAACCAGCACAAAACCAAGCGCATGCGTAGATCGCGGAATACGTGCCTTCCGTTAGCCCCTTCTATTACTGTTACTTTTAACCGAAATATTAGCACTTGAAATTCCTTCATCCGCCAGTGCCCATAGGTATACAAATTGATTGTGCTATGAAGAAACTTACTATAAGATTATTTGTATTTATATCTTCGCTGCAGATATATCTATAATTTAAAATTGTATACATAGAATTATAAAATTTACAAGATTAAAATCTGTAGATAAATGTTTACATATAAAATACATATTAATTATTATAATATTTATTTTAAACATTAGATTGGACTATGTATATATCCAAGTCTGTAACCACAGCCGGTCAATTTTCTACAAATAATTTTAACTGTTTTGTGCCAATTTTTACAGGATTTATATTATCCACTATATATTATAATATTTAATATAATGCTATTGCATTGCTTAACAAAATGAGTTACAAACTTAGTTGATAATAAACTTGTTTGGGCCCAAGCAAGGAACCTGCACATAAAATAGTTTGCATGCTGGTAAAATATTTTAAATTTACGTATTGCATATGGTTTTCCAAAAACAATTTTTAAAACTTTAGAATGAAATTCTTTTTTTGCTTAAATATTCAATGTTTACTGTATCAAATGCGTTTTTGAGATCAGTGAAAACTAATAACACAGTATCCTTTTTCGAGGCTTGTAATCTTATTTCTGAGGCCTGCTTCTGCAGTTAAACTTTTTTCTTGAAATCCGTTTTCATTTTTAGGCATTTATCGATATTGGCCAGCATTATCTCCAGAGCCATTTTACACATAGGAATTGAAAAATAAAAATAAATACACTGCCCAGTAAAAGAGGTTTCCCATTTTTCACCTCCGCCCGTAAAATGGATTTTTTATTATTAGATTCACTTTCAGCAACCATAAAAACCTTAATATAACAATTTTCAGGAAAACTACCCTCTGCCCCTTTAGGGGTAAAGTTAGATTTTTTTTATAATGAGATTCACTTTCAACAACCTCAAAAACCCCAATATAACAATTTTCACGAAAACTACCCCCCACTCCTCAGGGGGTGGATTTAGAAAAATTTTATTATCAGATTCACTTTCAGCAACCTCAAAAACCCCGGGGCCCCAATACACCAGTTTTCAAGAAAACTACCCCCATCCCTCAGGGGGTGAAATTAGAAAAAAAGTATTATCAGATTCATATTCGTTGTCCCCAAAAACCCCTATATACCAATTTTGAAGAAAATATTAAAAATATTGAAAAATATTTACCCCCTCACCCCCTCGGGGGTGGAATTAGAAAAGTTTTTTATCAGATTCAATTTTAGCAACCTTGAAAACCCTTATATAGCAATTTTTAAATTTTTCTAAAAAAAAAATTTTTTTCCCCATTTGCGCCCCTTGCTGCACCCCAATGTTTACCAAAAACAATCCTGAGCGAGAACTTTTGGTAACATACCTGAATGCCAAATTTCAAATCTGTAGCTTAAAGCGTTCTTAAGTTATCGTGCCCACAAGATTTCCCGGACAGACCGACCGACCGAGCGACAATTTTTTTTTTGCTCGAAATTGATTTATAATAAATATAAAACGTCATAAAACGCAAAAATACACAAAAAAAAATTGAAAATTTTTACACGAATACAAGGCTTTCCGAAATTTTGAAAATTTTCAAAATGATAAAGCAAAATAACCGGCTGAAGTGACAGTTCGGAAGAATCGCAAGTAATAAATCCGTCGGAATTACGGTTCGTTCAATTAGTGGCATTTAAGGGAGCACCGGTTGTCCCCCAGGCAGACGATGAATCGACGCGCCATCACGACGATGACATTTTAGTTACATGCACCAGGTATTTGCTTAATTTAAACCGAACATAGTAAATGTGATGCAATGAGAAAATACACTATCCAAGTTTTGGAATTATATCCCTTGTAGCGGTTATCATATTTTGATTTTCTTTTTTCCTAATATTAGTTGGAAATCTTGCTTTTAACTGCAATTTCGCGGTTCTTTCACACGTTTTTTTTTGCAACAGATTTTTAAATCCCCTGATTTTTTTTCGTGCGTTCCTACATGCAAGTTAACCATCTTGCTAAATGTTTTTCTTAATCGGGCCCTAGATTCAGCCCCTACCTACCAAAACATCATACCTTTACATACCTATACCTATTTTTTTAATTCTTTTATAAAATTGTTATATAATATACTAATTTACAATTTGTATAACATTTGACCCTCATGAGTGACTATAATTTAATGAAAAATGTTTTTTTCCATTTTAATCCATAGGGGGTGCTATCAATTTTCCTTAAAAGAATACCTTTTTTGAAGAGCAAAATTCTAGAGAGGGTAACAATGTTCAGAAAAGTCATGATATATTTGTGGAACTATAGGTATTCAACTTTTTATTTCTATGGTATATTTCCACAGACTAACGATGCCCCCGCTTGCTAGATCAATTGTAGTGAAGGACTGCACTTATGTCATTTTCCCTGTATTTTTGGGTAAATTTTGTCTATTGCAGTCTTATTGAAAATAAATCTTAGCATTCTGGACAGACATTTAACAAGCGTCAAAACTAGGCCGACAAATATTTTTTTGGTAACTTTGGGAACGTTCTGTTCTGTTTTTACTCTGTTGAAGAGTTCATGGACATGCCACCAAGTATGTTATGTAAGTAAATTATGTATGTTTATGTATTTTATTTATTTATTTGTTTGTATGTTCAAATTTTTAGACATGTGCAAGAAAATGTAAAAATTTTTATAAGCACCAATAAACCTATTCTATTCAAGTATTACCTAACGCAAATTTTGGTTTGGACTTTTTGCTTTAAACGTTATTATAAAACCTTAATTTATGGTAATTTACTTATAAAAAATAAATTAATAATTACTATAACAATTTTAGAATAAAAATTTTAAATTAAGAAATTGGGGCTTTTCTCACATATGGCTGGGCCCAATTTGGGGCACTATCAAGAAAAAAAATGGCATGAGAGAACGCACAAAAAAAAATAGAAATTTCCAAAGACCCTTGAAAAAATATACCCCAAAATTGTGTGAAAGAACGGCGAAATTATAGTTAAGAACACAATTAAAAATACTCAAAAACTATAAGGTCAACTTTTCGCACCTTATTGTTTGGGGCTTCTAAGGGGCAATTTTTATTAAAAATTAATAATAGTTAAATATAGAGACAAGTATAAAATGATTAAATAATTAATAAATTAAAATTACAAGATTTAATAGTATTTGTTTTATAAGTTTTATAAAATTTGCGTTATTTAAAAAGCTTAAAATTAAGCGATTCTCAATTTCATGGAAAAAAATTAACACAAACACAATTAAAATAGTAAGTACTGGTTTCATAACACCAGTTTTTAGAGCACGAGTACAAGTTTAGATAACGGGCCGCTTGCGGCGAGTTTTCTAAACTCCCAGTATGCTAAAAACGTGTCATGAAACGAGTGCTTTATACACTTTTTTCTAATTTTCTCTAAAATTTTAAAAAATTTACACTTAAATTGATGAACGATTTAGGGATTTTTGTTTTGGATTGGCATTACAATTTCCTCTATGTTTGAAATTTATATAACAAAACATATTTTTATATATTTTATAGTCAGCTTCTCGTTTCACTGCAAGTAACCAAGCCACAATTTTAATACGCTAAAAATTAACTTAAAACAGAATTTCTTAAAAAACTAAACTTAAAAGCAGTTTTGACGTTTGCACGGAAAACGCCAAGCCATTTTCTGTTGTCCTATTTTCCCAATCCAAAAGAAAAAAATGTACAAAACTCTTATAAGCCAATAAGACCAGGCAAAATGAGTGTGATTATGAGCTTATAAGGGTCGCAAAATAGAAAAATATCTTTTTAAAAAACAACTGTCCAGAGAAACTACTACGACTGCACTGTGAGATGAATATATAGTAATTAATATGGTATATTATAAAACTTATAATATACTATTTAAGGGACGAAAATAAAAGCTGTGTAGGATGTTTTGGCATATCGTAAGTAAATAAAATTATTTTTTCTTAAATTGAGAGCAGCAGGTAATATTACCCAGATAATTTAATATTTATAAAGGCCAAGAACTCTATTTCGTAACCGCAGTTAGAAGATTAATGTCCAGATATTTTAAATCCTTTTCAGATGAAGTCACGTTAAAAATTATTTCAGTCACAACAAACCATTTAGATTGTATGATTTGTGTTATTTTATTAAAAGGTCGATTTCATTTTCATTTTAAAATTATAATAAATGCCATTTATATTTTATATTTATTTCTCTTCCCCCTAAGCAAAATAACCTTACGAGAAGCTTACCGCAAGCTCTCTTTGGGGTGTGTAAGTTAGGAAGAAAGCTTACAGCTTGTAGTAATCTTGTATAGACCTTGTAAAAGACTTTTTAAAGTTTGCATCGGTAAGTTTTGTAAGTTTCGTAAGGTTCAGGCAAGCTTGGGGTAATGTTTAGAGTAAGCTTACCAGAAAGTTATCATAAACTTATTTAAAGTTTAATAAACAGGTTACAAAAAAATGAACAGCCGATTTTTCTTCGTTTGGGTGTAATAATTTATATATCTCTCCAATTAATACTGATTTATGGTACGAAAAAGGCAACTAGGATTTTGCCTATGAGGAAATTAAACCACAAGGGCTGGAGGCGGAGTGGGTTAATTTTAAGGAGGGCAATATTAAAATATGAGATCCTATGAAAGGATTTCATAGAAAATTTCTTGCCATTATTCCCTCCACATATCTGCTCTTGTCTATTGAAAGGAATTTTCCACAGGCATGGAGAATCCGTATCAACTAATCTGATGATATACATAAAATTAGCAGACTAACTAGCCACTACAGTACTGTTCCATTTACGTATTTCCAGAAAAAGACTTTATAAAGTCATCAATTTTTAATCATAATATAAACTTTAAAACTTTTTTTAAGGTAGAAAAGAGTATATGGTGCCACCTACCCACTGAACAAAACTAACTTACCAGAAGCTTACCTCAAGCTTTAAGTTAAAAAAGTTAGGAAGATAGCTTTGGGAAACATTCATAGACAAGGAAAGACCTCCAAAGCCGTTGCGGAATACTGTGATAAATGTGCCTAGCGCATCTGAGATAAACTTGCACATGTGCACTACTATTGTTGTTTTTGACAAGTATTTTTAACCTTAGTTTTATGTGTCAAATAAAAATTGTAAAAAATTCAACAAAAAACAATAAATATCTACGAAGAAACGTCAAAATAGTTTTTTTTAATTATTTTATGGGAATTATTCGAGGTGTGTTTGAATTTCGGGATTTCGTACACCTACTTTGAGTACATCACGGATTGACCCTTTGCTCTTCATAAAGCAACAATACAGGTCATGTTTAAAGTTATAAACAAATGCAGCAAAAAAACAATTAAAACACAGTAGAAGTCGAAAAATTAACAGAAACAAACTACGATCTGACAGTACTGACAGTATAAACATCATCATCAATAGTTTGTTCGGGTCTTTAAGAGACAGGCGCAGCCTATGACTCATTTATCTAAAAAAAATACTTAATCTGAATTGGTAGTTGGGGCAGTGAGTCTATGCTCACTGATGCGAGTTGCATCTGTCATAATTTAGGGGTCAGTATAAACAAACTACTAAAAATTCCTCACCCCAGTATTGGTTTGCCATATCTCTATTTTCGGACAGGCTGGTCTTTTAGTCCTCTTTTTTTCTCTATGGAAACATTACTTTCGTAAGGTTCCGGAAAGCTGGAAAGAATGTTGAAATAAATAAAATGAGGGAAATTTTGATGACTAAAAGAAAAAAAGGTCTCACCTCGCTTTCTGCCTGATGAAAATTAAAAAAAAAATGTATCTGACGAAAATTTTGATTGACAAAAAAAAATCTCGCCTCTAAAAAGCTTTGTCGTAGCGAATCCCTTTATTCTTTATTGTGTAGATTCAAGGGTACATAGTCATGAAGAGCCCTAAATAAGCTCCAAGCTTGTGGGCTCTCCATTGATTTTGATAAGAAATACAAATAAAATTTTGAATAGATTTTTTTTCTACATATAAAAATATTATCTCCAGATGTTTAAAATGTGTTTTTCTTTGTTCATGGTAATAATTACTAATATTGATATTGAGGCTCTTGAAGGTAATAGTGAAATACTAAAAAATAAAATGGAAAATTGTTTTAATTCGAAATAACTAAAATTAAATAAGGAAAAACTCAAATTAATTTCTACTAACCAAAATTTAACCTGCAACAATTCAGTCAAGTTGCTTGGTATCTTTATCGACGACTCTCTCAAATGGTCAGGCCATGTAGACTGGCCCAAAAACTCTCAAGTGTCACATACTTAATAAGAGAATTAAAAAAAACAATGAATACGAACATCCTTTTAACGACTTACCATGCTATTATAATTTTTACTCACTTATAAGCTATGGTACCATTTTACGGGGTAACAGTTCAAGCTTAACAGAACATTTATTCTTCAAAAAAGATGTGTCAGAATAGTTGCTAGTCTAAAATACAATGACCATTGTAGATCTTCTTTTATTAAGTTTGGCATTATGAATCTACCTTTAATTTATATTTTTCAAACACTGCTTGACATAAAAAATAATTTAAAAAAATATATAACTTTTACAAATAAACATAGTTACCCTACCAGCTCAGCAAAGGAATTTTTATTAAAAAATAAATCCATCAAATATGTAAAATCTCAAAAGATTAGTCATGATATAAGTATTTTTAAAAAACTACAAGACAGTTACAATATCCTGCCTTTAAAAAAATTTAAAAGCTTGGTGAGCTCTATGTTGTGCAGGCTCTGCATTTACTCTGTGGACGCCTTCATGGATACGCTGGATTTTACCAAATGGTAATATATCAGTTTTTAACTGTAAATGTATTTTGTAATTTGAATTTGTGCATACATATATTTTGTATCTTATATATTTTAAAATAACTTGTGTAAAATTTTTTATAAATATACAGGCATCAATAAATTAATCTAATCTAATCTAATAAAAAATTTTTTATCATTTTGTCATGAAAAAATATAAAAGTTGGTTTGACATTATAATCGTTAAAGAATAATCTTCCGAATTACACACGCGTCTTCGAATTAAAGGGAAAAATTCACAGTTTTCGTTCAAATTTGCTGTCAAAGGAAATAATTACTACAGTGGCGATGCACCGGTCGTAATTATTTCCAGACATCAAATTTTCATAAAAACAGTGAATTTTTCCGCATAATTCTCAGCTTCTTGTGTTATTATATATGAAAATCTTTATTTCAAGTTTTCTTTTATTTTTTTTTATTTTTTTATTAAGTATTTGGTAAATTGCAATACTCCATTTACTGTGAATAGTATATAATGGAATGGGTAGCATTACATATCTTCACCGCTTGTTATAAATTAACTTAAAAATATGTCCAATATCCAGCTTGCGGCTCGTATGCCAAACTTTCTGCTCATTCGGATATTGTCTATTCTATATAACAATACTAGTTATAAAATATTTTATTTTGCAATTAAAAATAAATATCTTCGTACATTTTTATTAAAGCTGCCGCGAACAATTAATTTAAGCCTTGGGTTCATTTTAGAGTATGTGATTTATCGTAGAAACTCATTAGAGCCTGCGGAGCCTATATACGAGGCCACTGTCGCCTATGCCGCACTATGTGCTAAAAAAGTCAATTAGCTGGTCAAAAGTATTAATTTTTTATGAATATTGGATAATGTCCAACATCCATAATAGTTATTTGTATTTGTAACTTTAAAATTAAGAATATAAAAAATTGTGTCAGCATAAGCCATGGCATAATCCAGGTTTATAAAGTTTAAAAAAGACAAATAAGCAAGAGTTAGATCTACTTAGTTGAGTATATATTTTTTAAAACGTGTATAGATTCGTTAATAAGATACCTGTAGTACCTACATGTATACAAATATTAATACAATTTAAAGGTTTTCATATCCTTGTATCAAAATATTTTGATACAAGAATATGAAAACGTTTAAATTGTACATTTATACACACGTGCTACAGGTGTTTTATTAGCAAAATATATTGTGTAGGTTTTTATTATAATAATAAACTGTATAAAACTTCCATAAATATAAAAAAAAACACAAGATTTTTATACAACAATATGAAAATGTTGTATTAAAAAATCTGGTAGCGGACTCGTTATAAATACAGGTTAGCAAAATCCAGCTCTGCCTTACATTTAAAAGGGCCCACGCATGGGCATTTGTTATACTTTGGTTATACCAGGTCCTGAATTTTTCTATTTCTTTTGAGTTTTGAGCCGTTTTACCGGCTTTTCATTTTCATTCATTTTGTTTCAGTAATGCTTATTAGTATTTGGGCATATACTAATTAAAACTAAGGATGTTTTCTCCTGCAGTAAAATAACCTTTGCTTTTTTTTATCATATTTCCACACAGTGTGCGGTTTCTAGATCTCCATTCATCATTCCCAACGCATCTCAGCTTGTAATTATATGATGGAAATAGTCTGCATTTTGATAACAATGATCGCAAAGTGCAAAAACAAAAATAAAATGTTGACTGAATTGCGTTGGCGGAGGTGTGAATACACTTTCAGTAGAATCAGGGATATAACAATAACAATCCGTGAAGATATGTAACGCTACGCTTTCCATTATATACTATTCACAGTGAATGGTATTTCCCAAATAATAAAAAAAAAATTAAAAAAATAAAAATATAAGATTTTTTTCTAAAAAATATGTTTTTTAAAAAACGAAAAATTATTGAAAAAAATAATCGACTATTTTTTTTTATTTTTGGTCTTAAACTGTTATATACCTACTATGCTCACCAAAACAAAACAAAAAATAAGACAGTAGTGTTTTTATTGACGTAAATATACAGTGCAGTCCAAAAGTCACCCCCACGAGTTGAGATATCGACTTCAAATTTAGAACTCAAACTATCTTTTAGAATATGTTTGATATTTTCAGCTCTTAAAATGTGGACAGGGGGGCATGGTGGGACATTTTTTTAAATGGAAAGAAGGGTCGTGTGATACATCATTTTAAAGCATATAAAATTCTCTATTTAAACTAACATTTTTAAATTTTTTAAAAATGTTTTTTAAGGTTTTGATTTTTAAATTTTTTGTGCTAAAACATTCGATTTTTTAAGTTTTTTTTTATAAATTTTTATTTATGTCAACTAAAATTAGTTTAAAAGTATAATTAACATTTTTTTCTGATGAAAATAGGCATTTTTAAAAAATTATTTGTTTTTTTTAGAGGAATTTTGACATTAATACCCATTTTCAACCCCATTTTAAACCCAATTTTTTTTTTTAATTTAAAAATATGGAGTTAAATGGAGAATTTTATAAGCTTGAAAATGATGTATTACACTACCCCCCTTCCATTTAAAAAAATGTGCCCCCATGCCCCCCTGCCCACATTTTAAGAGCTGAAAGTATTAAATATATGCTAAAAGATAGTTTAAGTTGTCCTATTTAAAAGTTCCAAATTTGAAGTCGATATCTCAACTGGTTCAAAAGTTAAGAGGGGGGGGGGTGACTTTTGGACCGGTCTGTATATTTATTTCTTCTTTTACTTCTTGTAATAAATCAGCTGCATACAATGATGTCAATAGTAATTTTCATTGATATTTGCAACAGGCAACGTCGATTACTATTAAGATTATTATACGTAACCTCAAATAATATATCTTATAATATAATGAGCACCTTACTGTCAAAATGTTATGTGAGCCTAAGACAGGATAGCCTTACTTTTTCTTTCTGTTAAAATTACTGCCAAGCTTTACTTAACTTAACATAAAGACTCCAATTTAAATTTTTTAAATATCAAAAAATGTAGAAATTACTGCTGACTTTTTTACTGAGGAGCGAACCGTGTATAATATTATCAAAAATCTGAATGTCACTACAGATGCAATCATGGCGTAACACCATGAATACCGTGTATTTTCTCTCGTTCTAATTATGTAAGTAATAATTAAATAATTCTTGGTTTATAGAACTGCGTTTAAATAAAGACAAAAATTTCCCAACGTTTCGCCATTTATTGAATTGGCATCTTCAGGGGATAAATACAACAAAAATATCAGTTAAAATAGAAAAAATTAAATTAATGATATTGACAAGAAAAATAAAGGTAATAAATTAAAAATAAGGTAAATTGAGGTGTTAAGGAAAAGTATTAAGTTTGAGATGTGGAAGTGTAAGGCGTAAGTTAAAATGTATAATTTTTAACTAGGCGTATATGAAATTCTTTAGATGAAAGAAAACAAATATGCCCATACACTTATGCATGAAAATATTCATCTTGTAAGCCAATAATATTCTTCATACGTTGGGAAATTTTTGTCTTTATTTAAACGCAGTTCTATAAACCAAGAATTATTTAATTATTACCATGAATACCATTAAAAGTGCCGCTTTGTTACCCCTATATTTCATCTGTCCACTATCTTAAATCTTAAATTTGTTATTATAAATATTTGACAGAACCTACTAATATATTTTATAATTTGTATTTATATAATTTTATAATTTTATAATTTTTATATAATTTTATAATTTTATAATTTGTATTTATATAATTTCATAATTTTATAATTTGTATTTATATAATTTTATAATTTTATAATTTGTATTTATATAATTTTATAATTTTATAATTTGTATTTATATAATTTTATAATTTCATAATTTGTATTTATATAATTTTATAATTTTATAATTTGTATTTATATAATTTTATAATATTATAATTTGTATTTATATAATTTTATAATTTTATAATTTGTATTTATATAATTTTATAATTTTATAATTTGTATTTATATAATTTTATAATTTTATAATTTGTATTTATATAATTTCATAATTTTATAATTTGTATTTATATAATTTTATAATTTTATAATTTGTATTTATATAATTTTATAATTTGTATTTATATAATTTTTTAATTTTATAATTTGTATTTATATAATTTTATAATTTTATAATTTGTATTTATATAATTTTTTAATTTTATAATTTGTATTTATATAATTTTATAATTTTATAATTTGTATTTATATAATTTTATAATTTTATAATTTGTATTTATATAATTTTATAATTTATAAATTACAAATTATAAAACAGAATATCTATGCCCTTGCAAAGCATTTTTAGAAGTGTTAAGGCATACCCACAGGCTTGCATAAGCAGACATTACGCATAATAACATACTGACATAATTTGCATATGGCATATGACATAAGACTATCCATTGGCGATCCTAATACATAAGCCACACCCCGGCAGAAATATCCCTCACCCTAAAGGGTCTTTCTCTCAGATTTTTTGACGTTTCCTCATTGTATAGTTCTATTAGTATACAAAAAACTGTTTTTTGAAATCTTTTATCGTCCTTTTTTTTAATGGTAACGAAATTAATAAAAATTCCAACAAATTTTCTACTTTTGAAAGTTGATTTGGATCTGACAGGTGATTTTGGGTAATTTAGTTATGCTAAGTTCGAATATAACTTCCGTTTTTGTCCATCACGTAAGGGTTTTGAGCAGCCGAGTGTGTCAGATACGAAATATCCCTCACCCTAAAGGCTCTTCCTCTCAGATTTTTTTTTTTTTTGAAGTTTCCTCATTGTATAGTTCTATTTTTTAATTTAAAGTAGTTTATTGACAACAAAAGTTATACAAAAGGCCATTGGCCGAGGTCCTTCAGCCAGTATTCAATATAAATAGTAATAGTAACAGTATGACTGTAAATAACAAAAATAAACTTTATGAAAAAAAAAATAAATAACTTAATTTTTTTTTTTAATGTAGAGGAAAGTCGCCTAATTTCGGATACCATTTACAATGTATTCAATATTTAATACTCGGTATTACTTTCGATATTTTTTTTATATAACCAGATACAACTTATTATAGCGAACCATGATTTATTATAAAAGCAATTTTATTACAGTTTATTTTTTCCAAAAAACACTGTTAAAAAAAATCAGCGCATTTTTGTGTATTTGAAAAAGGGCTCCTAATTTCGGACATATCCGAAAAATTTTTTTCAAGAGTAGATCTGGATCCCATTGCTTATGTTTCTTGTTATTCCTTCACATTTAAGACGTAATTTAATCATTAAGCGATTTTCTACGAAATACTATAGGAACTATAATTTTAGATTCCCAATTTCGAGTATCTTAGTATCTTAGGTAATTTTCGTTTTTTCAAAATTGTGTATCTTAGTTTGTTGTATCATTATAAAAATAATAATTAATGGTTGGTTATCCTGAATAATAATTACCTTGCGGATATCCGAAACTGGGAATCAAATGCACAAAAATGGTCTATCCAAAATTAGGCAACTTTCTGCTTTTTAGATTAGAAATTTCTAGAATGTTTACGTTTTCAAATTGCTTAATTATGAATAGTGGATCAACTTAACTAACATCATAACTTACCCAAGACAGAATCACGAACTTTTATAACGATTATTCATAAAATAAACAAGCATAATAATGCAACTGAGCACAAAACTGCCATTTGCAATATAAACGATTTGTGCTGCCATTTAAAGGGGAGAAGCTCTACCGTTATCATATTACAGGACCGATTTAGTTTGACTTTTGACTTCGCATAAAAGTAGGTTCCTGTTTACCTTTGCAGACAGTATCTTAAATACACTACTATCCGAAATTTGGAAACCATCCGAAATTAGGCGCATTTCCTCTATAGTTCTATTAGTATACAAAAAACTGTTTTTTGAAATCTTTTATCGTCCTTTTTTTATTTTAATGGTAACGAAATTAATAAAAATTCCAACAAATTTTCTACTTTTGAAAGTTGATTTGGATCTGACAGGTGATTTTGGGTAATTTAGTTATGCTGAGTTCGAATATAACTTCCGTTTTTGTCCATCACGTAAGGGTTTTGAGCAGCCGAGTGTGTCAGATACGACAGGATCAGGTTGCAAGTCTTTGAAACACAAAGACTCAACCAAGAGGAACTAAGAGATCTCCCCTGGGCCAATATCCTGACCTTTATTGAAAGGACGGGCAGGTTCAAGGAGGACTCAAATTAGTAAATGGCTGGGATTGCCTGGGGTGACAGAAAGGGCCAGAAATGGCCTAGTTGTCCGGCTTTGGCCAACCCAAAAATTTACTACTACTACTAAGGGTTTTGAGCAATCGCACAGTGGGCCATGGAAAAACTGACAGGGACGAAATTCTGAATGTTTCCATACAGATATTTTTTATACCGCTGATTTCGAATAAAAGAACGAAAAATTTCAAAAACTAATTTCCGCGCCATTAGGGTGATCCAAAATTTTATTTTTGTTTCAGTTTTTCCAAAAATATGTCAAATGGCTTCTGTTATTGATTGATTGATTATATTGATCATCACATACTCGAATCACATACTCAAAAGAAGCCATTTGACACATTTTTGGAAAAATTTAAACAAAAATAAAATTTTTGATCACCCTAATTAGTTTTTGAAATTTTTTGTTCTTTTATTCGAAATCAGCGGTATCAAAAATAGCTGTATGAAAACATTCAGAATTTCGTCCCTGTTAATTTTTCCATGGCCCACTGTGCGATTGCTCAAAACCCTTACGTGATGGACAAAAACGGAAGTTATATTCTAACTTAGCATAACTAAATTACCCAAAATCACCTGTCAGATCCAAATCAACTTACAAAAGTTGAAAATTTGTTGGAGTTTTTATGAATTTCATTACCATTAAAAACAAGGACGATAAAAGATTTCAAAAAACAGTTTTTTGTATACTAATAGAACTATACAATGAAGAAAAGTCAAAAAATTTGAGAGGAAGATACTTTAGGGTGGGGGATAATTCTGCCGGGGTGTGAAGCGCATAAGATTGGTTAATAGACGATAGAAGAAGAAGAGGACGAACATATGCAAATTATGCCATTATGTATTATGCGTTATGTTTTATGATGCAAGCCTGTGGATAAGCCCTTATGTATGAGCACTAAGAATATGATTATTTTACCTGTCTATTTATTATTAAGGCGTATACTATATTCTAATAAGATTCAGTAGTAATGAGTCCAATAGTGAAGAGTTTTGTTCCCTCACGTCAAGATTTTGAGATATTGATTTGGAACTTTGCTTGTTAGACCCCCTGAAACGACACTTTGCAAACTTCGCTCAAATGGTATAAAAATCTGTATTGGGGGGTTTTTGGTACGAGAAAACCGAATGACATTCTTTTTGTGATGAAACCAATTTTCGATATATTTCCTGTACAAAAATTTGCAAAAATCGGTCAAAAATCGCCAAAAATGTAGATTTTTTCATTTGAATTGCATGAAATTTGTAATTTTTTAATTGGAAAATAACTCCCTGTGAAATATCAGTGACAAAAAATAAAGACAGCTACCATACAATTTTTTTTTAAGTCAAAAACCATAACAAAAGTAAATATCAGTTTATATATTTAAATTTTGCTTTTTTAGTCAAAGAATGAGAATTTTTTTATTTCTTTAAACATCATTAACATAATCTAATTCGGTTTGTAGATTCCAACATATATCTGCTAACAATGCGTTTAATTGTTTTCCACTGAAATTACCTACGCAATAAATAATTCAAAAAGAAATCGTTGCACTATAAACATATATTTGCCAAAATTATTATGTGAACATTTTTGTATGGGATCCCGGGAGCTCTCTTATATTTTTCTCTGACTACCACATTTTTGGGGATTTTTTGCCCTTTTTTTACAAATTTTTCTACGAGAAGTGTATCAAAACTTGGTTTTATCGCAAAAAGAATGTCAATTTCGGTTCATCCGTACCATAAAAAATCCCAATTAAGATTTTCACATCATTTGAATGGTTTCAAAGTGTCGTATCAGGGTGTCTAACAGGCAAATGGACAAATCAACATCTCAAAAACTAGATGTGATGGAATAAAACAGCTACCATTGGACTCAGGGCACCTGATATTATCAGAAATGGCCAGTCTAGTCAGTCGGAAAGTAAATCAAAGTATTTTAAATAAAAGGACGGAAACTGACTCTGATCTTAAAACCTATTAGTTTTTATGTGATTTTATAGGTTATTTTAGCAGGGCACTTTGCATGAATTGAACGTTTTTATTATATTATTTACAGCGCCTGCGCTAGAATAATATTTTCAAAAAATTTCATAAATCGTCCTAGAAAAATGAATGAGCATATATATTCTTATAATAATATGATTATTTTTCCTTTCTATTTATTATTAAAGCGTATACATATTTTAATAAGATTCAGTAGTAATTAATCTGACTGACAATCTATCAAATAAGGAAAATTGCTTTTGGCACATATTTATCATTTCCAATTACTTAACCCATTCTTACTCTATGATGCTTTTCTCAAAAATGATCGACAAATCAAGTTAAAAAAAAATATTTTAAAACTAGATATGGTAAACCATTTAATTATTTGTAAATACAATAACTCAAGATCGAATAATTTTATAGACTTGAAATTTTCAGTAAAAATCAAGTTCTACGAGGGGAAGATCCCTATTGTTTTTAAAAGTAATCACCCCCAAAACAAAAAAGTTATGGGGGTTTAACTTTTTTAAAAATCGAAGAATCTGAAAGAAAATTCTGATTAACGTAACTTTTTCAGGAAAATTATATTTATTTTAAGGATCAATTTCACAAATTTTAAAAGTAATCCCCCCAAAAACAAAAAAGTTATGAGAGGTTAAATTTCCGATTAACGTAACTTTTTCAGGTAAAATTAATTTTATAATAAAGAGCAATTCTACCAATTTTGAAAGTTATCCCCCCACAGCAAAAAAGTAAAAAAGTTATAGCGGGTTAAACTTTTTTAAAAAATAAAAAAAAACTATCATTAACAAAAAATCAAAATTTTTTCGTTTTTCGCAAAAAGAAATTAAAAAAAAAGTATCAAAAAGTTTTTTGGGCACCGCTACCCTAATTTCCCCTACCATTTTCTGTGCATAATATATAATGTAATGCTTAGCATTACATATCTTCACGGCTTGTCTTATGTTATGTAGACGTTTCATGAAAATCCCAATTACGCTATACGGCTGACAATGTCACAGCCGCGGCTAGCCGTATATAGTGTGACATATATGATATAATAGCTATACTAAAAGGATGATGTACTTCGGGTTTACTGGTTACTTGCTCCACATTCCAAACAGGTGCCTCGCGTGGCCTGGAGAAAGTAATCTGCCACTTTTGCTTTGTCGATATTCTTTCTATGTAGACAACGACTGGCACGATTATATTACAATTAAATACTTACACTTTCTGAAACTGTTATGAAATAATAGCATATTGTGTAATTTATTTAAAAAATCAGATTATTAGGTTGTATAGACTATTTTTTCAACTATAATAATATCGGTTTCAACCAATAAAACAAGGCGTAACTATAAAGACGGGAGCTTTTCGCCATCGAAAACACCATACAAAATCGAAAATACCATTTCTTTGTGAAATCATAACAGCTTAATAATGTAATATTATAGCAAAATATCAACTTAATTGCAAAATTTAGATAATTATCATGTCTTATTAGCTTATTTTTATTCAATATTAATAAAATATAACGAATTTGGATCTTTTTTATTTAAAAAATTAGAAATGTATGAATAATTTAACATTAGTTTAATTATAATTAATAATAATTATTATTAATTATTTATTTAAATTTATTTAAAAGCCCTAGGGCATGATGATACTTTTTACAACACACATTTAGCTGATTCAAGATTGGATTTTTTCTCAGTCCTAAGTGAACCAGTATCTATGTAAAATGAGTAAGATTGTTCTTATTTCTAAATTTGTAAAATATGTAAAATCAACTCTTCTTAATTCTTATTCTCCGTTATGTTAAATTCAGGCCTGCGATAAATATTAGTAATTTATAGTAAAGTTCTTTTGGGTACATACATACAGATGATTTGAGTAATAATTTTATAGAAATAAAGGTAGAGGAAATGCGCCTAATTTCGGATGGTTTCCAAATTTCGGATAGTAGTGTATTTAAGATACTGTCTGCAAAGGTAAACAGAAACCTACTTTTATGTGAAGCCAAAAGTCAAACTAAATCCGTCCTGTAATATGATAACGGTAGAGCTTCTCCCCTTTAAATGGCAGCACAAATCGTTTATATTGCAAATGGCAGTTTTGTGCTCAGTTGCATTATTATGCTTGTTTATTTTATAAATAATCGTTATAATAGTTCGTGATTCTGTCTTGGGTAAGTTATGATGTTAGTTAAGTTGATCCACTATTCATAATTAAGCAATTTGAAAACGTAAACATTCTACAAATTTCTAATCTAAAAAGCAGAAAGTTGCCTAATTTCGGATAGACCATTTTTGTGCATTTGATTCCCAATTTCGGATATCCGCAAGGTAATTATTATTCAGGATAACTAACCATTAATTATTATTTTTATAATGATACAACAAACTAAGATAAACAATTTTGAAAAAACGAAAATTACCTGATACTAAGATATTCGAAATTGGGAATCTAAAATTATAGTTCCTATAGAATTTCGTAGAAAATCGCTTAATGATCAATTTACGTCTTAAATGTGAAGGAATAACAAGAAACATAAGCAATGGGATCTAGATCTACTCTTGAAAAAAAATTTTCGGATAAGTCCGAAATTAGGAGCCCTTTTTCAAATGCACAAAAATGCGCTGATTTTTTTTAACCGTGTTTTTTGGAAAAAATAAACTGTAATAAAATTGCTTTTATAATAAATCATGGTTCGCTATAATAAGTTGTATCTGGTTATATAAAAAAAATATCAAAAAGTAATACCGAGTATTAAATACTGAATACATTGTAAATGGTATCCGAAATTAGGCGACTTTCCTCTAATATTAGTGTAATTAATTCCTTGTATTTTTCATATTTTTCCATAATTACAAAATCATTTTTTCATTCACACCTAAACTATGCCACCATTCTTTGGGGTAATTCAAGTCATTTAGCATGCAAAAAAGAGCAATTCGACTGATATGCAGTATAGGATATAGGGAACCTTGTCAAAAATATTTTATAAAACTGGGTATTATGCCACTACCGACAATCTATATATATATTTTACACTGTTAGAAATACATAAAAATAAAGATAGTTTTATTTTCGGGAGTGATATACATAACTACAATACCAGGAATAAATCAGACATCAGAGTTCCTAAATACAGACATTCCAGGGTATCAAAAAACTCATTAAATATGAAGCTTTACAATGTTTTGCCTATTTATTTCAAAAACCATGAATATAAAAAATTTAAAGCACATATAAAAAAATTCCTGCTGCTTCATTGCTTTTATTTAGTTGAGGAATATCACCGTTTCTTCCTTGTTCAAAGTATTTTGTAATTGTAATATTTGTAATGTATTAGATATATGTTTTAAACTGTGATACTATATTTTGTATATGTATTTGTATTTATTTATTTTTCATGTATTTGACTTGCCAAAAATGTAAATCATAATGTGGCCAATAAAGAATCTGAATCTGAATCATGATATGTTATTCTTAGAATAACGTCACTCTTAAATATGAAAACTTACAATCATGTTGGCGTCCAAATGAGCAGTTATGTTAGGAGTCCTGGAACTTATAAAGTGATAAACACAACGAACCTCCCCAAAAATATATGACCCGTATTTATACATGAACCGTACACTTGCGAGCAGAGAATTTGACTACACTTAAAATGTTCTTGTTTAAAACTGAATGTCATAAAATGTCATTAATTTTCAATATAACTTTTTAAATGCCAACATTTATACTCATTTAGAAAACATGAAAATAAATCCATATTTAGAGAATTATAAGACTAGAAAATCATTTAAGAATTATTAGTAGTACTATACAAGAGTTTAAAACGCAACTCATTGTAAAAGAAGGGGATATTAATTAAAAAAGTTATTCACAGAAGAACAGGACATTTTAAATTGTAAAAAGGCTAAATCTTTTAGATAATGTAGTAACTGCTACTGCAGCCACTAATTTAACTGGATAATTCTGGATTGACAGATGAAGAATCAGATCTGATTGTTTAAGTTAACGCGTTACAGCAAAAAAAAAACTAAAGAAGAAAAAACACTCAGAGCAGCATGTAGAATTTAAAAATTTAAATAGGTTTTATATCCATTATATATCCTAATGAAGCTTCAAGTTATACCTAGACGTATTTTTTAAATTTTGCATGCAAATATTTATAAGTTTTCTTGAACGAAATAATTTAATTTTATTTTAAGTTTTTTTTTTAAGATTTTAAAGAATACTAGTAAGGCTTTTTAAATTAGCATAAAAAAAAAAACAGAAAAAGTAAATCTTAAAATAGTTCATACGTTTTTTGTTATAAAAATAAATTTAAATAAATAATTTTCTTGTTTTAATCTGATTTAATATGTTCACTAAACGAACATCATTTAAATTTTGAGAAATTGTAAAAATAATGTTTTCCGTAGTTTGCCTAAATACGACTACTGTGCGTCGTATGATGGTGCTAAAACCGCTGCTAGATAGAGTGACACGAGACAAGTATTTTCAGACAACTAAAAAAATGTATGATTTTCTTAAAAGAGTTGAAGTCAAATTCTATGCTCGCAAGTGTAACTGAGCTAGTTCAAAAATTAATTAATAAATTACAGGGCATGGCAAAATATTGCTACAAATTGTTAGTAATTAGGTCCAATTTAGCTCGTAATTTTTTTATTTTCATAACTTTATATTTTCGCTACATCCGAAATTTTTACTTCGTGAAAATTTTGGATATATCGAAAATATACTTCTCCGTCGGTGTATTACACACGAAAATCTATTCGGTTTATACCAACTGAATTTATATTTTAAAATAAAAAAAATGCTATTTTATAAAACAAGTTAGCACATAACTTAAGTAAGTAAGTAAGTATATTTATTTACAAAATAATAAACAGTATACATAGTAAAAAAGGATCCACCTAAGCCATTGGCTTGTGTGTGGTACATATAAATTAAAATATAAAAAGTTAAAAGGTAAATTTCATAATAAAATTTGGTTAGTTTTAGGTTAAAACAATTATGAGTAATATTGCTTATTAACAAGACAAAATAAAATTAAAAACAATATATAAATCTTCCCCAAAATTATATTACAAAATCAAAAGAAAACTTTTCGAATATGTGGGGTTTTTAAAAGGTTTATAATGTTTTGTCACATGACCCACTTTATTACTATTATTTTTATTTTTATTTCCCCCTTATTGCAACTGCTTAATAGATGAGAGTGGGCATTTTCCTTCATGACAAATCAAATAAGCCTCTATCAGAATTTTGATATTTTTTCTTGCCCACAAGAAAGCTACCATTTTGACATTTTATGGAATGACAGAAAATATTAAAAAATGTAAACTAAAATCGTACAGTAAAATTTGCTTTTAAACACAAAAAGCAACCAAATCCGTTAACTCAGTTTAGAGATATGAGAGAACGTACAAACAAACCCACGTACAGGTGAAAATCATTATCCTCAGTTTTTTGTCTGGGGTAAGAAATAGCGAGCTTCAACCATTTAAAGCCTTCTGACATACCAGCGAGCTAAAACCTTCACTTTCACTTTACTTTGTGTCATTTTTTATAATGGCTTAAATTTTTTGGATTGTCCGGTATAAATAATAAATATCTCCACACTAATTATAATCATTAATCGGAATAAATTCAGTTATGACTCATCAACGTTGAAAATAAACACAGAAACATAGGCTTACGGAATAATTTTGCCGAATTATGAGGGGAATTTTTATAAAGGTCACTAAATCGAAACATTTGACGACTAATTTGTACACACAACAATATTGAATATACATATTAACTATAAATATGTAAATATATCGGTGTTTTTCGAAGAAAATAAATATGTAAACTTCGCGTCAACGATAGAATCGACGCGGCGCCTATGCGAGCACTGAAAATTCGCCGATGACTGATTATAACATACTCTAATTAGATAGTATTTAGTATTTATTTATACTCGTTTAGGGACCTTTTTTAAGGTATTTTACACCACAAATTTATCCAAACATTATGATAACTTATAACTCTACTTAATAATCCTCCCACTAGTGAAACATGAACTAGCGTAGTCGTTTGGTTTATTACGCTGTTTTTTATAATTTGCTGTATTAATTTCAATAAAATGTAAATTTTATTGTCCATTTGCTAGCTGGAGAAAATTATTAAGAAAATATATTAAAATTCGCATTAAACATCTGGGTAAAGTATATTTCTATGAATATTCATTCTAATTTATTCAAATTATTTATCTAATTCATTGTGCTACTTCCCTATTATTTATAAACTGACAATTCCAATTGGAGTTGGATAATTTTGGCAGTAACTATTGATAGCAGGTATTTTGAAAAATATTTCACTATATTTGTTTAACAATTTGCTTTGAAGCATATGAACTTTTTTATTTCCGAATAGAAAAATTTTAAGCTTGCTTTGGATTATTCCATTACACAGGGACACAAAAAAAAATCTGATATGGTTTTCTTTTAATTCTTTTTATGGTTTGGTTTGGTATAATAAATTTACGCAATGTTTTAAGTTTTCATTTTTAACGATTTACAAATTATGATTAAATTTTTAAACACAGTTTTAATTTTAAAGTAACGTTAAAATAATTCTAAAGAACGTCAATTTATGGTTTAAAACTTTTTAAAATAGCGTCTGTGGTCTTCTTACAAACTATTAACTTGAAGTTAAATACCTTAAAAAATAAAACTAGGTTAATTTACCACTGGTGTTAAAACACTACATTACAATTCTAAAAAAGAAAAGATAAAGATATTTTTAGAAACAATCAATCATTTATAATAAAGTCATTATTATCTCGGGACTTATCTGTGACGAAGGCTATGCAAGTGTCTACTCTTTTTCGTAATACATTTTGTAAAATATTAAAAAAAATCTTCTACCGATTATTTTGATTGAAGTTAATTGGAGCATGTCGATAGCTTCGATGCATGCTAATAACGTAATTGATCGTTTATAAAATCAGCCTTGCCTGCGGGGATTACCAGGTGACAATTAATGACTATCGTGCTACTGAGATGCTTCTGTTTTACTTGCTATATTGTTAACCAGTTACTAAATTACTGTGTATTACTGCACGGCAAACAATTAACGATCGAATAAAAATTAGGGATACATATAACCAAAGAATCTAAATAAGTAAGGGATAATAGGCAAATAATAGAACAATAAAAAATAGCCTTTTATTCAAAGAAGCATTTACTATGCTCGTTAAACCAAAATTTAAATAATAAGAAAAGTCTTTTTTAAAACATTTGGAGTATACACTGTTTATTTACTTATTATAGGGTTAGCAGATGGGAAAAAATTAGACTCCTTGAAATGTGGTGCTATGACAGAATGTTAAAAATAACATGGTTAGAGTTATAAACGTAAAACGTTATAATTTGCCCCCTCCTCTGATTTTTATAACATAAATATATACATATATTTATACAAAAATACTATTAATTATTATTTTAATGCTAATAACGTCGATTGATGGTTTATAAAATCAGCCTTGCCTGCGGGGATTACCAGGTGACAATTAATGACTATCGTGCTACTGAGATGCTTCTGTTTTACTTGCTATATTGTTAACCAGTTTCTAAACTACTGTGTATTACTGCATGGCAAACAGTTAACGATGGAATAAAAATTAGGGATAAATACATATTGTCACGAATTG
Source organism: Brachypterus glaber (assembly GCA_958510825.1). Classification (NCBI taxonomy): domain Eukaryota; kingdom Metazoa; phylum Arthropoda; class Insecta; order Coleoptera; family Kateretidae; genus Brachypterus; species Brachypterus glaber. Next base: position 25,302,133 of record OY294045.1, on the reverse strand, counting down.
GGGGTTATTTCGTGTGGGAGTGGGAAGAGGATAACCTAGGCGAACCTAGGTCTAAGTGAAATAATACTCAGAAATACAATTTCAGGACATTACTTAAAAGGGCTTACCACAAAACAAGCAGGATTGCTGAGGTGGTCATCGTTAGCCTCACGAAACGTTCGGTAAGATTACTCGTAACTTAATGATTATCCCCATACATTCGGAGAAGAGTTTTATGCTGTTTAAATGTTTATTATAAAACATTTGTTTATAATAACAATCGTGTTTATAATCGATTTACATATGTACTACAGTTACTACAATTGTTTCAAACAAGATTGTTTTTATAAATAATAATTCAAGTGATGCTTATAAACAATCTAAGGACTTTTCGTGAGACTATTATAAATAATTCTGTTTAATAATCTACTTAAATTTATAAATTGCATTAATTAATTTAGGACAAATAAGTAGATTATTATTGTAAGCATAATTTAAAAAATAATAATTTAATTTATTATTTTTGGAGAATTATCTAGATCTTGACAAAGAATCTAAATAAGTAAGGGATAATAGGCAAATAACAGAACAATGAAAAATAGCCTTTTATTTAAAGAAGCATTTACTATGCTCCTTAACCAAAATTTTAATAATAAGAAAAGCCTTTTTTAAAACATTTGGACTATACACTGTATATTTACTTTATTATAGGGTTAGCAGATGGGAAAAAATTAGACTCCTTGAAATGTGGGGCTATGAGAGAATGTTAAAATAACATGGTTAGAGTTATAAACGTAAAACGTTGTAATTTCGCCCCTCCTCTGATTTTTATAACATAAATATATACATATATTTATTCGGGTGCTTTTTTTTTCGGTCCCATCACGAAATTTTGTTGGAAGTACACTAAAAAATTTTCCCACAAAATTTAGCCCTTAATATTAATATTAAGTAGTGGACCAAGGCATTTAAAGATTTCCCATTGAAAATACACGTAAACTTTGATTTTTTTTTCTTTAAATTTCTATAGCTTAGCGGCATTTTATGGCATCGCGTTGCAAGCAGCCTGTCAAAAAATCGGCACTATTGGGAAAACTAATAACATGCTATTAGAACAGGGTAGCATAACATAATTACAATTTTACTACTACTCCTCACTGCACAAACTAACTTGTATAATATTTATATTAAACTTTAGCTTTTCTTGTACATTTAATATATAATTAAAATTAATAATAAAAATATGTGTTTACTTGGATGCAAGTTGAACTTATTAATTTCAATTTTTGATTGATTTTAAAAACAAATGAATGGAAGCTTAAAATTTGTACACTTGAGCCATCTAGTTTGCAAATTTAAAACTAGGTGTTTTGTTTGATTTTAAATTCTGTATCTTTAAAACATTATATTCTAGCAAAAAACTGTATATAACATTTTTTATAGGGCTTAAAAAGAGCTTTTATTTAAAATATAATTTTTTGAAATCGGGTTATAAATATGAAGATATGCTAAAAAAACCTTTTACTGCTTTAAACGTCAATATCTCGATAACAATGCGTTTTAGGAAAACATTGTTTATAACATTTTTTGACCAATTTAAAATTATCTTTTATACAAGTGCTAAATTAACCAAATACAATAATAATTGCCTTAGTTATAAACAAAAAACGTTAAAAATAGGAGTTTTACCCTATTTTTACCCCCTTAATCGTTTACCCCCAAAATCTAATCAGCTTTTCGGAATACGATAAGAAACAATATGCAAAAAACCGTCGATATCTCATGTAGAAATGGAGTTAAAGAGTTTACACCCAGACAGACAGACAGACAGACATACGGACGCATTTTTTTTACTTATTTCGACTCTTGGTCTAAAATGTCGAGAAATGTGAAAAAAACGTGGTAATAGATTTTGACTTTTCGGCGAAGATTTCAATACATCGGCACTCTTAGTAGCACTAAGTGCCGATGTAACTATTAAAAAATTGAAGATCTAAATTTTGAATGGGGGCATAATATGGTGATTTTAATCGGCGTATTGAATACGCGACGTTAATATATAGTTTTTATTAAAATAAGTTTATAATAAGTTCAAGGGGCTATGCCATCTTGCACCATGATTTTTGGAATGTTTGGTGAAGGCGCATCTAAATCTGTTTATTCCCCTAAGAAAAGAACCCGAAATCAAAACTCCTAATCTAAGAATTTAACTTTTTTCCAAATAGTAGTATAAATTTTTTTATTTTAATATACCTACATAGTATTTACAAGATACAAAAACTTATCCATACATCCACTTTCGGAACTGTGGTATTATTTTTTAGGTTTATCTTCTGAATTCTAATTGGAATTAATTAACCAAGAATCTAGTTTTATTGTCCCTTGTTATATTTATTTTATGTCCTCTATACCTAGCACATGTAATACCCATAATGAAAATCAAAATAAATGGAAAATACTTGTACCAACTTCTGTTAACATTTTCACAAGCAACAGTAGTTTAAATTGTCTAAGTACCTTAAGAAGCTGTTTTCTCATTAGCAAGTTCATCTTATCCATTGCAATAACAATTATTCGTCTGAACATTACAATTATTACTCAGTGTACTTTACAATTTAAATGTAATTACTATTTGATTTAATTTTATACCTTGTTATTAAAAAGTCGTTTGCTACTTAAATTAAATGTCGAGCATTTGTTTTACAAAAAATATAATTAACCCTTGACTGCTGTTTTGATATTTTTGCTACATACATTACGTTGTGGGGTTTCAGCGGACCCCATTTTATTTTCACATATAAGTTTCAATGGAAAGATAATAAAAGCAATATTAATGTAAAAAATAATTTATTTGTAGTATCTTAAGCTTAAAAACCACCAAAGATAAAAGCAAAATAAATTTTAACAAAACAAAAATAAACAACATTCAAAGAGTTAACTAAAAACCCGAACTATTTAAATGCTTTGGTATTTTAGTCAAATATAAAAACTGAGTAAAGAAACTTAAGTTTTTTTGTCACTTTTCTTAAGAAAAATTATAAAACAAAAATAAAAATAGGATAAACATAAAAATTAAAAAAAACTCTGGATTTTCACAAAAAGTGAATTTTAAGAAATTTCAGTCTTTCAAAAACTCTTGACAGACATTGTGACGGCACTTTCTACAAGTGTGTTGCTCGCAAATCACACAAACTATATTACTTTTTATGTTTTTTGATCTAGGACACAAATAGCATGGTTTGCGACCAACATTTTCTACTCTGGGTTCTTGATGAAAAACAGGTTTCTTCAAAATCCTTCCCATTGTAAATCTTAACTGTCTTGGTATCCTTTCATTTGCAAGTCTTTGCTCTAAGTATGGTCTTGTGAGTTGCTGAGTAAGTCACAAATCGTTAAATTTGGGAATTATCACAAAAAGAGAGTGCAAAATATATTACGAAATATTTAAAATTCAAAAAAAAAATGCCAGGGGCCATCTACGCGTTGTCTGCTTGATGAAAAAGTTACACATTTTTTATCTAAGCTGTACGCCCCCTTTTGTACTATTTAAAAACATAATTATTTCTGGCTAATTTTGTAGTCTCTATATGTCTTTAGTATCGTGTTCACTTTGTAATTCACTATTATCCTAGTCAGGATCTTCAGCTTCGCTGTTTTTTTTTCTTTGTCTATTTCTCGAAACCACTGTTCTACTGTGGTCTCAAAATCTGAATCTGTAGCTCTAACATTCTTTTTAGACGTTGAAGCCATTTTTAAAACCCCTAAAATGACCAATATTTTAAATGTAAAAAAATATATATGTTCAAAAACTTACGTTAATTACGTTGTGGGTTATGAACAGACCCCAAGTGTTGTTTTCTGACGTAACTAATAGAGCGACCGCGATACAAGCACCACTCAATGTTACTCTCACACAGACATGAAGGTACCGAGAGTCTCAACTCAGATCGGTCGCTTACCTACATGTGGTGGGGAAAATTAACTTTGCTGGGGTCCGCTCAGACCCCACAACAGCAGTTAAGGGTTAATAAACTGTTAACACTGAATCTTATATAAAGGTCATTTATTTGGAATTCCTTTGGTTCAGATTTCTTTAGTATTTTCTGTAATTTATATTCAAGTGTCTTGTAAATAAAAAATACATTTTTGGGTAGAAGAACATTAAATTGTTTATTTTTTAGTTCCTCAACAAACTTATATTGATAATAACCTATTTAGCATTCAAGTTATTTATTTCTTGACCCAGATATCGTCCAGCTTGTTTCTTTAGTGAAAAAAGTTTTGCATATTGAAGTTACTAATGCGCTAAAATGTTCCACTCAATACAATACAATACAATACAATACAATACAATACAATATATGAAAATATATCAGATAAATTAATTTATTTGTGATCTACCTACGTACGTACTTACCAGACTAAGGAACAAACTTCACTACAGTTGATATATTATTGTTTAATGGTTTGTGTAGAATTAAAAGGAACACTATACTAAGCATCTGCTAAGTACAGGTTAGCCAAATATTTTAGTAATTTTATACATAATTTAATTTTTGCATGACCAAGACTAAAACCTAATTTTACGCTTTCATTTTCGGGACTAAACTTGCCGTTTTTCTCCCTAGGGAATAAAAATCACGGCAACCTTGATAATATTAAAATATTATACTTACTATGTGCTTTGCTGGTTTAAAAATTAGGTTTGGTGGTGTTTTGTAATAATTGATTCAAACCAATTTATTTGATTTTAACAAAGAAAACCTTTAAAAATAAAATTGTTATAACAATTTATACATAACTTAAAATTTATCATCTTCGTCCATTTTTTTGACTATTGTGTCAACCATATTAAAAAACTATTGAAATCGAGATAGCCATGAAACTGACTTTTCGCAATTTACAGGCATCTTGATTAAATTACGAAAATAAAACAACCGATTTTAGACGCGTGGTTTTTAATTATAATTTTATATACCTACCTAAATTATGTTTGGTCCTGCAAAAAATAGTGTATATACCTCAGGACTAAACTTGGCTGTTTTAGTCCCGCTGCATTAGTGTTTCCTGAGCGAGCGTAGCGAGTTTAGTCCCTTGGTATATAAATAACTAATAATTAAATTTCTTTGAATCTGCTATTTTTCAAAAATATTGTTGAGGTCAGTTAGTTATTGAGACACGTACAATAACTGGGACATTTAAGCTAAATCAGATTAATAATATTTTATAATATGATAATTTTTGTACTTTTGTTTTGAATCAGCTATTCTAAGTATTCCATTAATAAATTAAATTATTTTATTAAACAAAGTTAATAAAGACCAATAAAGATTTTTGTTGTTGTACGATTTAGGATAAATGGATGTTTAAATATTACCATCATGTTTAGATTTATGTTGTTATTAATAAAATAATTAACGTAATGAGAAATTATACAAATCATTAACTATTATACAAATCATTAACTTTGTAACTATTAACTTTAGCAATTATTTTAACTGTTGAATATTTGTAAATTTTAGTGCATGCTACAAAACTAAAATTAATTAATTAGTTAAAATGGTTAAATTATAATTATAATAATTACACAGGTACACAAAAAAGGTATGTTTTTCCAGATGAGACAAACATTTCTATACGTTTTTGTAGCTGAATCCGAATCTGGGGTCGGTTTGACTCGGTCAGGTCGCAATTTGATGAAATATTTCAACTTGCATTTTCTGTTGCAATTATATTTTCATTTTACATGTAGTGTCATATGACAATATGATAGAAAGAGTAAAAGAATAAAGGGAATACATTTTCGGCACTAACAAAATAAAGAGTTTATAGATGTGAAAGTTATACTATGGGATGCGAAGCAATACATATCTTCACGGCTTGCTTAATTATCTGCTACAGTTATTCTAATAACTAACTTTAGCCATATAAAATGCAGGAAACATTAATATAGTTTATGCACTGACATTGGTCGCTTATCCGAAGCCGACAAGAGTTATGAGTCGTCTTGCCATTGACAGAAACAATTTACCATTGATTAACACGTAAGGTTTTTATAGGTTCGCGTTTGCTCTTAAAGAAAAATAAGTCAAGGGTATATTATTAAAAGTTTTTAGGGCTATGGAGCGGGTTGGGGAATTTTAAAGTTAAAAAAGTATATCGTTTTAAATGTGACTTTTGGACTTAATGAGAATAATATGTTTTTGTTTAAAAGAAGTGCAAAATGATGAAAAGAAATGATGAAAAACTGTTTAATAAGTTTATTTGTTAATTTTGATCAAAATAATTATTTGTTAGCAATTTTTGTATTATCGTAAACGTGACAAAAATGCTAAAGTACTAAATGCCTTTATGGTTGGATCTTAGAAAAAAATACTTTTTTTTTGTTTATCTGAACATCTACGTAACATTTAGAATGAATTATAAAAACAGTGTACAATATATAATATTGTCAATATTTATGTATTTATTTAACACTACAGCTTAAAAGTCTCTTAAAACTTTTTCATGGAAGGTATTTAACACATTGAAAGCCAAATCAAATTACTAGTCTGGGGTCACACTGTCCCATGGAACTTCAGGCTTTAGGTTACTATACTATAACGTTGGAGCTGCTCGATTTCTTTACAATATTATTAGTATAAATACATACCTCAAAAACAACTATTATCTTACTAAAAAACTAGTCCGCAGATCTGATAAACCCAATACACAATGTATATTTACACCATTTTAAATCCGTAAAAATAAACAACAAAACAACAATATATTTTAATTCTACAGTCAAGCGCAGTCAACATATCACAATACACAGTTTTTGGCCCCACAGAAGAAGTTATTTTTATTTTGACATGACATGACACTTGACACAAACCATCTCTAGGTGTAATGTCGCCAAATCGTGCATTGACATATGTCAAAATTCGTAATTAAAATAATTAATTAAAGTATGTTCCGTAGGGTGTGTCAAAAAATCCCGAATTTCGAAATCGAAAACGCTCTCTGGCTCAAAAGTTGCTCCTTAGTAAAAAACGGTGGCCACTCAAAAATGAGCCAAATCGATTAATGTTTAGAGGTAGCTCAAAGCACTCAAACTATGAAAAAAATCGGTACCTGTTTTTCGGATAAAAAGTGATTGTATATAATATTGAGGAAATTTTGGTAATATTTAGAAACAAGACTAATTGTGGGAAACTTAAAAAATTATATCCCCCCTCCCCTTAAGTAAGAACCCAACATAACATTTTTGCAAGTTTTAAAAAGTGCATAAAAAATAGTTTTAAACAAAAAAATTGCAAACTTATATATCATATTAGTATAAAGGCATGTTAACCTACCTGACTATACAGAAGGCATTATTTGTTTCCGCAAGTCGAGTAAAAAAATAAATTTCTATTCGAAAGAACATCAAGAACATACGCATCAAGAACAAAATATAAAGGCAAAAAAAATATTTTAGTAATGGGTGGTTATTTAAAATTAAAAACTGAGAAAAAAAATTATATGCACTTTGGTCAAGAAATTATTCCTAAGGAAGTTATGTCCTTTTAACCCTTCGTTAGTCGCAATATCTATTAGATACACCTAAAATATAAAATTAATCGCCATTACTATGTTTCCTTGCTTACGTTCTCCCCCTTTAGGTATTCTTCTACATCATTACCCACCACGTAACAGTGCTAATTAAACCACGTTATTTTGTGTGAGGTAAATTTGGCGACCAGCTAAACTCTGTGAGATACATTGCGACAAGTTACGTTTTTTTTATATTTTACAAGCAAAAAACACAAAAAACAAAACAAAACTTGCTTTAGGTTTTTTTTTTCAGCTAAATATTACTTCTATATTGCAAAAAAGTTTTATTTTGATACATTTTAATAGATTTTAATTATTTTATGTAATTACACCTTACTAAAAATACGTATTAAAAATAAGTATATCTGTTTCGACACGGAAAAAAAAATTATAGCTAGGAGCGCTATAACACACATACCAAGCAAATTATAATCGCTTATTATATAAATACAAGGCTTTCTCTTACAATTATGGCAGTCAGTGTAAAAATTTATATGAAATACTTTAATTGTTTAGTGAATAATAAAATATAACAAATAGTATGGCATTTATAGCTAAAATAGATTTAATTATTGTCCGTGCTAATAATTTTTATATATATAACGCCGAAGTAAAACAAAAGACAAACTGTTAACAAAATTGTCACTTTTAACTTAACAGTTCTAACCGAACAATGTCACTTTGGGATACAAGCAAATAAAAAAATAGTTCATTATATTTTAGCGATGGATGCGCTTCACAAAAATTTAAAAGATTTTGATAAGCTTTGTATAATAATTAAAGTTAAATAATAAGACATAAATAAATTGTAAATAAAGAATTAGTATGTTAAATAAATTAATATTTTTTAAATTAATTTTTATTAAGGATTTATTATAACAAAATAAAGTTTCTTACTCTGACAGTTTACCAACTTTCAGGCATTTTTAAGATCAAAAACAAAACCAAAAAACATACTGTGTTAAAAAAAAAATAAATATAGTTTTTGATGTTAAAGACTTAGTATTTAACGTAAGCTTACGTTTACACCAGAAAAAAAAACGCCTACAAAATATATAGAAATAAAAAAGTAATAAAATTGTGGACTTAAGCCTTTTTTGAAAAAAAACAACAATTAATTATTTTGTTTTTGTCTTAAAATGAAGCATTTGACCTAAACTATTAAAAACATAAAAAATAATATGTGCCTTTTTTTGTAAAACAGCTATTTCCAGCACAATTCCTCATTGTCGTAAAAATTTAAAATGGCTAAAATATATAGTAAACCCAATTTGCCCAGAATAAATTTTACTTCATTAAAAAAAGGACACTTAGAAGTACATTTGAACAAAATTTGAGTAAAATCGTAGGGGGGGCACTTTACGAAAAATCGGGTAAAACGTAAAATAATATTTTTGAAGAAGAAGAAGAAGAGCAGAAACCCACTATTAAAAAAAAATTATAAAAAATTCAAGATTGTCATCTAAGTTTACATGGGTGCACCAAATTTCATCAAATTTGGATTAAAATTGTAAGATCTATAGTAATAAATTGAAAATAAAGCTGTTTTCTTTATCGTCAAAAATAATTTTTATAATATAATAAAATTTCTGTAAATTTATTATAGTGCCTGTAATAAATATAATCGTGTCTGTAATATATATAATCGTTTCCAATTTATTTTTAACATTATTAGTTATTGTGTCCCTTATAATCTATAGCTTAAATCACTATAATTTGCCACTGTTACCAAATATCTTATAATGTATAGCGCAGAGCCCACTAATTTCTTTCCGTGGAGAGCGTACAAATTGGTGGCGTCATCTAATGTTTGCACAAAAGTACTACATTATCTATATCTAGATACACGGCTTCGAGACAATTTTGTTGTAAATTTAAATCTTCTGTTTAAATTGAATACATTTTACAATTTAATCTTGATATTATACTCTTATTTTACTTCCATTCTTCTTACAGTGTATGTATTACGTGTGTTGACTGGCAGTGGCTTACTTCGAAATGATGTAATACGTATATTATCTAGTAGTAAATAATGCGTGGGTGTAAAAGTCAAAGATCACCCGTTAAAACTAGCTATATAGTAAAGGATTTTTAAGAAAACCAGTTTTTTTTAATCTGCAAGCGTTATTTACTTAGTGTATTTGTTTTTCAAATACAATTTCATTCAACATACAATGGCATAGTTTAAATTCTAAGAATTTCAAATGTGGCCTTTTGCTTTTCGCTGCTCAAGAGATTTCCTTGAAGTATGGTTGCATGTAGAGTATACATGTTTTGTTAGGGTGGAACTTATATTTTGATTTACCATAAACCAGGCCGGACGGTGCTGATAAGCGGTAAGGCAAATGCCCTCCTTAAATGATTCTAGGGTCAATATTTAGATTGGAAAATACATCTTTTTCTCTTGGTTGTTGTGAGTACCTACAGTTGACTGCTTTGATTTTTATTATACCCGGTGTTTTTTTTAACCTTAAACTTTCAAATATCTCGAATACTATGCATTTTAGAAAAAAAATATCGTACAAAAATTGTTTATTTTAATGGTGGAAACAAAATGGCGTATTTATTTTTTACGGATATTTAAGTTTTCAAGGTAATTTCAAGGTCAACTTTGTTTTTTTAAGTACAAACATATATTTTTTACTGTTATTTAATTCCCCTCAAAAAAATAAGAATCTTTTGTAAAAAACTTTTTTTGATCGGACTTTTAGTTGCAGAGATAACACAGCCACACAAAATTAAAAAGTTGCATCTCCGACGGACTTGACTAGTCAATTCCTATGTATTTTAAGCCGCTGAATCGGAATCTGAGGTCGAAATTTAAAAGTTAGCTCTCATGTTTAACATAACCTCAAAAAACATATCATATCATTGCGAAAAGTATGTTTTTGAGGTTATGTTGAAAATGGGAGCTAACTTTCAAATTCCGACCTCAGAGGGATTGACTAGTCAAGTTCGTCGGAGTGCAATTTTTTTAATTTTGTGTGGCTGTGTTATCTCTCAAAAAAAATTTTTACAAAATATTTTTAACAGTAAAAAAATATATGTTTGTACTTGGAAAAACAAAGTTGACCTTGAAATGACCTTGAAAACGTAAATATCCGTAAAAAATAAATACGCAATTTTGTTTCCACCATTAAAATAAACAAATTTTGTCGGATATTTTTTTTCTAAAATGCGTAGTATTGGAGATATTTAAAGTTTCAGGTTAAAAAAAAAACACCCGGTATAACCTTTGATTATTATTATTATTATTATTATTATATGACCTCTTTTTTAGACTCAACTTTTCGAGGGACCCTAACTCCGCTAAGGGCGTTAAATTTCTACCCAGGGATGTTCCGAGGGGGGTGCAACCCCTCACGAATAGATGAGTAGACAAAACTGTAGGTCAGTCTGCAAAATATAGATGTGGTATTATGTTTTTTTAGTGATCAATTTTTTTTAATTTATGCTGCCGTTTGCTAACTGGTTTAAATACATATTAGTGTAAGAATGCTTTTTTTACTTTTTCATAAAACCAATAACATTAAAAAAAACTACCTTTATATTTTTTGATTTTTGTTTAACCATATTTGATAATGACCCAAATGTGTTCTCTAATCTAATTGTAGGTTTTTGCACGATTTGTATAATTTAAAATTTTTATATTTGGTGAATGGGGCTTTGGATCTAACTAAAATTGTTATCTAATTTTAATGAGATCCAAAGTCCTATTCCCCAAAAATAAAAATTTAAAATTTAATGTTTATCGTTGAAAATTCCTCATCAAGTTATTAGTTTAGACTATTTTGAGGCAGCTCTTCGCCCAACCCCATCCCCAGGCATTCCATTCTAGGTCTACCTACCCGTCTCCTTACTCCCTGAGCGCTCTCAAGTAAGCTCGTTTTTTCATTCCAGTCTATTAATATATTACATGCATGTATTTCTGTTCCGTGTATAATGCTTGTTGAACAATTTAAATAAATGTAGCGTTGTTTTACTCTAATTAATGGGAATATTAAATAAAAACTGTGGTTGTAAATAAAAACCCACCATATACTAAGCTCGTTAAACTTTTTTTTGTTTTTTTCATTGTTTGAACAAGATGATTTTTTATTATTTGGCCTTTATTTTATAATATTTTTATAATAAGGATTTAAACATTTGGCGAAGGCGCCATTGCTTGTTACACACAATAGTTACTTCTTATAAGAAGTTATAATTCTTGATAAGAACTTCTTAACGAAGAATTTATCAAGAACTATAACTATAAAAACTATAACTGTATGGAATATATAGAATACATTACACTACTCTATTTTAGTGTTGTTCTAATAATTATAAATCTAAAAATAGTCTATTTAATTAAAATTATCCTAGTGAGTTATGACGTCAGCAGCTTGCCGAGATGGAAGGACCACTATAATTTAGCTTAGATAACGTTACAAATCTACGTGTCTCTTAAAAGTAAAAAATTAAAACTTTTAACAAAAAAAATTAACTAACTTCTATGTCTCTGAAAAGTAAAAAATAAAAAATAATTCGGTGCCAATTTCATAGCAATAAATTTAACAACAAAAATAATTTTTACTATTTAATTTAGAGAATGGTGAAATTGGCACCAACTTATTTTTATTTTTTACTTTTTAGTGACATAGAAGTCGGTTTATTTAAAAGTACTACACCCAAAAATTGTACCATTTAAATCTAACTTGTCACTAAAGTCAGTTGATAACTAAGTCATAGATACATAAAACTAAGTATAACAGTCGTCTTGTTGAAATATAATTTTTCAATAAGTGTCAAATGTGTCAACATGGTTTACTTACTTAAGCCAGCAACAAAAATCAATTTTAACAATATATTTTGGGGCTAATATAAGGAAAATGGCCGAGAAATTAAAGAATTCTACACGCCAGGACCAAATATATAGAGAGGTCCAAAAGTAACCCCCCCCCCTCTTAACTTTTGAACCAGTTAAGATATCGACTTCAAATTTGGAACTATTAAATAAGACAACTTAAACTATCTTTTGCATATATTTAATACTTTCAGCTCTTAAAATGTGGGCAGGGGGGCATGGGGGCACATTTTTTTAAATATAAAGGGGGGTCGTGTAATACACCATTTTAAAGCTTATAAAATTATTCATTTAATTCCATATTTTAAAATTAAAAAAAAAAATGGGTTTAAAATGTGGTTGAAAATGGGTATTAATGTCAAAATTCCTCTAAAAAAAAAAACAAATAATTTTTTAAAAATGCCTAATTTCATCATAAAAAAATGTTAATTATACTTTTAAACTAATTTTAGTTGACATAAATAAAAATTTATAAAAAAAACTTAAAAAATCGAATGTTTTAGCACAAAAAATTGAAAAATCAAAACCCTAAAAAAACATTGATAAAAAATTTAAAAATATTAGTCTAAATAGAGAATTTTATAAGCTTTAAAATAATGTATCACAAGATCCCCTTTCATTTAAAAAAATGTCCCCCCGTGCCCCCCTGTCCACATTTTAAGAGCTGAAAACATCAAATATATGCTAAAAGATAGTTTAAGTTGTCTTATTTAAGAGTTCTAAATTTGAAGTCGATATCTCAACTCGTTCAAAAGTTAAAAGGGGGGGGGGTGACTTTTGGACCGCACTGTATAACAATGAACGTTCGGGTCATTTAAAAGTTTTAACTGCTATTATAATATATTTATAAATAAGGTACCTTATTGTTTTTCGTTATTTTATCAATGTTTTTTTTTTATTTCTGTTATTATTTTTTTAATTTTATGTATTTCTGTAACTTTTACAAAATATATTTTTTTCTAGAAATGAATGTTCTTTTATACCGTTTTTAAATCCACTGACGTTGTGCATAACCCTAAAAATTTAATTGTAATTAAAACAGCTAAAATTTTAGAAATTTGGTGGACAATTTTTTAAGTATGATTTAAAATGCTTAACTGGATTAGGTACTAATTATTATTTTTTTTTTAATCACATTAATCATTATTAAAGTGCAGTTAGTTACTAATTAACAAATTAGGTATTATTAAATAGTTAATTATGCTATACCAATTAAATATCTATATTAAATTAAACTATAAATATAAATTTATTAAGATAATAAACTTTAGTCTAATTATAATTATTAAACGATTTAAATTTATTATAATAAAAGTTCAAGAAAAATCTTATTTTTTTTTATTTAGGTCTTAAGTTACTTACTAACGTACTATTATTAGTTGATAGACATGTCTAGAGAGTTGGATAGTTTAGTTAGATAGTTTTATACGGTTTTTTGTCTTTATAAAAAGACATTTAACTTAAATACAATTTTAATATTTTTACCAAGGCTTTCCTATTATGGCCTGTTTTTTCAAGCAAGATAGTTAAAAATCGCACAGTAAATATTTTTACAGGTTTGAATAGTATATATTTGTGTATAGAATATAGTTACGTTTTATAAAATAAACTACGCAGTATATTCGCACATCCAATATTCGAATCTGTTTTGAAAATATTCATTGTGTGACTTTTAATTTACTATCTTGCTTGAAGAAACAGACCATAGTTATTATATTATTTAATAAACAAGTAAAGGCGTAAGTCCATAGATAAAGAAAATACCGTTTAAGAAATGATTTAATTATAGGTAACTATTGCTAGCATAAACATGTCTAAAATAACAGGGACTAGGTATTTAACCCGGCGTCTGACACGTGGGGTGTCACAAACCCCAGAGTCCAAATATTACTCCCTAACTATTTTATTTTCGCGCCAAGCGAAGAAAGCGCCTCAGTACCTTTCAATTGCTTTTTACTTGGCACAGTGTAGCATGAACTGCAGTATAAATATTGAAGCGCTGGAGGCCACGTCGTTTTAAAATCGTCTGGGGTTTCTGACACCCCACGTGTCTTAATACGTTATAAATATTTATCTTGCTGTTTCTCCGATATTTTGCAATCGTAAGTAATTTATCTAAAATACTATAATATATTTTATTAATTTATTTTAAAATTTAATAGATGGGTGATTACGAAAGGGAACAGGCAAGATTGCAGGCTCTTTGGGACGAATTTGAAGAAGATTTGGATACGTTCGTAGACGAGAATGATTCAGAAGAGGATAATGAAATTGATCATTTGAGTGAATGTAGTTATGGTCCTGGTCTAGAACAAGATGAGGATTCGGAAGATGAAATAGAAAGCAGATCAGGAGAAGAGACTGAAGATGAGGAGGAAAATGAAGAGGAAAGGGAAGACAGAGAAGAGAGAGAAAAATATTTTTTGGCAAAAAACCTTACAAAGTGGTACAAAGAATATGCCACTAACAGTTCTAAAACACGGTCAGAAAATATTATAACTCACTTACCAGGAGTTAAAGCTAAAGCAAAGGATGCAAAAACACCCCTTGATGCTTTTTTATTATATTTTGAGCATTCAATGATCGAGTCAATTGTTTGTAATACCAATCAAAGGATTGCAAATAAGTCTGACCTTTGGAAAAAATCGCCGCATTATGGAGAAACAACGGCAACAGAAATAAAAGCATTACTTGGTCTGCTGTATTTGTCAGGTGTTTTTAAAAATAGTCATAGGAATTTATGTGAGCTATGGAATAATGACGGTACGGGAATGGATATCTTTCGTTCCACTATGACAGAAAGAAGATTTTCATTTCTCTTATGTTGTTTACGTTTTGACAACCAACACAATCGACAAGAAAGATTAAAAATAGATAAACTGGCACCCATTAGGGCGTTATTCGATAGATTTGTCGATAACTGTAAGTCCGCTTACACGCCATCTGAGTATTTAACTATCGATGAAAAGTTGGAAGCATTTCGAGGCAAATGTGCATTTCGTCAGTATATTCCAAATAAGCCTGCCAAATATGGTATAAAAATACATGCCCTAGTAGATGCACGTACTTATTATGTTTTAAATATGGAGGTTTATGTTGGTGAACAACCGAGAGGTCCTTTTTATGTAAGTAATAGCGCTAAGGACGTTGTAGACCGTTTAGTTGCTCCGATTTCAAAAACAAAACGCAATATTACGATGGACAATTGGTATACTAGCCACGAACTTTTTATTAATTTGCGCGAAAATCACAACTTAACCGCTGTAGGTACCATTAGAAAAAACAAAGCATTTCTACCTCAGAAGTTTGTGGTGGTAAAAGGTAGAGAAAAATATTCTAGTATATTTGGTTTTCAAAAAGATTACACGATTGTCTCGTATGTTCCCAAAAAAAAGAAAAAAGTTGTATTGTTATTATCTTCACTCCATCATGATAACCAAGTTGGAGATACTGAAAATAAGCTTCCAGAAATCATCTCTTTTTATAATATGACCAAATGTGGTGTTGATGTTGTAGACGAAATGTCAGCCTCTTATAATGTGGGTAGATGCAGTCGACGTTGGCCACTGACCATCTTTTTTTCTCTGCTAAATACCGCTGGAATTAATAGTCAAACCATTTACCGAGAAAATAACGATGGCTTAAAAATAAAGAGAAGACTGTTTCTGAAAAACTTAGGATTTCAGTTAATTGAAGAACAACAGAGACAAAGGATGTCCAATTTAAAAATAACACGCGAATTGCGAGGCTGCATCAGAAAAATTTTGGGCGAGATACCTGAGCCTCTTCCAAAAAAAAGAAGACCTAATCAACAAGAAAGATGTTCAAAGTGTCCTAGATCTCGAGATAGGAAGACAAAATACGTTTGTGAAGGTTGTGAGGGATTTATGTGTCTAGAACATTCATTAACATACTGTATAAATTGTGCAAACTTTGATGACCAATAACTTTTTTCCTATTTTTTCAAATTTAATTTGGTTTTTTTTATTTAAAAGTTTATAATTTATGTTATTTATTTATTTATTTGTTTGGCAATTTTAAATGTTAATTTTTTTTTTGTAGTTTAAGAGAAAAAAGTAGTTTTTTTATTTCTTAAAAAATTTGATTTATTTTTGTTAACCGATTAAAAATAAACATATATGAATTTAAGATTTTTAAAATTATTTTTAGGTTATTATATTGTATAACTCATATATTTTACTACATTTTTAATAAAATTTATTTAATAAAGCAAAACCGGTCCCATTTATTATTGGGGTTTATTACACCCCACCTGTCGTAACTTGTAAAACTAAACCACCTGTCAGACGCCGGGTTAAAGAAAAAAAAATTACTAGAGCTGTTAATACTTTGTTGTTATTTAATATTAATAATACATATAAAGTATAGTTAAACTAAGGTTAAAAATAAAAAAATTATGTGCAAGGTGGGACCACTATTATGATAGTCCTTAATATTTGAATAAGTGCTAGATATATATCTAGAAATAAAAAAAGTTTTAAACAAAATTTATGTCAAAGTAGAATTTTTATTTCTAACATTTTTTAAAAATTCATGTTTCGGAAGCAAATTAAGAAATAAAATTTGGTTTGGGTGATTTGGAGGTGATTTGGAGGGATGTAATGGGATGCAGGATTGAGGGAAGTTGGAAAAAATTATAGTGTCAAAATTTATGTGTTGTGTATTTTTCAGAGATAATAGTGAATAATAGTTATATCAGTATATTATCGTGTAAAATATAGTTCTCCGCAAAAAAGTCTCCGACGAAAGGGGGAGGAATCATTCGCGCTCCTTTTCTTCCGTCAAGACAGTTATAAGGCGTGCGTGCCTACAACGGGCCTCCCACTTGCACAGTGTGCAATGCACACACATTCCAAACATATTTCCCGTAGCCACAGATCCGTGCGTCAAACTATACCTAATAATAGGTCTGAGAACGACTATAAACTAAATAAATAAAAATATATAAATAAGAGCTTAATGGTGTATATTTAATATGTTTGAGGGCAAAACGGAGGCCGGGAGTAGAGGGAGAACATTATTTCAAATGGAGAGGGGAGTTATGTAATACATCATATTAAAGCCTGTTAGTTTCTTTTTTTGACAGTATAATTTTTAATTAAAAAAAAAATGCTGAATTTTCAACTTTTTTGTTAAAAAAGGCGATTTTATTAGATTGTTTTTTACAAGTTTCATTTATATCATTTAAAATTGGTTTAAAAGTACAATTTAAGTTTTTTTTTTGTCATTAATCATTAAATAAAAATTGCCTTGCCTAAAAGTATCAAATATAAACCATTTTGTGCTCCCATTAAGCTGTTATTACTTTTGAGACTTTTTTTATACTTTGAAGCACGGATCTGTAGCTACGGAAAACATTCTTGGAATGTGTGTGCAAGTGGGAGGCCCGTTGCAGGCACTCACGCCTTATAACGCTTTGACGGAAAGAAGAGAGCGCGAATGATTCCTCCCCCTTTTGTCGGAGCCTTTGTTTCATGCCTTACTACGCTAGAATGCAGTAACTCCATTTGTCGCATAGCAACGTTGTCACGTCAACTCTGATGTAATATTTTGAAAACGCTGCTATCTAACACTTATTAAAATATTAAGGATTGTAATAATTAATGGATTACCCTGTACCTGTAATTTATAGTTAAAACACATAAAAACTCAAATAATACAATCTTTTAAGGCCTATTAGGAAGCTCTAGATCTAAAATAAAAAAAAATATTTGACCATTTTTTGTTGTTTAAGGCCAAAATATGTTATTTTTAAAATTTAATCCCTTTACATTGTGCGCTACTGTACAATAATAATAAATAATAATATCTATATTAAATCGTTTTGCAAAATTTCTTATCTTGCAAAATAGGTACTAACATAAATAAAATAGTTTCTGAAAGGGTTAATTGCCAATGGCATTATATTATGTACTTTCTATGTTCTATCGGGCCATTATTATAGCTGAAAGCTAGTAATACAATATATAATAAATCAATAATATTGATAAATCTATCACGACCATGATCTACTAGTAGGTACCACAATAATATTGTATATTTATTAGATGTGAAATATTACACAGGGGAACAACTTTTTTTTAGGTTTCAGGAAGGATATATCTGTTTTTTTATAAATTTTAACCTGCTAATTCCGAATTTTCTTGGTACAGTGAACAGTGGTTTTAAAGCGTTAATGATGGTGTAAAAAAAAATATTGTGTATAATATAAACAAGCCGTAAAGATATGTAATGCTACGCATTCTATTATACATGTATATCTGGACCCCGGAGGTAAACGACACCATGTCACAAAAACGTAATTTATCAGCATTAATCGGAATAAATTCAGTTATGACTCATTAACGTTGAAAATAAACACAGAAACATAGGCTTACGGAATAATTTTGCCGAATTATGAGGGAAATTTTTATAAAGGTCACTAAATCGAAACATTTGACGTCTAATTTGTTACACACAACAGGAGAGCAAGTTTTCGATTTTATTTTAGCTTTAAATACATGGACATGGTTTTGTTTTTCAGTTTATTATTTCCGTTATTTATAGTAACTGGACATAGTGATCTGTACCTCTATACAAATCGAAAAATGCACATCAAGGACATGATGATAACTCTATTTCACAAAAAATGGAAATGGTGTCTACCTCCGGGATTCAGATATTATTCACAGTAAATGGTATATTGCATTTCCCAAATACTTAATTAAAAAAAATAACAAAAAAAATATATTTTAAAAAAAAAAGATCTTTTTTGAAAAATCAGCCAAACCAAACATAGAAAAATGATTGAAAAAAAAATCAAAAAAAAAAATCTTTAAAAAAACTTTTTAATATTTTTTATTAAATTAAGAAAAGTTAAAGTTTAGAAACTTAAAAAAAGCCAAAGGAAAACTTGTAAAAAAATACTTTTATTCACAATCATACAAGAAAATGTACTTTTTGTGCATTATAAAAAGTTGCAAAATATAAAAATATTATTTACTTTTAAACAAGTTACCTTTTTTCTAGAAGAAAGCTCTTTTCTAACCTGTTTTGGCTTTAGAATATACCTCAAAGATGGCGAAGATATTGATATTTTTCATTTTTTGGATAGTAGGTATTTTTCAATATTTTCTTTATATTATTTTTTTATTTTAGCCTTTGTCCAGTGCGTTTCATAAGTCATAGGGGGCACTTTAAATTTTGAAGGACTTAAAATTAAAAATACATTGTCGAATAAAATAAAATTCCAAACGAAAATGTACTTTTTGTGCATTATAAAAAGTTGCAAAATATAAAAATATTATTTACTTTTAAACAAGTTACCTTTTTTCTAGAAGAAAGCTCTTTTCTAACCTGTTTTGGCTTTAGAATATACCTCAAAGATGGCGAAGATATTGATATTTTTCATTTTTTGGATAGTAGGTATTTTTCAATATTTTCTTTATATTATTTTTTTATTTTAGCCTTTGTCAGGTGCGTTTCATAAGTCATAGGGGGCACTTTAAATTTTGAAGGACTTAAGATATCCCTTTTATGTACTATTGGCATAAATAAACGTCTTTATTATTATTATTATTATTAAGATATCAACTTGAAATTTGTCCTAAATAAAATAACCCAAATAATTTTTTTGTTTATATTTGGTAAATTTAGGGGCGCCATGCAGGCAGAGGGTAAGGTGGGAATTGTTTTTAATGTAAAGGGGGATGTGATACATCATTTTAACGCTCATAAAATTTTCTATTCGACAATGTATTTTTAATTTTTTTCGACCTTTTTTTATGGGGTTAAAAAAGTGTTGTAAATGGGAATTTTTGTCATAATGTCTAAAAAACAACAAACTATTTTTGCTTAGTGATTGATTTTATGATACGAGAACTTAAATTATACTTTTAAATTAAACTAATTTTAAATCATTAAATGAAAATGTAAAAAAATCTAAGGAAATCGCATTTTTTGGCAAAAAAAAAATTCAAAACCTTAAAAAAAATTATATAACTAAAAATAATATTTTCAAAAACAGATATTAATAAGCTTTAAAATATGTCGTCCCACGACTCTCTTTCTATTAAAAAAATATTTCCCCTGCCCCTGCCCCCATTGTGCCCCATAAACAAATTAAATTTGTTTATCACAAATTTCAAGTTAATATCTTAAGTTAAAGTTAAATGGGAGGAGGCGGACTTTGGACACGCACTGTGCAAACTAAAATGTAATAAGATACAACCTATTAGTACTTAGCATTCCATATAAAAAAGAAGTAATGGCCGGAATGGTAACAATTTAATTTTAAGAAGCTAAACCGCAATAAAATATGTAAGACTTTGTGAATATAATCGTAAAAAATACTAATAAAATTGCGGTTTAATTAAGCAGTAAAAAATACAACCACGCAAAGGTAGTTTTTACACTTAAAAAATGAACTGTTTGGAGCACCACAATAATAGTTAAATATGGATCAACTATTTTTCTGGTTGCTGCAACCAGAAATCTGGTAAACAAAGTATACAAAAATATCTTTAAAATTAGTTTTCCTACCACCTAGTTAGTATATAGTGCTCATTTTCCACCCATTGTCATGACAGCAGTCGAAAAGTGACAATCAGCTAATTTTACCTAGCTGGTGGGTCGTAGGAAAAATAGTATACGCACCTGAACGCAAACCCATTTCAGTGCACTTCTAGTGCATAAGCACTCTTGTGCACTGAAAACTGGTACCTCATTTTACTTTCCCAGAGGAAAGTCTTGCGTTAGTAAAAAAAATTCGAAAAAAAATTGTTGCTTTTTTTACGTTTCCCAAGTTTTATATCCAAAAAATATGATTTCTCCTGTCGGTCTGTCGGTCTGTCTGTCTGGAGTATTTGTGACCACGATAACTCAAAAACGCTTCGAGCTAAAGACTTCAAATTTGGACCATAGATTGATTCAAAGTTCTAGGCTGGGATCGTTTTTGGTAAAAATCGGGGTGGGGTAAAATAAGGTAAAAACATGTTTAAAAAAAAATCTATTTATTTTTCGTTTTACAAAAAAAAACTTTTAAATTTTTTTTTAATTTTTTTTATTTTCGTTTTTAATTTTAATGAACCTAGGACTATAGGGAAAGTATTATTTTTTGGCAGCAGTATTTAAATACTATTTAGTATTAATAAATAAATTATTATAAACTTATTGTTTAATGAAAGTAAAAACTAATTTAGATATTCTAAAAAATACTGCTGCCAACAAAATAATATTTTCTCATATTATAGGCCTAGGTTCATTAAAATCAAAAACGAAAAAAATTAAAAAAAAAAATAAATAAAAAATAGTTTTTCAAAAAAAAAAAATAGTTTTTCAGAAAAAGTTCCTTTTTTCGTAAACGAAAAAAGAAATTGAAAAAAAAAATGTTTTTACCCCAAACCCAAACCCAAACCGATTTTTACCAAAAACAATCCCAGCCTAGAACTGTGGTGATTACCCTATTGTCCAAATTTGAAGCTTTCTTAAGTTGTCGTGGTCACAACTTTCTCGGACACACAGACCGGCCTACCGACAGATCGACAGATACATTTTTTTTTTAACGGAAAACATATTATTTGGATATAAAACGTCCAGAAACGTATAAGGGAACGTTCAAGTATTACCTCACGCAAATTGTACCAAAACTCATACACTTCATACCCCGGTTCTCGCGTTATTATAGATTATAGAGATTTCATATTTTGGCTACCCCCCCTAATAGTGGGTGTGTTAAAGGGGGTAGCCAAAATATGAAATCACTACAGCCTTGAATAACGCGAGAACCGAGGTATGAAGTGTATGAATTTTGGTACATTTTGCGTTACGTAATACTTGAACGTTCCCTAAACAATAATATTTTTTTTCGAAATTTGTTTAAAAAAGCAAGACTTTCCTTGGGGAAAGTAAAATATTTTTAGTATTTATTTAAGGAAAGAATATTTTCCTTCTGGATTACAAAACGTGTAAATAATAACATGCTACTATAGAAATAAATTCTGTTCATTTATGTGATAAAATTATTTATGTGGATGTTATTATGATTTAATAATTTTCCTTATTAATTTATTGTCCAATTAAATTATAAATCTTACGAGTGACGTTCGATCGCTAAGACTGTATTTGGTAAGTACCGCTCGACCTACTTGAAGTCCACTTTTTTCGTGCATTTTTTCAAAAATAATTGCATTTTGTAAAAACAATGACATGATATATGCTGACGAATTTAAACCATATATAGACAAAAGTGGGTCGATGCGTTGGAATCCAAATTCCTTCTTTTAAAATTAAAAATTAAATAAAAAATCTTAATAATTATTCTTTTGCAAAAATACTAATTGTAATTAATTAGAAGTAATTTATATAAATTGCATATAAGGATATTTATACAAACATTTTTGTAACAATTCAATAATCTACTTAAAAGGTTTTTTAACCGACTTCCAAAAAAGGAGGAGGTTATCAATTCGACGTGTGACTTTGTTTTTTTTTGTTTGTTCTCGCATAACTTTCTAAACGAAATTTGATTAAACCTTTTGCAACTTAAAGAGGACCTTCATGAGGTGGTCCCGTTTTAATTTGACGCTCGGATAATGCCGGGTAAGCCAGATAATTAAGATAAATCTAGTCGTTTTAACTCAATTTCACTTAAAACCGGCTTAATTTGGTTCTAATATCAACCAAGTTTTTAGAAAATGATCGGATAACTCGAATAAGCCGGATAACTTGATTAAGGGGTCACTCAAATATTACGGCAGGCTAAATTTGATTCTGTGGACCTGTAATGTTAAAATACCAAGAGAAAATTATAAAATTTGTTATTATACCATAAGGCGTTATTTGATAATTACTTTAAAAAAAAAGTCCAAACGCTTAAAGTTTAGTATTTCGTTTAAAATAAGACTGGTTGGACTCTTGGGTGCTGAAATAAAAATACTACTAGAAATTTATCTTTAAGATGATAACACCACAACTCACTAATAGTGCGTTGTCAGCAGCTTGCCGAGATGGAAGGACAACTATAATTTAGCTTACATGATGTTACAAATCTACAAGTTCTGTGTCTCTAAAAAGTAAAAAAAACTTTTACAAAAAAAAATGAACCTCTAAAAAGTAAAAAATAAAAACTAAGTCGGTGCCAATTTTACAGCAAACAATTTAACAACAAAAATAATTGTTAGTATTTAATTTAGGGAGTGGTGAAATTGGCACCGGCTTATTTTTTTTATGTTTTAGAGACAAAAAGTCGGTGCCAATTTCACAGCAAACAATTTAACAACAAAAATAATTGTTAGTGGTGAAATTGGCACCGGCTTATTTTTTTTATGTTTTAGAGACAGAAGTCGGTTCATTTTTTTTGCAAAAAGTTTTTTTTTAAGATATTAATATGATTAATAATCAATTTTAGATTCGTTTATCCTAAAAACTACAAGTGTATACTAATGCTTATAAATAGGAAAATAAATAATAATTATATACCTAGCCGATCGCATTATATCCCAAGATTAGTAGAATCGAGGGATATAAGATTGCGAAGCTATAATAGTCTTCCCTAACGTAGTTTATATATTATTATTTTCACTACCAGTACAATAATTCTTATTATTTAAATATTTTCATATCAATAATAAAGTAAAATGTTTTCTGTATTAATTAATTTAACGGCCTTAAAATCGCTATTTTTGAAAACAGTTGAATAAATTAATTTATTCACTAAAAGTTTTTATATATTTTTAAAATGTATGAAAACATATGGGTAAGTATTTAATAAATTTTAATTTATTAATTTAAAATCATTGTCATGTTTACTGACTTTGTAATCCAAGAAAAAATAAGTGACGTTATTATTTGTTTATAAAATTATCTCCTAGGGGAGAAAAAGTGATTATTATTCTAGGTGCAAAAAAATAACTTCTCGGATTAAAAACTTGATAAATAATAGAAGGTTTAAAGCTAGTAGTGAAAAAATTATATTTTAACTAAGATATTCTCCGAATGCTAATTATTATTTAAAAACTCCCAAAAGTCCAATATTGCAATATGAATTTTAATTTTTAACCCACACTAATGCGTAGACCCATTTAGTTTAATCCATGTGCATATTGTGCAGCATCTTTAACTTCCTCCTACGATATGTAATGTTTGTGTAAATAGTGCTACCAACTGCGGGAGATTGTCGCTAAAAGGCTACTGGAATTTCAACAATCATGACAATTTAGTAACTGAAAACAAAGGTAATTTCTTATTATGCACCTACTCAAATAAATTTAGGAGTTTCAATGTTATCTTTTGCTTTCAGATTTATAAGAATAGATTCTATAGAGGCTCTTTTATAGTTCTGCCCATCCCAATACAGATCCACAATAAAATGGATAATATTCACCAGATATCTAGGAACAACGGTAATAACTGCAATCTTTTATTGCCCTGTCAAATAACGAGAAATTCATATTTTAAATTGCAATAAATGTACACGGGCTGATATTTTAAAGGGTAGTAGTGGATAGTAATAGAACACTTCTGACAGTTTTTCACCGGGTGATTTGCCTAAGGGGTGCCCGCTATCTTAAACTGTAGAGGTGAGTGCGGTTATCTCCCTAAATATGCATCTTACGATAAAAATGCATATAACCAACTTTGTTAAGGAGAAAATTTCCAACAATTTATGTTTGAATATTTTGGCCATGTTGGGGGTAAAACTGTTTTTTTACGATTTTTCAGCCAAATTATTCATCGGAAGATAAAAGTGGTTATGAGCAAACTTGTAGCCCTTGAAATTCTCTATAAGTTTTATGCATTATGCATTTTCCTAAATATTTTGTCACAGCCCTCGTTATAATCGAGTTGCGCCCTCTGTAACCGTACCAAAGTACCTATAAAAATTTATAATATATAGAGAATTTCAAGAGCTACAAGTTTGCTCATAACCACTTTAATCGTCTGATGAAAAATGGAAAAAACCAATTTCACCTCCAACATGGCTATTTTTAACTCGATTGTTATTAATATATTAAAAGAATAGTCCAAACCAAAATTGTTGAAAATTTCTATCGTAAGGTGCATATTAAGCAACCCACCGGTGGCCACCCCTAAACACCCGGTGAAAAACTAACAGGAGTGTTGTGTAACCATCCACTACTACACTTTAAAATATCAGCCCGTGTGTGACTGGACTATTAAACTACAAATTCAAAACGAAATATATCTGGTCGCTTTAAGAATAAATTAATTAAAAAAAAAAAATCAGAAAGATCCTAATCATTTCTCACATAACGTAAACATTAGGGTGTAGGGTACTTGCATATATAAAAATTTCGAAAAACTAAAATACTTGGGGTGCCGTTTTTTCTTTTTACCATAAAAGAATTGTGTGAAGGCCAAAACAAGTAAAAAATAGGCAAAAAACGTGAGTTTTTCCTATTTTGTCCTTGCGGGGCATTAATTTCTTTTCTGATTGTTATGTAACTTCACTTTTAGGTAAAAAAGAAAAATGGCACCGCAAGGATTTTAGTTTTTCGAAGTTGTGCACTACACCCTAGTAAACATAGTACCTATGGCCTGAAAAAACTAAGCTTCATTCCTTGGTTTCTTTTGGTTTGCCAACAACTTATTTTTAGGTATTAAAACTGAGAAACGATATTATTCTTAAAGAAATTATATCCCTTAATTAATTTATTTTAAAATATTGTATTCCAAACAATAATTTTATTATCCTTCTGTATAAAAACTGGTTTAACTTTTCTGCATTAAAAAGGATAAAAAACCTATATTTATAAATTAATTTTTTAAGATACAGCCTGTTCCAGAACTCGCGTACCGAAATTTGAGGGTATATGAAAAACCCTCTGGAAAATATGAAAAAAATTTCAAAAAAAATCCATCTTCGTTCAATTCAAAAATAAGAACGCTTTAAGTGGACCAATATTGTTGCTGATTATAAATTACCATTAAAGGTTGAATTTGTAGCTATGGAAGCAAATTTAATTATGGCAGGTACATATTCTGTAGGTTGACATGGTGATTAATGTGACATAAATATTTATTAATGTCATAAAAAAATATCAAAACTTTCATGATGTTTACTTTAGAAGAGTATTGCGAAATGCTAATTTTATATGGTGAGTGTGGCCGGAGTGCTTCAGCTACATCTGTAGAATATTCTATTCATTTTCCCAATAGAGAACATCCTAGCAGAACTGCAAGAACTGTTGATAATGAAGAAGCTGTCATTCAGGCTTTTGAAGAAGAACCTGAAACAAGCCTTAGTATCGTGGCTAGAAATCTTGATATGTCTAAGACCTTGGTTCAACGAATTCTAAAAGATGAAAAAATGCAGCTCTTTCATTACACTTGACACCGGAGGACTATCCTTTACGAGTCGAATTTTGCACATGGCTGTTGCAGAAACATCAAGAAAATGAAAACTTTGTAAAAAGCATTCTTTTTATGGATGCGTCTGGGTTTCAAAGAGATGGTTTTTTTAATTCAAGGAATTCTCATGTTTGGGGACAGGAAAATCCCCATGCCTTCAGGCAAGGAAATCCCCAACGAAGGTTTTCCTTGAATATTTGGGCCGGAATATTGGGAGATGCTATAGTAAGTTATTTTGAGAAATAAACCACCATAAAATGCTTAAAGTATTTGTTTTTAGGTTGGACCCCATGAGTTTCCTGGTAGATTGAATGGCGAAACCTACACTAACTTCTTAAGGGATGAAGTGGAAAATCTTATTGATGACATCCCACTTCAAAGGTTGGCAAATGTGGATAACATCTGGTTTCAACATGATGGCTGTCCAGTGCATTTCTCAGAAACGGCAAGAAGCCAACTCGACATCAGTTTTCCAAACAGTTGGATAGGCCGTGGGGGTCCCAGAAGGTGGCCTCCTAGATCCCCTGATCTCACTCCAATGGACTTCTTTTTATGGGGCCATGTAAAAAATTTAGTGTATAGAAATATGCCAGACACTGTAGAAGAACTAGGAGACCGAATACATGAAGCGCTTGAGTCAGTAACTCCAAATATGATTATTAATGCCAGGAGAAGTCTGTTAAAAAGAGCTGCTTTATGTGTTCAAGTTGGTGGAGGTCATTTTGAACATATTCTTTAGCATGCTTCATACATTGAACGCGAGTTTGCTAAAAATAATGCGTTTCTTCATCTTTTAGAGTTCATTAAACACAGGACAGACATATCAAGATTTCTTGCCACGATACTAATGCTTGTTCCAGATTATTCTTCAAAAGTCTAAATGACAGCTTCTTTATTATCAACAGTTTTTGCATTTCGCGAAGTGTCTCCAACCACTTTTCTGTTTGCGTTTAAACTTCCAAAATTCCTTGCCCTCTGCACCAATCTTAAAATTACATTCTAGCTAGAATGTTCTCTTTTCGGAACACCGATAAAATTTTTTCCTATGTTCATTACTTTGAAATAAATAAATAAAATTCAGTTATTGTATTTTTATTTTATCAATTTGTATTAAGAATTTATAGCCAGTAAATCAATTAAAAGATCTGAGTTTCTAATAAAAAAAACACTACATTCAGCGCGCTGAATGGAGTTGCAGCGGCAGTTTGTTGCTGCCGTCTAAGACGGGTATCATAAAACCACCGCCGGATCGAGTGACCCTATAAAAATAGAATATTTGATAGCCTCTGTCGGTTTTGTCAAAATATAATAACCTAAAAAGATTCTAAAGTTGAAAGTCTTAAACAATGCACGAGTCAACCATTAAAATGCAACCATAGTTACTAATAAGTAGGGAAAAACTAATTTTTAGGTAATTTAACATCAGCAACAGGATTGGTCAGATTAAATAGCTTCCTTTTTAATTAGTATTGAAGATGGATTTTTTTTTTAATTTTTTTCAAATTTTCCAGAGGGTTTTTATTATACCCTCAAATTTCGGTACGCGAGTTCTGGAACAGGCTGTATTATAAAGTGTTTAAAGATCCTAATTATATACATATTTCTATGATCAAAGAAAGCATTATCCGCAAAATCAATTTCAAGAACGTATACCATTACCTATAAATTAGATTCTGTAAACACATCATTCATTTATAATCTTAAATGAAGTTGTATCATCCTGAAATGGCGGAAATTAGCAATTTTAAAGTGTTACGTTTATTTATTAACGCTAATTAACCCAATGAACTTTGGCTAGTTTGTTAGCTTCAAGTTTTTAACCTTCTAACATTCGATAAATAACCGATAGAACTTAATTATTCTTGAAATATATCCATAATATTAACTTTATAAAAGTTACTGGATACTGGATAATTGAGGTGGAGGGTGCTGATATATTTATGCTCAGCACATGCATCAAGGCCTCCTTACTAAACCCATTATACCAACCGTTTAAATGTAAGAAATTAGTTGATTTAACTATTTAATCCGAAACAGTTTAGAATATTACCATGTAATCAGGATCAGGAATATTAGTTTAGTTTAATTTAATTTTTAACCGACTTCCAAAAAGGAGGATGTTATCAATTTGACGTGTGACTTTCTTTTTTTTATTTATTTATTTATTTATTTATTTATAGGTTTTAAGTCGTTCTGGGACCTATCAAGGTATTTTATGTTTGTTCCCGCATAACTTTGGAACGAATGAACGGAATTCGATGAAACCTTTTGCAACTTAAAGAGGGCATTCATGAGGTGGTCCCGTTTCAATTTGAAGCTCGGATAATGCCGGGTAAGCCGGATAATTAAAATAAATCTGATCATTTTAATTTCACTTAAAAACGGTTTAATTTGGTTCTAGTACCAACCAAATTTTTAGAGAAATATCGAATATCTCGGATAAGCTGGATAACTTGATTAAGGGATCACTTAAATATTACGGCAGACTGAAAATCTTTTAAATGCCTCTAAACTTGATTCTCTGGACTTGTAATATTAAAATACCAAGAGAAAATGATAAATTTTGTGATTTTACCATAAGGCGTTATTTGATTATTACTTAACGCTTAAAGTTTAACAAGATTTTCTTTAGTATTTCGTTTAAAATAAGTTGGTTGGACTCTTGGGCCCTGAAATAAAAATATTACTTTTATTTTTTAGAAATTTACTTTAATCGTCACAACGTACTAACAGTGCGTTGTGACGTCAGCAGCTTGCCGAGATGGAAGGCCAACTATAATTTAGCTTGGATGACGTTACAAATCTACAAGTTCTGTGTCTATAAAAAGTAAAAAATAAAAACTTTTCGCAAAAAAATGAACCGACTTCTAGGTCTCTAAAAAGTAATAATAAAATAATTAAAAAAATAATTGTTAGTAATTAATTTAGGGAATGGTGAAATTGGCACCGATTTAATTATTTTTTATTTTTTACTTTTTAGAGACATAGAAGTAGGTTCATTTTTTTTTGACTTATTTATTAGCTAAATATATAGTTAGCTTTTAAGTACCTATTTAATTGTAATCGTTAATATTTATTGAAAACAGGTTTTAGTTTATGTATGCATTTTTACATATCGGGATAGCGTTTTTAAGTTTTCTTCTGGGTATTTTTGCAATACTGCCGAATTTTAAGAATAGGGCAATTTTTACTTGATCGCCCCCTACCCATCCTATTTTGCCACCGCACTCTACTAAAATCATATTCTTTTCCATAAAAAGTAACTTCTAAAAGTATTCTTAAATTCTATTTTTTTAGGGGCTCGTAAGAAAAAAAGATTTTGTATTATACTCTACGGTCCAAAAGTCACCCCTCTCTTAACTTTTGTACCAGTTGTGATATCGATAAAATTTTCAACACTTAAATAAGACAACTTAAACTATCTTTTGGCATATATTCGATATTTTTAGTTCTTAAAATGTAATCAGGGGAACCCTATTTTAAACCCCCAAAAATTTTCTTAAAAAAATATGTCATCGAATAGAGAATTTTAAATTCTGTTATTCCATCAATCTATTTTCTAATCATCGTACAGAGTAATATTGGTAGACTGACAGTTTTGGGCTGCTGGCCCTCTTCAGTACCAAGAGGCAACTCTGAACGCCTATTAAAAAAACGTTTTTAAACTTTATTTGCAAAGGAAATATAGTCACCAGATTGATGTAGACTTGTGCGCCATTTATTGCTAGATGTAGACAACTACTCATACCTCTTCTAGTCTAGAGAATGTAGTTGGTAGCAAAGAATTAAAAAAATTTGTCCCTATTAATTAATATATAAATAAGTCATCAAAATGATGTATTACACGAACCCCATTTCCCTTTAAAAAAGTTTTCCCTCATGAACTCCTGCCCACATTTTAAAAGCGAAAAATATTAAATATATAAAAAAAAATACTTTAACTTGTCTTATTTATGAGTTATAAATTTAAAGTCGATATCTCAACTCGTTCAAAAGTTACGACTTTTGAACCGCAGAGTAGGTTTAAGCTTTATGGTTAGGGCTCATTAAACAAAACCTTTAAAATATTACTACACAATGTGTAGTACACATATATTTAACGTCAGAAATTTGCATATGAAATAGTGTAGTTTTAATTGTTAATCAAAAATGCATATCTGTTAGGCATCGCTTCCTACTTAATTACATACCAGACAAATGAACATCAAGATATAAAGAATTAATAGTGGGCTATTAGATAATTTCACTCCTTTATAAACCGATTTACATAAACACCTTCATGTGAGAACCTAAACTTATGGACACTCCATTCAGCGGCAGCTTTCCTGCTGCTGTTTAAGGGTACAAAAAGCTTCTGAAGAACTGACACGTTACCTTCGCCATGGCAACATCATTGACCTAATATTGTTATTGTAGGGTTAAGTTCAGGGAAGTATGATTATAGTATCTTTACTTAAAGGTTATTATGTAAAACTTCAAAATGTGTTTAATTTCATCCTAGATAAATTAATCTATAAAATGCTAACTCATTTTAGGAATCAAAGCCCAGCCCAAACCCCTGTACCTAGAAACTTGAAATTTGGACAGTTCGTTTTTTTTTTTTATGATTTAAGCACCCATTAAGAAGGGATTTTTCGAATTTCAACCTATAAGGGAGTGAAACGGGGGTTGAAAGTTTTTTAAAAAGTGTGCGTATCTCACAGACCGCTTAATCTAGAATCAAATTTGGCAAAAATTTTCTTTGTCGAAATCGAAAACATAGTTATTTCAGGATTTTTCGATACCCGACACTTGAGGTGGTGAAAATCATAATATTTAAGACGCAAGTGCTAAATTTTGTAAATATAGCCCTTTTTTGAAAATTGTGCTTATCTCAAAGACCTGTTAATCTTAAATCTCAATATTTGGCAAAAATATTCTTTATTGAAATCCAAAGATACGTGTTTCAGGAATTTTCGATATTCGACCCCCAAGGTAGAAAAAATCGTGATATTTAAGTCGTAAGTGGTCAATTATGTAAATATTAACATTTTTTAAAAAGTGTGCGTATCTCAGAGACCTCATAATCTTGAATCACGATATTTGGCAAAAATATTCGTTATTAGAATCAAAATGATACTTGTTTCAGGATTTTACTATACTCCACCCCTAAGGTGGTAAAAATCGCGATATTTCCTCTCCATGTGATGTTCCTAAATGTTGGTGCTCCCATCATGCTCCTTAGAAATTTAATTCATTCAAAGCTATGCAATGGCACCAGGTTATAAGTTAAGGCTCTTCATAATAACGTTGTAGAAGCAACCATTTTTACAGGTTGCGGAGATGGGAAAACAGTCTTCATCTCTCGAATCCCCTTAATTACCTCGGACTGTCCGTTTGAATTTAAATAGTTAAAATTCCTAATAAAGGTGTGTTTTGCCATGACAATTAAAAGGCACAAGGATAATCGTTAATATGGGATGGCGTGGACCTAAGAGAAGATTGCTTCTCCCATGGACAACTTTATGTAGCCTGTTCAAGAGTTAGTTCCAATAATAATTTGGTGATACTAAACTCTGAGAAAAAAACACAAACATTGTATATAAATTCATCATTCTTTTGTCCTCAAAATATTTTTATATAAGTACTTGAGGTTTGTAGGTATAATGATGAGTTACAAAGCAACAACAATTCTGACACGGTGTGTGATACACACTTAAATTTGTAAATTTGCCCTGAAGAAGTGTGGCAGCTTATGCCCTCGAAACGTCGACATAAGTACACAAATTCTTGCATTTTGAGTCCTAAAACCTACGAACTTCAAGTAATTATATAAAAATTGTATATAAAGAGGTTTCTTCAAAACCATAACCAGTTGTGGATGTTTTTTTTTTATTATTTTGGCTTTTCCAAATTATTTTTCTGTAAACTTTAGTGAAGGCTTTTTCAGGTTTGGACTTTGCGTCCAAGGTACACTATACTTTTCATAAAAAAATGTTAATCTTAATGACCTGTGCAACGCACGGATATTCGGCTAGTATTTAATAAATGTATTTTATTTTAATACTAAATAATTTCTCATGAAATAAAATACTAAAACTTTACCAATTTATTATGATTTTCATGTAGAGTATGATAAACTTACTTCTATCAAAGATATCAGTACTCTTATAAATGATTTAATATCTTAACCCCTTAAAGCACTCGTTGAAAGTAAGTTGGCTCTTTTCCGCTTAACTCGGGCAAACTTATATTCTAGAAAATTAAGTTTTTGTTTTTATTTTTTTCAACATCACTTGTTATTGCCCTTCAGTGTAGACTAAAAATTAAGAAAAAAAAATTGGTGAAAAATTAACCAATTTTCTGAAAAAAAGTGGTGTGTCAAGGGGTTAAAATAAATGTCTTTTATAACGTTTACATTTTTATTATTATTTTTTATTTATTTATTTATAAATGACCCTTAAACAGTGACAACACTGATGATAAGGCCTAATTTTAATGACAATAAATCTCTTACTTTACAAATATTTATTAATTTTTACAATTTTTTGTAGAAAAGTAGGTACTTATTAGGGTGCCCAGTCTAAATTAAAAAATCGATTTTTTTAGGGTCCCACCCCTATAAATCTTTATTTAGGTCAAAAACCAACTCAGCAACTCAGGGCTGGCTAAATTCTATAAAAAGGCCATTAATGTATATAAGAAGAAGAAGAAGAAGAAGAAGAAGAAGAAGAAGAAGAAGAAGAAGAAGAAGAAGAAGAAGAAGAAGAAGAAGAAGAAGAAGAAGAAGAAGAAGAAGAAGAAGAAGAAGAAAGTTGTTTTGACCCAAGATGACTTTACATCTTACCGTTCAACGGCGGTTGTCAAAAAACCACCGCTGGAAGGAGCGACCCTAGTTAAATGAGTATAAAGAAAACTGTAAAAGTTAATGTATACTTTAAATTAGCGGAACTAACAATTAATTAATCAAACAATTATTTATTTACGTTTTGTTAAAGTACATGGTCGTAGTTTTATTTCTTAGGATTTTATTTACATTATCGTGTAGGGCAAAGGGAGAAATACCACAAATCTTCATAAAAAAATAAATTTATTAATATACTATTATAATAATTTATATTTATTAATAATATTATTAATAGTATGAAAATTCTCCTTAATATATCATCACAGATCTAAACTGTTATATCTTGAGACCAGGTCAATTCGTTTATGTTCAAGTTAGCAGATCATTGAGTCATAGCTGTAAGGGTACACCCCCATGAGGACGCTTTAGCCCCTTGTTGAATTGGCCTAATTTCAACAGTTTAGTACTATGGTACCGATATTCAAGAGCTACCAATGGTAAGTTGCACCATGCCTTAATGCACCTGCTTTAACCTTTTAAAGTCCAAAAAATCCATTTCAAACACAAATACAAAACTTCAATATAACAGTCATAAACTCTAAATTCCAGGCATATAGTTGATGTAGATTGTTTTTTAGCTCTCCTCGTATTAAATGACATGGATAATACTTAACGGCACCAAGACAAATAGAATTTGAATTTTATTACTTCTTGATTAAATATTCCTGACAACGGTTAGGTATTAAGACAAGTAAGACAATAAAGTGAAAGAAGAAGAAAAAGAAAAGGGCGATAATGAAGAAGAAAAAGCAATAATAGAAGAAGAATGGAAAGGAGAAGAAATCCTACCTACCTTGCTTTGATGTATGCAGTTTTGTTTGTAAAAAAAGTATAATTAAAA
Source organism: Brachypterus glaber (assembly GCA_958510825.1). Classification (NCBI taxonomy): domain Eukaryota; kingdom Metazoa; phylum Arthropoda; class Insecta; order Coleoptera; family Kateretidae; genus Brachypterus; species Brachypterus glaber. The sequence goes on along the minus strand of OY294045.1, from coordinate 25,267,639 downwards.
AAACACACCATACGAATACAAATGTATTTTTGTGCATAATATGCACATATTTTATTTTGTTTTAGTCAAAATAAACCAAATGCAGCCAAAAAAATAATTACAGATGTGTATCAAAAAAGGGGCTCTCAAGTTCAAGAAATCAATTACTTTATGTTAAGCAGGTATATTAAAAAACCCGTTTTCAAGAAGAGCTATTTCGATTATCTAATTAAAAAAACTGACATAAATGTCATCTTTAAACGGCAAACATTGACAAACTAGCTTAAACTTTACCTTCGAGAATGTTGGCACACCTGGTTTGTAATAAATTCTAAAATTAAAACAATATTCCTAAGTAGTGTTTCAAATGACATTAGGAATAATGTAAATTTTATGCATTACGAATTAATATTATTATAGTTTAGTTTATACTTTTAATTTCAAGAAGGAAAAAAGGAATTTACTCAGTCTTCTATTTTTGTAAGACGGAAGCGTGGAAGAGCCACTATAATATTTTATTGCTAAGTTCCGAGAGTTTTCTTTAATTCCGACTTAAAGTTATAGTTTTACTTAAATTTATAATTTAAGTAAAATTTTAACTTCAATTGAAAATTTAAGTAAAATTCTGGCTCAAGGGTAGAACTTAAGTTATATGCTAAGTCAGAATCTAAATCTAATCTAAAATTCTAACTTTAGGGTAGATTTTAAACAAAATTCTCGTTTTTAAAGTCGAAATTTAGGTAAAATTCTGTTTTTAAATAGACATTTAGGTAAAATTCTGTTTTTAAATAGAAATTTTAGTAAAATGAAGTCAGAATTTAATTTAAGTATTAACTTTAATTCGGAATCTAAATAAAATTCTAACATTTAATCGGAATTTAAGTAAAATTCTAACGTTAAATCGAAGTTAAAGTAAAATTCTGACTTAAAGTTAGAATAGAGTAAAATTATGACTCCAAGTAAAAGTTTTACTTAAAGCCTAGTAGACGCTTACAATATCTTAAAATGTTGTACTTAAGGAAACCAATTAGTTTAGTTTATTATTTAAAGTCGTTCTAGGACCAGTTATGATGTATTTTACACGATACTAGACTGGCCTTATTAAGAGCTATAAATGGATATATTCTTTTCTACCTTTTTGCAAATACCTAGTATTGAATACTATTCTGCATTAGTTTTGATTAATTTCTCTTGCATGACAAAATGGCTTACTATATGCATAATAACGACATAAATAATTTATGTGTTGTATTTATTTTAATTTATAATAACAATAATTTATTATTCAGCTTCTATTTATAAATTAAGCTCTAATGATTCGTTACCAAAAAAATATATTTTATAATTAAGTCTGTTGGAAATGTTTGGACTTTTTAATTTAAAATAAAGCATTAGCTTATATAATTATATAATTTAATGCTTCAAATTCTAAAACACTTGGCTAGATAATTAGTTTAACCTCTTTTGTGGCTATGCCCTTAATAAATAATTTGTCTGAAAAAAACATATTTTCACAACAAAAGTCTGAAACTACTAGGGGAATGGCGGCCGCCTAAGGCTCTTTGTAATTTTTACCCATTTTTAGCATTATTAATTTTTTTTTTCATGGAAATAAGTAAAATGAAACTTAAATTCCGGTGAAGCTAATATTGCCAAACTCTGGAGTGAGATATATGGAAAACTTAGCAATTTATACGATGATAGTAACAATACTGAAGTTAGTGTGGAATCCGAAGACTTCAATGTCTGCTTAGTACGTCCTTCCGATGTAAAACTTGCTATTTCTAAACTCAAACTTCATAAATCCGCAGGATGGGATGGTCTCTGTCCTGAACATATAGTTCACGCTCCTCCTGATCTACACTCATTTCTTCCGCGTTTTCTCACGGCATTACTCCCCTCGCTCTTACGAAGAACATTATTGTTCCCATTGTTAAGAATAAAAGTGGAGACATAGCCTCCTCTTCGAACTACAGGCCCATAGCTATTTCAACGTCTCTATCCAAAGTCCTGGAGCTTATTATTCTAACCAGATGTAAACCCTACTTTAAAACCTGTGATAATAGGTTCGGCTTCAAGAAAGGTAGTGGCACGTCTGAAGCTATCCTGTTGTTTAAAGAAACGGTTACGTATTACCTTAAAAAGAATACCCCTGTTTATACTATTTTCCTGGACCTAAGGAAGGTGTTTGATAGAGTGCACCATCCTACTTTGATCAACACTTTATTAAAACGTAAGGTTCCTAGATACCTATGCCGATTTTTGAATAGCTGGAATCGCAAAGCCACCGCATCTGTCCTCTGGGGGTCCTCTCTGTCTCCATCCTTCAATCTTCGCAACGAAGTACGCCAAGGCAGCTTACTCGCTCCTGATAAATTTAATTCTTATATAGATGAACTGCACTCAATCCTTGCCAAAGTTCCTGCAGGCTGTTATTGTGGAGGCGTCAAGATTAACTGCATTAGCTACGCCGATGACATGGTCCTTCTTAGTCCTTCACTTCAGGGTATTCGCATGTTGGTGAAAAAATGCGAAGAGTTCGCTAGGGCTTTCTTTCTCAAATACAACGGCGACAAAAGCAAAATGATGGTATTTAAACCCCCTTCATATAAAGACCTTAGTGTTCCTCCTGTGTATCTCGATAATAGTTTAGTTGATCGAGTCTCTGAGATAAAATATCTTGGTCATGTTATAAATGACAAGCTCTGTGATAATTCTGATATTCAACGACACTACAAAAGCTTATGTGCCCGCGCAAACATGATTGCCAGAAGGTTTTATAAGTGCTCCTCCGAAGTCAAAAATCTTCTTTTTAAAACATTCTGCTATAACCTCTATGCTGGTGAACTATGGTTTAACCACACTGCTGCTTCATGGCGCACGCTTCGGATATGTTATAACGATGCCTTCCGTATAGTACACAGACTTTCCCGCTACAATAGTGCTTCAGAAATGTTCGCATATTCCGGAATTGACACGCTTGATGCTTTACGACGCAAAAAAGTTGCTAATTTTGTGAAACGCCTTTCCTGTACTCAAAACTCTTTTCTCCAGTCCTTATTTGACTCTGACCTGGCCTTTAACTCTACGTTAATTTCTACGTGGCGCCTTCTTTTATTTACACAATAATTTTGTTTTTTTTTTTGTTTTGTAAATGCTGTTTTTAATGGTTAATATTAATGTTATTTTTTTTTCTTTGTACATAATATGTATATTATATAGCATAATCATGCTGGAATAAATAAATAAATAAAAAAATAAATAAAAAATTAAAAAATATTTAAATTAAATTTTTTTACGTTTTTTTTAAGCTTGCAAAGGCCGGCATTACTCGCAGGCTGGGGATAATTACGGCATAGGACAGAATAACCCTCATTCAAAAAAAAAATATACAAAAATCACAAAGACTTTTCCTTTAATTCTTTTTGCCCATAAGACACAATTTAAGCAGCATATCTATAGCTCACGGTCTTTACCAAACTCACCTCACATTAGACATTAGGGTGGGCCGTTCCTTTAATTTTTTTTAAATTTGAAAATCCAATGGGGGGAAAAGATGCGTCTTGCAAAGAGAAAAAAAGTGTGTATTTTATTTTTTCAATTTTTGTGCCCTCTACAAAGGTGTACATTTTGTAACTTTTAGGAAAAATGTAAAAAAAAATAAAAACAAGAAAACCTAATAAGAAAAATGCAAAAACTGTTTTATTGCAAAAACAAATAAGTTTTACAACCGAAAATAACATTTACAAACATCAATGGCCATATTTTAAGCCACTCTATATTCTGATTTGTAGTGGAAGTAAGGCATAATTTCACGTGATTTAATTCTTACGCGAATAACCCCAAAAATTGTTCCAAAAAAATAAAAAAATATGTGGGCAAATAGAGAATTTTATAAGCTTTAAAATGATGTATCACATGACCCCCCTTTCTGTTTAAAAAAATTTCCCCCCTTTTTCCACTGTCTCCATCGTGCCCCCTCAGCATACCAAATATACACCAAAAAAATATATGGGTTATGTTATTTATGTGTTCCAAATTTCAAAGCCTTTCAAAAGTTAAAGGGGGGGAGGCGGACTTTTGACAAGCTGTGTATACATTACAAATGCGAAGAAATACGATATTTGCATTAATATTAAAGGCTTTATAGAGGGCTCAAGATGACTTAATCTGATTCTGCTTTTGCACACATATTAGTCATATAAGAAGGCATATTTTGTCGGGTATTGCGTTTTTAAATTCCAGATTTAAATTTTTCGGCCCACCCTATTAGACATAGTTCGTGATTCATTGCCGTTCCATTTTTATCATCACTTTCATCCGGAGAGTCTTCGGAGTTTTTCTTAAGTTGTTCACACGCACAGTGAGACCCTGCATTTTATAAGTTTTAAGTAATGTGCACCAAAAGTTTTTTTTAGATTAATAAAATAGGTTTATTGGTTATTAAAAATCACTATGTTTAAAAATCGCAACAGATCCTTTTGATAATTTAAAGCCTATTTTAATATTTTTTTTTATTTTCATTTTTTTTTAAACTCTTTTAAACGTATTATCTCGCCTAATAAACTTATTTAAAAAAAAAATACGCTAGTGAGCCCTTCAGTGAACCTTAAAAAAAGTTTAAACAATTATAAATCCTATTAAATACCATTTATTGCGCGTTAATAGCTGAATTAAATTGCAAATTAGTATTGTATTTTTCTTAAACATCTAAAAACTAAAAACTTTTAAAAAACGTTACCTTAAAAACTAAATTAAATCCTATTAGATGAAAATTCAATAACTGCCTTTAAAAGTTGCTGACCATAGCGTGGGTCGTTAAAATTATTCATTTTGTGTTTATTCCAGACAGTAAGGAATTCTCTGTGAATAGACTCCCCAGCCTGTTCTGACCAAATTCCTAAGCCACTCTCTAAATAGGAAACACTGTCTTTATGGTGATGCAATATGCAATTAATTTTAGGAGTTTTTGATACCCCGGAATCATTTAAAACTGCTTCCAGATGTTTGAGATCTGATTCGAGTTGTACTTTAGTTTTTGTTGTACCGAAACATTTATCGACGATTTTGTTCATCACATTGAATGACGCAACAAATGGCATAACCAGAACTTGATTCACATTTCCCAGTACTTCTTTTGATTTTAATTCATTGGCATGCTTTAGGAGCTTTCTACAAGCATTGCAACGTCAACCTATCCTTGCCCCTATTGTCATATTTTTCTGTATGAAATGAGAGCGTATAAATCTGCTGCCAAGGAGCTAAGAACCTATGGTGATTTGGAAATTCATTTTAATAAATTTAGTTTATCATTAGATAAGAACATTAAAAGAGCCAAAGACTCTTTTAGTATTGTCAATAAACCTTTGAAGAGAACGAAAATGTGCGAGTTTTTCAGAAGTGCATCATACCTGAATTACCTTTGCTGCAAGGATTTGTGAATCACCTCTTTTGGAAAGGCCTGGTCCCATTGCTGGGAAGAGAGAACGCTCTTAAATGGCCCAAGAATTTAAATATAATTGCCAAGAATTATCAAGGAGAACTTTTCGATGGCAATGCTTGTAGAAAGCTCCTAAAGCATGCCAATGAATTAACATCAAAAGAAGTACTGGGAAATGTGAATCAAGTTCTGGTTATGCCATTTGTTGCGTCATTCAATGTGATGAACAAAATCGTCGATAAATGTTTCGGTACAACAAAAACTGAAGTACAACTCGAATCAGATCTCAAACATCTGGAAGCAGTTTTAAATGATTCCGGGGTATCAAAAACTCTTAAAATTAATTGCATGTTGCATCACTTTAAAGACAGTGTTTCCTATTTAGAGAGTGGCTTAGGAATTTGGTCAGAATAGGCTGGGGAGTCTATTCACAGAGAATTCCCTACTGTCTGGAATAAACACAAAATGAATAATGTTAACCACCCACGCAATGGTCAGCAACTTTTAAAGGCAGTTATTGAATTTTCATCTAATAGGATTTAATTTAGTTTTTAAGGTAACGTTTTTTAAAAGTGTTTAGTTTTTAGATGTTTAAGAAAAATACAATACTAATTTGCAATTTAATTCAGCTATTAACGCGCGTGCAATAAATGGTATTTAATAGGATTTATAATTGTTTAAACTTTTTTTAAGGTTCACTGAAGGGCTCACTAGCGTAATTTTTTTTAAAATAAGTTTATTAGGCGAGATAATACGTTTAAAAGAGTTTAAAAAAATGAAAATAAAAAAAATTATTAAAATAGGCCCTAAATTATGAAAAGGATCTGTTGCGATTTTTAAACATAGTGATTTTTAATAACCAATAAACCTATTTTATTAATCTAAAAAAAACTTTTGGTGCACATCTCTTAAAACTATAAAATTGCAGGGTCGCACTATGGACGTCCATTCTGCTTTTCCACTCATTCTTTTATAAATTCGGGGTATCTCCAATATCAAAACTTAAATATGACTTATCTGGCTTAAGAGTAGCCGGCCGGTATTACCCCAAAACAAATGGCAGTTATAAACACAAAACCTACGTTTACAAATTTTTACCCAATACACAAAGTTAACTGAAGTTAATTATCAATCTATTACATTGTCCTAAACTACACTAGAGAATAATACTACATATACCACAAATGTAACTAATTATGCTTAATTAATTTACATTCCTTTAAAACTAGAAGAGTGATACATCAAAACTGGCAAATTGTAATTTTCTATAGTAACTTTCTGCTTTACCGATTGGGCGTCGATCTCATTCTAGGTACACTATGAACTACTCACGAGTACATGAAGAATCTAGTATTGAAATTAAAAAATTAATATACACCTAAGATATACAATGGCCGCCATTACCCTAGAGGTTGCCATTCCCCCCCTTTCCCCTAAGAATCATTAACAGTTGAGTTGTTGATTAACCCACCCAAATGAACAATAAAAAGTAAAAGTAAACATTTTTCTTTGTCACCCTTTGGCACCAGGTACATACGTAAATAATGTAGATATTTTAATTTAATTTATGTTTTGCTTGAGAGTGAATGTTTGGGCTGATGCCAGTATAAACCCATAAAAAATAGTTTTTTCACCTCAAATTTTCTTTCAGATTATAATCTATATAATAATTATTGATCAGCATAAAAATCCAAAACTTGTTCCTAATTTAACCGATCTTGTATATCTTATAATAACCGAGATACCCATGCTTGAGGTCGAAAAACGGACACCCTGTATACTTAAAACCAAGATATAATCATGGTTAGATATCTGGATCCGCCCATGCATAAATGTATTTTTTTATAAAAAGCATTTTTATTTGCAAATACATTTTTCCTTGCTCTGTTAAATTATTTGTCTACTTGTCTACTAAACTAAGAAATTTATTATAACATTTTATTTAGAAAACTGTAATAGGCTCGATAAGTGGGCGTAGGAAAATAGTGTTTACTATGTTTTAGTGTCAACAACTACAAAATAATTCATCCGAAATGATTTATTAATACTGACCTAAATGATCTTTTATGAGACATTTTGCAATTAATATTTTTCTGTCACATTTCATTGCACGTTGTTAATAAGTTAACTAAGTAAATCATATACAGAGCGGTCCAAAAGTCACCCCCCCCCTCTTAACTTTTGAACGAGTTTAGATATAGACTCCAAATTTAGAACTCTTAAATAAGACAACTTAAACTATCTTTAAGCATATATTTGATACTTTTAGCTCTTAAAATGTGGGCAGGGGGGCATGGGGCGACATTTTTTAAATGGAAAGGTGGGTCGTGTGATACATCATTTTAAAGCTTATAAAATTCTCAATTTAACTGTATTTTTTAAATTTCTTTTAAACATTTTTTTTTTGGGTTTAAAGTAGGGTTGAAAATGGGTATTTTTGTCAAAATTTCTCTAAAAAATCCAAACATTTTTTTAAAAATGCCTAATTTCATAATGAAAAAAAGTAAATTATAATTTTCAACTAATTTTAGTTGACATAAATAAAGATTAACAAAAAAAACTTAAAAATTTATCTTTTTAGCACAAAAAACTGAAAAATCAAAACCTTAAAAAACATGTTTAAAAATTTTAAAAATGTATGGTTATATAGATAATTTTAATGGCTTTAAAATGATGTATCACACGACCCCCCTTTCCATTTAAAAAAAATTACCCCATGCCCCTCTGCCCATATTTTAAGAGATAAAAGTATTAAATATATGCTTAAAGATAGTTTAAGTTGTCTTATTTAAAAGTTCTAAATTTGAAATCGATATCTCAACTCGTTCAAAAGTTAAGAGGGGGGGTGACTTTTGGACCGCACTGTATACTGTAAGGTATATACTGTGCTCCTAAAATAGGTATAAAATTAATTTAATTAGGAAGGCTAATATGTCAATATAGTAAATTCTATAACTAGTATGGAATAGACAATATTCGGAACGAGCGGAAAGTTTGTCATACGAGCCAGCAGACGAGTATGACGGTCCCGCGAGCACGGAATGACTATTCCATACGTGTTGTGGACTATAAATTTTCTTCGACTACTAATATGAAACACTGTATGGCTTTAAACTGCGGACAAGGTTAAAAACAATGTTTTTTGTGACTCGACATTGTAAATGCAAAACACATATTTTTAAATAAATAAATCAATAATTTTATCAAATCAGTAGTTAAAAAAGATTTTTATTTAATTTTAGCACATATTTACAAATTATAATGCAAAAATTGAAGGTTATGTCAGATTGTTTTGACATATATCAGGTTTAAATATTTAACAATAGATGGAGCAATTTTAATTTTTTGAACTAAATTGATAAAAAACTGGTCAAATATTGAGAAAAACTATTAAACTTTTTGTAATTTTAACGCAAAAACTTTAAATTACATTAAATTATTCAATATTTCATGGTAAAATATATATATATATATATATATATATATATATATATATATTTTTTTTTTTGCTAATTTTGCTATAGTTTTCTTTACTTTTATAAACAAGATATGGCACTACATGTGCTCATTCTAACACTTGATAGGGAATATTCATACCATATCTAGAGCTAGAATGGGTTTATTCTGTGTTTGAAAAGTGTATGTATTTGCTTACATTCTAAAGCAGTCGTAGAAAAAAATTATTTCCTGTCTTGTTTTTTTTTCATGACCTATTTAAACCATATTTTCCATATTTTTATAATGTATTAATAAATATGGTAGTAATAACTGCGGTATTTGGGTCTCGTGTAAACATAGACTCAGGTCCTTTCTGGATATAGCCTTATTTTACTGTCAGTATGGGTATTTATAGAGTCATCCTTCTTTAACAGTCGATGTATAAAGACAAAAGGATCAAACAGAATTAGTAACTCGACAGAATCTGTGAGTGAGAAGAGCTAATCTTATAGTCCTGGCCTTCTGGATGTTTGCTTAAGGGTGGTTTCAACCATTTTTTAAACATTTTTTTTTTCGTAGAAAAAATTATATTTTATTGTAGGGCTTTCTTCTACATAAAATACAGAGTGTCCCTGAAATGCTTGGCCAACTTCAAATACAGGATGTATAGAACAAAACTCTGAAAAAAGTTTCTATAAACATATGTCCTAAAACGACTCGCAAGGGAGCTAAGCCCCCCTTCAAAAGGGGTTTCGAAACTTCGATTTTTATTTAATAACTCAGAAACCCTTTGCGTTATATCAACAACGTATTGCATGTGATATATCTTTAATAAGGCCCATCAGCCGATGGTATTTGCATGTAGTTACTTTAACCAGGGGCCTCCGAATGGGGAGGCCTTATCACTTTTGTGCTCCAAACTTTTTTCTGTGTAACGTTTTTGTGGATTTATTTATTCCTCAGGTAAAGATACATAAAAAGGTACTCTTGGAGGATTAACCGTTTTCGAAAAAAAAATAATTTGAATTTATCTAAGATAAATAATTAAATACTAAAATTTTGAAAACCAAAATTTTAATAAATCAGGGCGAATGTTCAACCAAAACTAAGAAGCTATGACCTCCTAATTATGTACCATTTTTAAAGTGTCATGGTAGCTTTGAAAGCGATTTTTGGACTAACATGTATAGGAACTTTTTTTCTTAGTTTTTGATGTAGAACCACCCCTTTTTATTAAAATGTTGGTTTGGACTTTTTAACATACACAGATAGGACCTTTCAGCTTAGGAATGCAGACGTGAAGATCCACGTGTAATGATTTTTTTTTCGAAAACGGTTAAGCCTATGGTATTACAACAAGAGTACCTTTTTAATGTATCTTTACCTGAGGAATACTATTCTAATAATAAATCTACCAAAAAGTTACACAAAGTTTGGGGCAAAAAGTTAATAAGGCCCCCCCATTTCGGGCGAACCTGGTTAAAGTAACTACATGCAAATACTATCGGCTGATAGGCCTTATTAAAGATATATCACATGCAATATCTCGTTGATATAACGCTAAGGGTTCCGATTTTTTGGAACCCCTTTTGAAGGGGCGTATCTCCCTTACGAGTCTTTTAGTACATATGTTTATAGGAACTTTTTTCAGAGTTTTATTCTATACATCCCGCATGTAAAGTTTGGCCAAGCATTTCAGGGACACCCTGTATATAATTGAAGTTTACCAAAATAAAAATATTCAAACTTCAAATGGCGGCGTGAACTTTTTTGCTGGCGCAGGTGATTTCTCGACTCCAGATAATCTTAAAGCAAAAAGCGAAATGGATTATTGTTAATTATGTTACTGGTTATAGCAGGAACTAGAAAATTCTAAAGTCGGTCATTTTGTTCTTTTTTTTATAATAAATATTACTTTATGAAAAAAAAACAAAATGGAGAAATTCCCCTTAATGACCAAACAATTACGTTGCTCATAGAGCTCTAAGTAAATGTTTGTTAAAGTAATAATAATGGTTTCATAACGTTTTTATAAGTGTAGGTACTGTTAAAATTTTACTAACTGGCACCTGGAAGGAATATTTGGAATTCAAGGTCGCCTATACACACAATATTTTACCTCTTCTCTTCCCCTTGCCTCAGATCATAGGTGCCAGTTAGTATTATTTTAACAGTACATTGTAATCAATATATAAACTTAATCGTAAGTAATCCTTTTCTGGATTTTTAAAATTCTATTTATATATAAGCCAAAGGTTAAATGAATTAAATTCTAACATATAATTTTCAAATGACGATGCCATTATCAATTTAGAAGCGATAGTCACTAATTTTAAAAATTGTTCTGTAATTGCTCTATAATTATATACTTATTTTTTTAAATATTTTTTAATTGAATCTATTAGAGCAATATTTACTACTACTACTTATTATGAGTGCATATTTGAAATACCTTTTTATTTTTATTGAAAATATTAATTTTTCTTTACTTTTAATTTTACACTTTATCTACAATATTTCTTACACTGAGAATTCTTTAACGTAGTAAATTCTGAACGTTTTTGCATATCGCTGGTGGCGTATCTCACAAAACACAAATTTTACAGGGCGAACAAAAAAATGTTTATCTCGTTTAATTTAAGGTATTGAGTTGATGTACTGCCAAATGAATTATTAAAAACTATTTTAGAAAATTTTATTAACAAATCAAAACGTAACTTCCTTGATTTAAATTATATGTTATTATATGTTATAGTTAAAGAATCACCTGGTTAAAAAGAAAAAAAAATAAGTGATTTGGGATTAACAGAGGCTTACCATATATTTTCACATTCATGATTTGTGAACCCAATGGCGCAAAAAAATCATTTTTGAAAATTTGTGGGATATGCCACATTAGAAATAGACCAACGATATAATATATTACATACTATGGAACCCCACGAAAGTTTAGTAAACATTCACTGGTTGTTACAGTAATACTTAAACAGAGTGTCTCAACGAAGCTGACTCGGTCGATATATAGTAAAGTATCCATTTTAGAGAAAAATTTTCAAGGGAAAAGTTATATGGGTTTAAAAAAGGCACATTCTAAAAATATATTAATATAAAATAATAGGTATTTTCTTAACTAGTGTATTAAGTAGCATTTTATCAACGCAAAGAATATCAGCTGATATTCTTAAGTGGATAAAATCACTTAATACACGAGTTGAGAATTTAATTTTATCCAACACCTTTTATTTTTAAATAAAAATCTATAATTTTGCGAAAAATTATGTCAAAAATATTAAGATTAAGTTTTCTTAATACTAACATAATAGGTAGCCATGGCCTAAGTATGCCTATTAAAAATAAACAATTGCTAGTTTTACATTTCTTACAAACGTCAAAATGGACGCGGTGGTGACAGAATTTTTAATAAAAACATTATTTTATTCAAAAACTAAAGAATAATTTGGGGTTTTCTTTAATTTTTATGGTTTAGTTAACGTGCTTCTATTTATAGAATAGTTATAATACTTAATTAATAGGATATGTAACTAATTTTGGGTGAGATCAAAAGCTGTAAGTAAAAGAGTGGGTGAAAAATTTTTTAGCCACTAGTGGAAAAAAACTCACTTTTGACATTTAAAATAGTGCTCAAAACAAATGTTTCTGTGAAGGTGTTGGATAAAGGTATTTTTATGACAAGTAAGATGACATAATAAAAAATATACCATTCCATTAAAAAAAATTAAGTCAGATGTTACCCACTCCAGGAGGACCATCCTGTATATTTCAAAATATTTGTAGAATGTGCCTTTTTTAAAACGATACAACTTTTCCCTTTAAAGTTTTTCTCTAAAGTGGATACTTTACTATATATCGACCTAGTTGGCTTCGTTCAGACATCCTGTATATTAACGTTGGTATGGTTCTGGTAACTGTAACAACCGTTGAATGTTTACTAGACTTTCGTGGGGTTCCATATAAGCAACAACGTTTAGTATTTACTACGGTAACGAACTCTCAGTGTACATTAAAATATGCTAAATTTCCATTAGGTTTCAAAATTAATTACCATATAATTTAATAAATAACTAAAGGAAATTAAGCGAAAAATTGTATATACAACTGTATACGTAAATATGTATTATCTTCTAAAATTAGCAGGAACATCTGACTAACCAGAGATGCCATTCTTTAAATTTAAAAATCTGTCGGTTAGTTTCTACAGATCTTCTAGAATACCTAATAGTTATTTATAATCATTAATCGGAATAAATTCAGTTATGACTCATCAACGTTGAAAATAAACAGAGAAACATAGGCTTACGGAATAATTTTGCCGAATTATGAGGGAAATTTTTATAAAGGTCACTAAATCGAAACATTTGACGACTAATTTGTTACACACAACAATATTGAATATACATATTAACTATAAATATGTAAATATATCGGTGTTTTTCGAAGAAAATAAAAATGTAAATATTTAAAACCTCGCGTCAACGATAGAATCGATGCGGCGCCTATGCGAGCACTGGAAATTCGCCGATGAGTGTTTATAATACAAGAACGAAAAGTACTGTTCTTTAAAGTGATTATATTGCCAGGCGAGTTAAAATAGCAAAGTTGGCAACTGCTCTAAATAGTAGATTACAGGTCGACTCGGAAAATAGTACTTTTCCGAGACCATTATAGGTCGAGAAAAAGTAATATTTTATTCGCAACTATTTTTATTTAAAAATAAAGTACCTTACTATTTTTTTGCGACTTACAATGTTTAAATTCAAATGAAGAAAATAATATGATACCATAATACGTACTTTGTTTTTTAGTTCTTTTCATATTTACCACAAATCATTTTTCCTGCATTTTACAAGAAAAGCAGAATCATATAAAACTAAAGTTTCACGTACGCGTAACCCAAAAACCATTTGTTGATAGCTCACAAGGCACCGTTTATAACACCCAAAAAAACAACCACAAAAAACATTTGTTAATAGCTCACAAGGCACCGTTTATAACATTTATTATTCTTCTCGGCCTCAGAAGTAAAAAACATTGATTAAAACTGTACAATTTAAGTCCTTGAAACTAAATGTATTAGATTATATTCGTGTTTATCAGTAAAAATGCAGTTCAGCCATCTTGCTTCATGGTGGCGCCATCTAGCGGAAATTATTTATTTATGATGCAGACAGGTAATATTTAGTTTACAGGTCTAGACCTGTAATCACTTACTTCTCGAGCTTTATTAATACATGTAATGTATGTATTACATATACAGTTGTGAATAATAGTTATTTATGGTACTAGTGGGTAAAGTAAGATATTGCCCATGAGAAAATTAAATTGCGAGGCGTCAGCCAAGTAGGTCAATTTTCGAGAGGGCAATATCGGTTTACCCATGAGTGCCATACAAGGTTTTATCCAATAAAAAGCTTAGGAATTCATATTTTTATCAAAAATTTTAATGACATTTACAAGAAAATAATTTGACAAGTGACAGTTGAGTGGGTAAAATAAATAATTATCCACTCAATAAAGTAAAAGCCACGCGGGGGTTATTATTGAGTTTATCTATTTAAAATAAAGCTGGTAATTGTCTTATTATCTGTATGTATTGGATAAAACAGTTTTCGTCACTATCTTTTATTCGATTGGAATATAAAAGCACGAAAACTGTTTTACAATTACAATAACGTTCTCCGTAATCGGCCTATCATGAGAAACGCAGTTCAGCCATCTTACTTCATGGTGGCGCCATCTAGCGGATATTATTGATTTATGATGCAGACCAGTAATATTTAGTTTGCAGGTCTAGACCTGTAATCACGTACTTTTCGAGCTTTATTAATACATGTAATGTATGTATTACATATACAGTTGTGAAGAATAGTTATTTATGGTTCTAGTGGGTAAAGTATGATATTGCCCATGTGAAAATTAACCTGCGAGGCGTCAGCCAAGCAGGTTAAATTTCGAGAGGGCAATATCGATTTACCCATGAGTGCCATACAAGGTTTTATCCAATAAATAGGTTAGGAATTCATTTTTATTAAAAATTTTAATGACATTTACAATAAAATAATTTGACAAGTGACAGTTGAGTGGGTAAAATAAATAATTATCCACTCAATAAAGTAAAAGCCACGCGGGGGTTATTATTGAGCTTATCGATTTAAAATAAAGCTAGTAATTGTCTTTTCGTCACTATCTTTTATTCGATTGGAATATAAAAGCACTAAAACTGTTTTACAATTACAATAACGTTATCCGTAATCGGCCTAAAATCAGTATAGTATTTTTCGTTCTTTTACCATAAATATTTTATAAAAAAATGTAGATTACCTAGCTCACCTAGCCATATAATTCAAATAACAGGAGCCATATGTAAAAATTTCAGTCGCAAAACTAAATAAAAATTGTAAGGAAGCCATTACTAACATAATCACAATCGAATGTGGTTGGTGTGGTTTCTGATGCATGTATAATATACATTGTATATGCCTTATTAAAAATCAGGTCATGGAACGTTGAAAAAATAACAATGGAAGAATTTTGTGAACTGTTAAAAAATAGTACAACTTTGTATCTATAACACAGGCCCACAAAAATATTTTTTTATCTGAGTCTTGGATTCCAATATGATATTCCTTTGTACTTTTTTTCCTCTGAAACTGAATCTGCAACTGGTTTAACCCCTACATATCAGGATTTTGACATAAACTCAAAAAAACCCCGAAAAACTACTGAAACCGCTAAAATGATCTATGCCATACCACTGTCACCCCCCTATCCCCAAATTGCTAATTCTATAACCCCAAAATCCCCTAACACCATAACCTCAAAATCCCTTCACTTCGTAACCCCATATACTATATCCCCTTAAGCCCGTTTTCCTATTCTGTGGAGAAGTCCGGTTACCGAAATTATAACTCCAAACGTCAGAAAACCGCAGAATTATGTGGAGTAAGTTTTTTATTGTTGATTTTTTCATATTAGTCTAAAAGGGGGGTTAGCTAGTTAAAACATAATAACGATTTTATTTACTTTATTGGATAACAAGCATTCTGATGTATAATGAAGTAGATCTTGATTCATGACTTCACTCACAAAACTCTTATGATTTCGAGAACCGGACTTCTCCACAGAATAGGATGATGTGGTTAAGAGGTTATAATATATGGGGTTACGGAGTGAAAGGGTTAGGAGGTTATGGTATGATGGGATTTTAGGGGTATACAGTCACTTATTTATAACTATGTTCTACAAGAAAATTTCACGTAATTGTTCTGTTTTCCCGAACCAGATTTTTCTACTTAATGAGGTTACGGGGTTTTCAGGTTATGGAGTAATGGTATTCCGAGGTTAGGGGTTACGAAATTACGAATTTGGAGAAAGGGGGTGAAAGTGGTATGGAGTAGATGATTTTAGAGGTTTCAGTATTTTTTCGAGTGTTTTTTGAGGTTATGTCAAAATCCTAAGTGTAATAGTTTATTTCATATTTAACTTAGCAACAGCAAAAAATGTTAAAAAAAAAATAAAGAACAACATATTTAACAAAATAAAAGCTGTTTTATTCTAAAAATACCCATTTTAATAAAACCCAATTGTTAAAATTCGCCTAAAATAACGCTCTACCCCTTGCCCCCTAAAGGGTTAAAGAGTATTGAAGACAATAGGCACATAACTTATAAAATGCTTCTATCCTCGCACTTTTCTTAGTGTTAAATTCATAATAAGTTTTCTAAAATTCAATTAATTTTACAATTTATGGGAAATAAATAAATTGATATTGGTATCAATTATCTTTATATAAATGTGCCTAGGGACACCTATATTTAGCTGTCAAATAAATTGACGTCCCATACAACTTTAGAAACTAATTGAATTTATTATCAAATCGTTTATGTTATCACGTGCTTTGTAAATATCGGTAAATGCATATCTTCGTGTTACTTTCTCAATCTTTATCTTAAAAAAAATTGACTTTTGGTTCTTTGCACTATTCAATTATCTGCCAGATGAGTCATCAGTAATGAGTTATTAGTGATGAGACATTAGCCAGGGGCTGACCGTGAGAAAATCTTTTGTACAAGCCAAAGGAACTCAAGAGGAACTCTGGAGAAACTCTGAAGAACTCTGGAGGAACTCCGGAGGAACTCTGAGAAATTCGGAGGAACTCCAAGGAACTCCGAGGAATTCCGAGGAACTCCGTAGGAACTCCGAAGGAACTCTTAAAAAGTCTGTATTATTTAAGTCACACTTTTTTGCAGGGGTGCCATGTTTGGTAGAAACTATCAGGGACAAAGCTTTTTTTTTGAAGGTGCCTCCCTGGGCTGAGCCCCCTTAGATTTTTTTCTGGTTACGGCCTACGAGATTTCCCTGGCAGAACGACCGACAGATCAACCGACCGATAGGAAGACAAAAATTACCCCTTCCAGAGAGGAACTCTTAAGGAACACAGGAGGAACTCCCAAGGAACTCGTAGGAACTCCGAAGGAATTCTGGAGGAACTCCGAAGGAACTCAGAGGAACTCTGAAGAATTTTTTGCAAAAAGGAACTCTTTTGTACAAATTTCAGACGCGGTCAGCCCCTCGAACATTAGCGATGAGTCATCAGTGATGAATTAAACTTTAACTTTAGTTTACTATTCCAATGTAAAGGAAATCAAAACTTATTTTTTGTTTAGTCTATAAACTGATTTCATCCAATCCATAGAACAATTTACTAAAGTGAGTACCGTAAAACGGGGTGTATCGGATATACGAATATCCGTAGGTTAAAATTATTCTAACCTACAACTTCAGTCATTAGCACTATTCACTATGTTTATCAAGCAAATGAAAATAGCGGTACTTTGATTGTGCTAAAAATTGTGCTCAAAAGTGACCGTATTGAAAAATTAAGTACATTTATGATTTATATTTTGTAGAAATATTATATTAAGATAACTATTCATTGGCTGAAAATTTTCTTGGTACTGTTCGAGGTCTGAAATACTTTTTTTTTCTCTTGCTGTGTAAATTTTGAGTTTAGGTGGGGTGAATGGGAATAAAGGAATAAAAGAAAAAATCATTGAAAATAATAAAATTATCGTACAGAGCACTTAAATTAAAGAAGAATCAAGCTAAAAGAGTATTCAGATGAATTCACAAAAAAAAGTTATTGAGGACCGTGGACCTTTTGAAAGGCAAACAAAAATTTAGATTTTTTTTACCGCTGATATGTTCATGATTACTCAAAAATGGCATATGATAAAAAACAAGAGACTTGAAGCTTCAATATGCTTTTTTATCATTGCTCTACGACCATTTTTCGCTAAGTTTTTAAAAATCACCTCAAAATTTAGGATGTATTTTTTATGTTATATTTATATATTAATATGTGACCCAGCACAAAGAAACTCAGTTCGTGTGCCAAGTTTTTTTTTTTTCGGATTCCGCTTACGACGTAGGGGAGAGCTCGCTGCCGTTCGGTGACACCTCCCCCTTGCGTCGGAGATTTTCTACCGTGTGGATGACTATCATTCATTCCAAATTTTACGAAATATTTAGTATTTTTTCCTATTGTTTAGAATTTTAATCATTATGTGAACGTGAATCTAGATTAACGATTTTTTAAGTGTAACTATAAAAACGCATATTTTTACACTACTGAACCTGGACTTTTTTTAACAGTTTTTAACAAAAAGCATATTGAAAACCCGCTTTTTACGTGTATAATACACACACTGTGTTTGTGTAGTGTATTTCTTCCAGTACAATCTGTAATAATCATTATTCAGTTAATTTTTATCATATAAAATTACATTAGAGGCTAATAATTATGCGGGAAAATTCGCTGTTTTCATGTTTGCTGTCTGAATAATAACGACCGGGGCGATGCCCCTGGAGTAGTTATTTCTTTGACAGCAAATTTGAATGATAACTGTGGATTTTTCCCGTTTAATTCGAAGAATCATGTGTAATTCGAAAGATTATTTTTTAACGATTTATGTCAAACCAATTTTTATATTTTTTTCATCGCAAAATGATATAAATTCTTTTATCTTAATATTTTTACAGGCATATTCTTTAATTTGGTTTATTTAATTAATAAAAGTCAACCTATAAAAACTGTCATTACATTTTATAAAAAGAATATTTTTTGGTATTTTCTGGTAAATAATAAAGTAATAACAATAATTATAAATAGTAATATATTCATATTTAATTATTAATTAGTTTAAGGTATGAAATCTTATTATAAAACAGAATTATGAAAAACAAAATACTACAGCGATTCTCACTAGAATTTTCTACAGTAGAAAATTTCCGATATAACTGTAATATGATTGTACAGAAATAAACACGTGGTCAGAAATATTGTTAAATGACTGGTTGATAAAAACGTTAAAAAATAATCAGCATAAACATTGTAAAGAGTATATTAGGAAAAACAAATGATTATCGTGGCTAGTTTATTTATATAGGTTAACATATAGTTGAAACGGTACCTGCTCGTTTGAAAATGCTTACCTATCCGTTGATAGAGATGATAATTAAAAACAACTAAGCAGTTTATCTAAAATATTGCATAATAAATTTAAATTATTCAATCAATATAATTTAATAAGTAAATATATCATTTACCTAATTCAATAATTAAATTAACTATTCACGGTGTGTGGGAAATAACTTTTTTACAAAAAACAAATTCTGATTTTTTATCGTTTTTTAATATTTTGGCTCTACCAATTTATTTCAAGAGCAAACATAAATAATCTTTAATTGGGTTTTTTTAAAAAGGGTGTAAGTCCATAAAATCATAAAACTGCAAATGGTTAGTTTTTTGTATTTGACCTTAACCCCTTCTGCTCCATTGTATCCACGTATGGATTATTTTTTTAGGTACTTATATAGCTAAATTTACCACAATATTCACAGTTGGATATTCGTATACGGGATTTGATCTGGCATTATACCTATAATAGGGACCTATACCTTGAAAACTGGATGGAGCGGAAGGGGTTAAAAATTAAGTATTTAACCTAAACTAAACCGAGGTTAAAATTGTATTAAAATCGTGTTATTTATCGACTTACGCCTTAAAAAAAAACTTAATAAATATTTTAATTTGTTTTTTATCTCAAAATATTTAACCTAGCAGTAAAAAACATCGTAAAAAAAAAACACAAAAGTAAAAATTAAATAAAAATCGTGTGATTTTGTGGACTTTAAGGGTATTTAATCTAAACAAAGGTTAACATTTAAAAAATATCCTAAAAATACACAGAAACAAAAAAAAATTAAAATCCTGTGATATTACGGACTTTTTAACGCCTTTCTTAAAAGACCTAAAGATCGATTATTTTGTTTTTGGTCTTATAAGCCCTAAACTATTAAAAAACGATGAAAAATCGGCCGTTATTATTATTATTATTATTATTAAAGTTCCCGCACACCGTGTTAACAGAAATACATCAAATTTAAAAAGTGACTATTTTGACGTCCGACGTCACGTGACCTAATTCTTTGGACTTTTTGTTTTTGGTTGTTTGTTTTTTTTGGGGGGGAGGGAGGGCATAGCCCCCCCCCCTCATTTTAACGAGGAGAATACAATTATAACAAAAAATATAACTTAAAAGCTTTAAAAACCCTAAAAATCGGCCCAAAAAATACTGTATTGTTAAATGACTGGTTGATAAAAACGTTAAAAAATAATCAGCATAAACATTGTAAAGAGTATATTAGGAAAAACAAATGATTATCGCGGCTAGTTTATTTATATACGTTAACATATAGTTGAAACGGTACCTGCTCGTTTGAAAATGCTTACCTATCCGTTGATAGAGATGATAATTAAAAACAACTAAGCAGTTTATCTAAAATATTGCATAATAAATTTAAATTATTCAATCAATTTAATTTAATAAGTAAATATATCATTTACCTAATTCAATAATTAAATTAACTATTCACGGTGTGTGGGAAATAACTTTTTTACAAAAATCAAATTCTGATTTTTCATCGTTTTTTAATATTTTGGCTCTACCAATTTATTTCAAGAGCAAAAATAAATAATCTTTAGTTGGTTTTTTTTTAAAAAGGGTGTAAGTCCATAAAATCATAAAACCGCAAATGGTTAGTTTTTTGTATTTGACCTTAACCCCTTCTGCTCCATTGTATCCACGTATGGATTATTTTTTTAGGTACTTGCATAGCTAAATTTACCACAATATTCACAGTTGGATATTCGTATACGGTATTTAACCTAAACTAAACCGAGGTTAAAATTGTGTTAAAATCGTGTTATTTTATCGACTTAGGCGTTTAAAAAAAAACTCAATAAATATTTTATTTTGGTTTTTATCTCAAGATGAAGTATTTAACCTAGGCTAAAGGTTACACAGTAAAGAACATCGTAAAAAAACACAAAAGTAAAAATTAAATAAAAACCCTGTGATTTTGTGGACTTTTTTATGTGTATTTAATCTAAACTAAGGTTAACATTTAAAAAATATCCTAAAAAATACACAGAAAAAAATATTAAAATCCTGTAATATTATGGACTTTTAATAAAAACCCAACGAACGATTATTTGGTTTTTGGTCTTAAAAGACCTAAAGAACGATTATTTTGTTTTTGGTCTTATAGGACCTAAACTATAAAAAACGATGAAAAAAACGATTTTTTTTTTGTAAAAATGTGTGTGGGAAACACCGTGTACTAACAGAAGTACATAAAATTGCAAAGTGTCTATTTTGACGTCCGACGTCACATGACCTAATTCTTTGGTTTGTTTTGGTTTTTCGTTGTTTGGTGTTTTTTTTTTTTAGGGAGCAAGGATGAGTTATTTGTTTTTTTTTTATAATTATCTAAGTAAACATTATTACATATCTAATTATCATAGAAACATTTTTATTGAAACAAATGGTGTTTGTTATTTTTTTTCTGTGTATTTTATATTGGGGTTAACGTTATTTTTTTTCCTCCTGGTTAACGGAGGGTTAATGTATCCAATGTGAATTTATCTGCTAGATAATTACTATAAAACAACAATGAAACACATAATTTAGGATTTAACGTTAGCTGACACTAATGGATTGTTTGCCCATTCAATAACACTAAACTAAGAATTTAACCAATAAAATGTCAGAATTATTTGACACATTTGATGTCATTATTCAAATTCTTACTAAGTTTAGTGTTAATGATTGTGTAACTCCAGCATTACACATTTATCAGACAAGGGAGTAGATATATTTTTTCTATGGGTGGGGGGGTAATACCAAGATCTTAGATATTTTTTACGGGATTAAAACTGAAATAAAGGAAAATTTATATTTTTTTTATAGGATAATGCAATAAAAAAACATATATTTTTGTCCTATGGGGGGTAATTACCCCCATTACCCCCCTCATCCTTGCTATCAGATAAATCTTAAGTAAGCATTGAAAAACTGACTCCCCAAAAAATGTCATCCGTCATTCTCTGCACCATAACTGCAAAATTAAATGTGGGAATCCCACAGAGGGATCCATTTCAAATTTTCAGGAAGATTAAGCGCCGTCCAGAGACTCGCATATCTAAACATAATATATACGATGTGATTGGCTTGATGTGCGGTCATGTGTCTTGTGGGCTTGTGCCTCTTGTAGCTTATAACGTTATATAATAAATCTTCAAACTAACTACCAGTAAATCTTATATGATTGTAACATATTTTACACTAAAAACTGCCTTTACTGCAGTGAATCCATGGATTTCAATGGTAATTTTTAATGAAAATTACTAATAATGGATATTATATATCTATCCTGGGTATACTTAGAACAATTTGTTTCTATTTATGAAAAATTAGGTACACAATTCATTACAAAATAAACTAAAAACTAAAAGCGGAAAGTTCCTTTTAAAACGTAGTTAGCGTGCCAGCAGTCATTCAGAATCACAACAAAACCCCATTGTTAAAATCTTATCAACTGAAACCATAAGTAACAATTACCTCCATTGATAGACAACTAAAAATACTCAGCAATGATTTACCCATCAAACGTTAAATAATCCGCAATTATTTCGCTTTATGACTGTTTCGTTAGGTTGGAGTTAAAAAATATGTTTTTTTAAGAACTTTACTATTTTGGACATGTTTTTATAAGAGAGCGACTGTCAGCACACAGTGTGTATGAGTAGCGCAGGTCCTGTTCGTACATACAGCCTCATTTTATTGTATTTAAGATAACCATTAACCGGAATAAATTCAGTTATGACTCATCAACGTTGAAAATAAACACAGAAACATAGGCTTACGGAATAATTTTGCCGCTTTAGGGGAAATTTTTATAAAGGTCACTAAATCGAAACATTTGACGACTAATTTGTTACACACAACAATATTGAATATACATATTAACTATAAATATGTAAATATATCGGTGTTTTTCGAAGAAAATAAAAATGTAAATATTTAAAACCTCGCGTCAACGAGAGAATCGACGCGGGGCCATCATCATCAATAGTTTGTTTGGGTCTTTAAGAGACAGGCGTAGCCTATGGCTCATTTATCTAAAAAAATATTTAATCTGATTTGAAAGTTGGGGCAGTGAGTCTATGCTCACTGATGCGAGTCGCATCTGTCATAATTTGAGGGGAGTGAGTCTCTGCTCACTGATGCGAGTTGCATCTGTCATAATTTGGCGCTGTGGAGTGGGTGGGAGGGGGATGGGGAGGGATGGGATAGGGAGAGGAGGGATGTGCGGGAGGAGTGAGACTATCTCACTGATGCTGGGAATGCATCTGTCCTGTATTAGTGGGTACCATTACTGGTTGAGGACGTTTTTGATCTTTTTGTGAGTGTTGTGTATTTCATGATCGTAATCTAGAAAGTTTGAAATGAGGGGGTTTGGGTGATCTAAATTGTCTTGTATAAAAGACGTGCTGTAGCGGATGATTTCCGTTTTTAGGAGGGGCATTTCGAGATCTCTGTGTATCTGGTTGTTCCTCATGAACCAGGGGGCATCGAGGCATATTCTGAGTGCCTTGTTTTGGAAGGCCTGAAGTTTTGCTGAGAGCGCTTTGTTAAGGGTGATTTTGTTCCAGGCTGGGGCTCCGTAAAGAAGTACCGGCTTTAGGGTTTGGTTGTAAAGAAGAAGTTTGTTTTTAATGGATAGGGGACTCTTTCTACCAATTAAGGGGTAGAGTTTGGAGAGGCGGCAATTTGCTATTTGGAGGGTGTTTTTGACGTGCTGATCCCACGTCAAGATAACTTTTGCGTCAGACATATATTTTCTGTTTAAATGGGTTTACGCCAATGAACTAGAGAAGTGGGGGAACAGGTTTCCAATACAAATTAGTAGTGACAGTACGTTATCAGCCATTAACCGCATTCTTTGCCTTAGGGGGTTCAAACTTTTCACACTAGGTGGTGCGATTTGGTAACTTTATAGAAATTTTTATGGTAAATAAAGCATGGTGTTTTAAGCACCAGAGATAAGTTCGTCTCTGAAAGCACATTGGCCAATCCTAAGATGAAAATTCCTTATAAAGTTACCAAATCTCACCACCTACTGTGAAAAATTTGAACCCCCTAAGGCAAAGAATGCGATTAATAGCTGCCATTCATATTAGCCACTCGTTCAGACACCATTCCTGTTCCCCCACTTCTCTAGTTCATTGGTTTACGCTCTCGATTTAAAACTGAAAACACCAAACCAGAGAACATTTTTCTTAAAGCTAAGCACAGGAAAATTAAAAGGGATAGAGGGTTAGTCTACTCCCGTATTTTTGTACACCTACGTACAAGTACTTTAAGTATTTCAAAAACACCAAACCAGAGAATATTTTTCTTAAATCTAAGCACAGGAAAATTAAAAGGGATCGAGGGTTAGTCTACTCCCGAATTTTTGTACACCTACGTACAAGTACTTTAAGTATTTCGAAAACAACAAACCAGAGAATATTTTCCTTAAATCTAAGCACAGGAAAATTAAAAGGGATCGAGGGTTAGTCTACTCCCGAATTTTTGTACACCTACGTACAAGTACTTTAAGTATTTTGAAGTACATCGAAGTACATAATATATAAGAATAAACTAATAATTCTCTATTATACTTCAAGAACTTTAAATGTACTGTGAGTACTTCAAATTCATCGTAAAATATTTTATGATTGTTATACCAATATATTAAATAACTATAAACATTAGATCTATAAATTATTTTGTTTAGCTCTTAAGAAATTAAAATTATATTTTAGTCTCATAAGCCCGACACCAAATGGTACCGTGGGTTAACGGATAACTAACTTTAGTCTCATAACAAGAGGATAAAATACAATGCCCAGTAAAAGAGCTCTCCCATTTTTCACCTCCGTTCGTAAAATGGATTTTTTATTATCAGATTCACTTTTAGCAACCTTAAAAATAAACCAATTTTCACGCCTCTTAGGGGGTGGAGTTAGAATTTTTTTATTATCAGATTTACTTTTAGAAACCTCAAAAATCCCAATACACAAATTTTCACGTAAACTACCCCCCTGCCCTCAGGGGTGGAATTTTTTTATTATCAGATTCTCTTTCAGCAAACTTAAAAACCCCAATATACCAATTTTCACAAAAACTATCCCCGCCCCTTTGGGGGTGGATTTAGAATTTTTTATTATCAGATTCACTTTCAGAAACCTCAAAAACCCCAATATACCAATTTTCATGAAAACTATCCCCCTACCCCACAGAATTTAGATTTTTTTATATTATCAGATTTACTTTCAGCAAACTCAAAAACCCCAATATACCTGTTTTCCTGAAAACTATATACCAGTTTTCAGGAAAACTACCCCCCCACTCAGAGGGTGAAATTAGAAAAAAAATATTATCAGCTTCATATCCGTCGACCCCAAAAACCTCTACATACCAATTTTGTCAAAAATATTGAAAATATTTAAAAATATTTACCCCCTCAGCCCTGCGGGGGTGGAGTTAGAAAAATTTTATTACTAGATTCAACTTCAGCAACCTTAAAAACCCCTATATAGCAATTTTCAAATTTTTGTAAAAAAAATGTATTTTTCCCCTTGCCGCACCCCAATGTTCACCAAAAACAATCCCGAGCGAGAACTTTTGGTAAGATACCTGTATGTCAAATTTCAAGTTTCTAGCTTAAAGCGTTCTTAAGTTATCGTGTTGATAAGATTTCCCGATCGACCTACCTACAATTTTTTTTTTACTCGAAATTGATTTATTTATTATTTACATAAAATGTCATAGAACGCAAAAATAAGCAAAAAAAAAAAATAGAAAATTTTTGCACGAATACAATTCTTGCCGAAAGGAAAGGAAAACAGCTTTAATATTGTTTGTGCAAGAACCCATAATTTTAACCCACTCTATTACTGATTGGTCTTTTCAGTAGATAACAACAATACTTCGTGATTTTAGCAACAATGGATCGAATTACTATTTAGCAACATTAACTGATACAATGCCGTATTTGTTGCCATTTTTGTGCTAAGCAGAATAGCATAATAAACCTAAGAATGAGCCAAGGATAATTAAAAATGTTGCTCATTAAATAATCTTGAAAACATGACTTATATAAATTGTTAATATTTTTAAATAATATTTAAATACAGGATGTTTGACAAGTCAGGAGGTTATGATACACAGAGAGTAATATTACAGAATCTGTTAAATGTGATATAAACAAATCTGTCACTAAAAGAGGTAATATTTTTTTAGACATGAATACATTTAAATATAAAAATATAACTAATTTGAAAAAAATCAATATATATATTTTTTTCAATTAACAAACTTATGTATAATTTAGTATAGAACTTGTACTATATGTCATTATTTTTAGTATTTTAAATATATACTTGTTATCTTTAAGATTCTTCAAAACTTAATACAAGAACATTTATTATTCAAACCAAGTACTTTTATGTGATTCAATTTTTGGTATTCAATTTTAATCAAGCTAGAGATTTGATTCATGTACTTAACTTACTTGCGGATATACAAACTTTTGAGGGACTTGAACTAAATAATACGTACATACCTGTTTTAAGTAATTATTTTTTTCTGTGTAAGGTTTATATTGTTAACACTTATAATAACTAACAATATTTCAACTAATATAAAAGAACGTTTACTTTTAGTTTCTGACGTTTCGTATCTATCACTATACCGGGTGTCCCAACTCTATTTACCCAACGATTTTCTCGAAAACTTAAAGAGATAATCAAATTCTGCCAAAACCATCTTAAATAAGACGACTCAAACTATCTTTTAGCGTATATTTGATACTTTCAGCTCTTAAAATGTGGGCAGGGGGGCATAGGGGACATTTTTTAAATGGAAAGGCGGGTCGTGTGATACATCATTTTAGTTTATTAAATTCTCCATTTAACTATATATTTTTTATTTTTTTTTAAACATTTTTTTTTGGGGTTTAAAATAGGGTTGAAAATCGGTATTTTTTTAAAAATTACTCTAAAAAAATGAAACAATTTTTTTAATGTTACTAATTTCATGATGAAAAAAAGTAAGTAATACTTTTAAACTAATTTTAATTGACATGAATAAAAATTTCCAAAAAAAAACTTAAAAAATCGCATTTTTTAGCACAAAAAATTAAAGAATACACAGTCCAATAGAGAATTTTATTTGCTTTAAAACAATGTATCACACGATCCCAATTTCCATTAAAAAAAAACTCCGCCAGTGGCCACATTTTGAGAGCTGAAAGTATCAAATATATGCTAAAAGATAGTTTAAGCTGTCTAATTTAAGATAGTTTTTGCAGAACTTGATTATCTCTTTTAGTTTTCGAGAAAATCGCTGGATAAATAGAGTTGGGACACCCGGTATACAGCGTTCTGTTATTGCATCAGGTGGGATTATACTGCAACATAATAATAATTTATTAGTTATTATTAATAATAAAACATAAATTTAAACTCTATACAATAATAACTAATAGTATAATATAAATTTAAACTCACCCTATACTTTTGACAAAAAAAAACTAATAAACACATTATATCGTATTTTGTTGTTGTTGTTTGTTTTACCTCGTACTAATTAAGCATCCCCTAAGTCCAGGACTTGTGTGGGAACCACCGGCTTATACTGACTTTCGAACCAGTTTCTAGGGAGTGTCCGTTTCACATATCGCCTTCGCCAAATTTAAATTATTAATTAACTGAAAAAGGCAAATCGGCGCCAGTGAGAATCGAACTCACGCTAGTAGACTTGCTATACATACGCGCTAGCCACTACGCTATGCCTTCCATATCGATCAGGACTTCCAAATTATTTAAAAGTAACGTGTGGACTCTTGTTTGACACATATGTCAAACATGGATGCTTGACTTATGGGTCAAATGCGCATGCTTGACTAATAACATTTTACAGTATATATATATATATATATATATATACTGTAAAATTAACATTTTACAGTATATATCCTGTAAATATTATTTTACACAATATAGAGGGTAAATTTTTGAAATAGTCTAGTGTACGTACACGTTACCACTGAATTCGCTTTAATCGGGGCGTTTTTTGTTGGTGTTCTGTGTTTTTTTAACCTACCTTCCCGTTCGTCGTAGCTTTCTTACCGTGTATCAAGGAGCGCTTATCCCGCATTTTGATAAACTGCGCAGGCGCACGCGCATGGGCTGACCGTTTTTCAACATATTATTTTAAATAAAAAACATTTTTTTACAAAAAAAGAAACACCAAACAGACGCCAAACCAACGTTAACGTAAACCAAGGCCCCCTCATTAAAAAAAAAGACCAAACAACAAAAAACCAAAACAAATTTCGTTCAAGGAGAGCTGCAATTAGGCGCTTGTCGTGTATCAGATTTTATATTTTATTTTCTAATTTATAATGTCTTATTAACGCAAACCGGTTATGATCCATAGTTAAAAATAAACACAGGAACATATCGCTTTTTAAATTTCGAAACATCATATCTTAAAAAAATCAATTTCCGGTTCCTTGCACTAATTACCTCTGTAAAGTTAAAATTTTACGAACTGACATCTGGCTGAAATGTTTAAAATGCAAGTTCGCCTATACATGCAAAATTTTACCTATTCTCTTTCCCGCGCCTCAGTTTCCAGGTACCAGTTAGTAAAATGTTAACATTACATGATGAATGATAACATATACAAACTCCAATTAACTATTCCAACTAGTTAATAAGTTAAGTTATACTTGAGTAATAAATTGGAATTTGTATAAGTTACCAGTCGTCATATACAGGGTTGATTACAAAATATTTTTTTTGAGATACGATGTTTCAAAATTGACATGGCGATATAGGTTTATGTGTCTATTTTTAACGTTCTTTCTATTTTGCGACTTTTATAAGCTCATAATCACACGCATTTTGCGTGTTCTTATAGGCCCATAAGAGGTCTCCACTTTTTTTTCTGTTGAGTTGGCAACATACAAAAGCCTATCTCTTGACGTTTTGCGTGCAAATGTCAATGTCGATTTAAAGTTTAATTTTTTACAAAATTTTGTGTTTGGGTTATTTTTTACCGTGTTAAAATTGTGGACTGGTTAATTGCAGTGAAAAAAATATATCAAAATATCATTTGTCCTTAGAATTTTAAACATAGTGTAAACTGTAATGCCAACCCAAAACAAAAATTCCTAAATCAGTCATTAATTTAAATGTAAGTTTTTTAAATTTTAGAGCAAAATAGAAAAAACTGTATAAAGCAGTCGTTTCATAACATGTTTTTAGAGCACAAGTACTTTAGAAAACTCGCCGCAAGCGGCTCGTTTTCTAAACTTGTACTCGTGCGCTAAAAACTTATGTTATGAAACTAGTACTTTAATATACTATATGACTCATAACCGTATAATCGCCTAGGTATGCTTATTTATGATTCCCGTGTGATAAAAACTGTGGTATTTACTATTATTTATATGTACATAGCTAAAGTTTACAATATAAGGTAAATAGATTTCCGAATAGGTAAAACATTGAATATGAAAATGTCAGCTAGAAAGATGGTAATTTGTTGGTAATTTTATAATTATCACCTGTCTATGCTAATGTAACAAAGAATGTCATAATTTCATAATAACAGGTAAGAAGAATTTAAAATATTTTAATTATTGGAGGTTATGTGAAAATTACTAAAGGGAATATATATATATTATTACTTTAATTATTCAATGGCATATAGATTAAATTTTGTATTATAATTATTATACTCCTCGTAGCTTTACAGAAAATGAGTATTTTTCGTTTACTTGGGCCCTAAAAATTAAAAAATAAGTCCAAAATACTGTAAATGAAAATATGGTAATTTCCCAGTAAATAAAGTAGGTCATATGTTACCAGCAAAGAAAGTGGTAAATTTAAATCAGTACTGTAAATTCACTGTTTTCTGTAAAAAGGTGAATTTTTACCTGTGATTTCACAGTAATTTAAGCACCGAATTTAATGAGTATTTCAAGCAGTATTACGGGCTATTGTAATTTTCGGGACTATCTGTAAAAGTGCCGGCTTTTTGGACCACATGCATGAATTTTAATGCAAAATTATTGTACCGCACTGTAAATGAAAATATGGTAATTTCACAGCAAAGAAAGTGGAAAATTTAAATCAGTACTGTAAATTTAATGTTATCTGTAAAAATGTGAATATTTATTTTGGTAATTTTACTTTAAAAATCTCCGTCCGTCTTACCCACGCGATAACTTAAGGAAGAACAATCCAATCGACTTCAAAGGGCACGAAGCTTATTGAAATTGAAAGTAATGCCCACAAAAATTAACAAGTTCTGAGGGTACCCATCTAAAAAAATTGAAAAAATTGAAGGAAAATTGCCAACAAAGTATTGTTTTCGGAACAGTCAGATACTTTGAGTTAATCTTAAAAATTTAGAAAATATGCATTAAAACAAAAAAGTTATAGATCTAAATCAAAACTGGAAAAGTCCAAAAAAAAGACTTGTAACTTCGAGGAGTATACTATAGAATGCAAAGCATTATATACTGGATTGGGTCAAAAAAACCGGTTGCTAGAAAATTCTCACCAAATATGAGCTCTTAATTTTGATAAAAGGTTCTCCGCTTTACAATTTTCCATTTTTTCCTCAGTATTAGAAACAAAAATTCATATCTCTTTGACAACTGTTCATTAAAAAGTATCTCTCCTCATATTCTTGTAGGAAATCGAACGCTCTACAAAAAAGGTCTCTTACAATTTTTTCGTAAACCTCACCGTTTAAAAGATATCAAAGGTCAATGTTTGATTATTTTAAGAGGCATTTCTGTTTTGCTTTTGAATTTTATAACTCGCTTACAAAAAATTGTTATGAGTTGCGCAATTCATAGTTTCACGAAAATTTATAAACAAATTTGAGTTTCTATCGTAAGAGTAACTCTTATAGAAGTTTCCCTTTCGAAAATTTATTTGAAACTTTTTTATTTTAATAATATTTTCATAAAATTTATTTTTATAATAACTTATTATTTTATTATTATTTTTTTCAAAATTTAATAAATTATTGACTCTGAGTTAGAAATAATGCACTTATTTTTTTTCAATATAACCAAACATACGTAGGTCTAAAAAAAACGAGACAAATAGTTTAAAACATTTCCTTTTTGATAGGAACTCAAATTTGTATAAATTTTCGTGAAACTCATAAATTAAATTGAAATTTTTCGAATTATTCATCGAAAACTATTAAAATTAGTAAGCATTGAAGTGTGACGATGAATATATTTTAAACGCTTAATTTAATCGACAAATCATAAGAGACCATTTTTGTAGAGCAGTTAATTTCCTACAAAACTATGAATTGCGCAAATCATAACAATTTTTTGTAAGCGAGTTATAACATTCAAAAGCAAAACAGAAATGCCTCTTAAAATAATCAAACTTTAACCTTTGATACCTTTTAAACGGTGAGGTTTACGAAAAAATTGTAAGAGACCTTTTTTGTAGAGCGTTCGATTTCCTACAAGAATATGAGATACTTTTTAACTTAACAGTTGTCAAAGATATGAATTTTTGTTTCTAATACTGAGGAGAAAATGGAAAACTGTAAAGCGGAGAACCTTTTTATCAAAATTAAGAGCTCATATTTGGTGATAATTCTCTAAAGGTGTCTAGCAACCGATTTTTCAGAGTATAAAGTAAAAAAAAAATAGTCGGTCTTTTTGACTCACCCTATTATATACCTTCACAGCTTGTTTTACCCATAGGTGCTATGTATTAGAATCTAAATATAGTATTGATCACAATTTAATTATCTTTACTATATAATTAATTTTTTATCCTACAGCTCTTATTAATAAGAAAATTTGCATAATATAAATAGGAAAATTAAATTATCTAAGTACGGCAATTAATTTTCGATTTTAAATTAATATAGTATATTAAAGTACTAGTTTCGTAACATACGTTTTTAACGCACGAGTACAAGTTTAGAAAACGAGCCGCTTGCTGTGAGTTTTCTAAAGTACTAGTGCGCTAAAAAAGTGTTATGAAACGAGTGCTTTATACAATTTTTTCTATTTTGCTCTAAAATTTTAAAAAACTTACATTTAAATTGATGACTGATTTAGGGATTTTTGTTTCGAATTGGCATTACAGTTTTCGCCATGTTTAAAATTCTAAGAACGAATACTATTTTTATATATTTTATAGTTATTTCTTCTCTTTTCCACTGCAAGTAACCAAGCCACAATTTTAACACGGTAAAACATAACCTAAACACAAAATGTTGTAGAAAATTAAACTTTAAACCGACGTTCACAATTGCACGACAAACGACAAGAGATAGACTTTTGTCTGTTGCCAACCCAAAAGAAAAAAAAGTAGAGACCTCTTATGGGCCTATAAGAACACGCAAAATGAGTGTGATTATGAGCTTATAAGAGTCGCAAAATAGAAAAACATTTTATAATACTAAGTAACTGTTTTAACAAGTCTTGTTAAAACATCCAAATTTACCAAAGATGCGCATTCTCGAGGTCGAGTTGTTAAACAATTGAAATCGCCGGGGCGATACGGCGCTCTGTATCTATGAAACAAGTGTATTCTAGATATTTCTATCTCTTTAAAATTTATGCAACTCTTTTTTTTTCGGGACGGACAACTACCGGAGTTGCATAAATTTTTCTGGCCAATCAGGGGGAAATGACTCGAGTTTCAACAGGTTTGATGGTTCCTCCGATTTCACCAACAGCCGCTTTTCCATGACACGCTGCGAAACAATTGCAATCTCTCTCTCTCTCTCTCTCTCTCTCTCTCTCTCTCTCTCTCTCTCTCTCTCTCTCTCTCTCACTCTCTCTCTCTCTCTCTCTAGCATACTAACTAAAAAAAAAATAATTATTATACAGGGCGATTTTAATTATCCACAAAATAATAAAATCGTATATCTAAATTTAAATAACTATTGGACAAAGAGCTTTAAAATGATGTATACGTGCCCCATTTTTATCTAAAATATAATATACCATTTATAATTATAAAAAAATGATTACTGAATTAAATTCACTGATATGTTTACAAAATGATAACCATTTAATAAGATACACGCCTTTCTTAAATTTTACAAATTTTAAATAAGTAAATTGATCATCAAAAAATCAGTAAATAAAGTTTTAAAATATCTCAACTTTAAAGCTAGACCACGAGTTTTCATTAATTATTTAAAGCTGGTATTTTAGGAATTAATTAGTCAGACCTTAAAGAATATATTTAAGTAAAAATTAGTACCTATTTTACATTTTAATTTCTTCCAATAAAATCCCCCTTGTTTTAAAAATCGTTCCCTGTGGGACGGTGTTTTCGGTAAAACTCAACTATTATATTCGGCTATAATAGCCAAACGTTTATTTTTGTGATATTTCGTTTACAATTGTTTGCATTTATTAAAATCGTATAATCCATATTTCGGCCTAATGCGAAACCACTGGTTAAGCGATATACAGCCTGTTCCAGAACTCGCTTACCGAAATTTAAGGGTATATTAAAAACCCTCTGGAAAATATGAAAAAAATTTCAAAAAAAATCCATCTTCGTTCAATTCAAAAATAAGAACGCTTTAAGTGGACCAATACTGTTGCTGATTATAAATTACCATTAAAGGTTGAATTTGTAGCTATGGAAGCAAATTTAATTATTGCAGGTACATATTCTGTAGGTTGACATGGTGATTAATGTGACATAAATATTTATTAATGTCATAAAAAAATATAAAAACTTTCATGATGTTTACTTCAGAAGAGTATTGCGAAATGCTAATTTTATATGGCGAGTGTGGCCGGAGTGCTTCAGCTACATCTGTAGAATATTCTATTCGTTTTCCCAATAGAGAACATCCTAGCAGAAATGTTATTTTAAGATTGGTGCAAAGGGCAAGAAATTCTGGAAATTTAACTCCAAACAAAAAGAGATTGGAGGCGCTCCGCGAACTGCAAATGATAATGAAGAAGCTGTCATTCAGGCTTTTGAAGAAGAACCTGAAACAAGCCTTAGTATCGTGGCTAGAAATCTTGATGTCTAAGACCTCTGTTCAACGAATTCTAAAAGATGAAAAAATGCATCCCTTTCATTACACTCGAGTACAATGCTTGACACCGGAGGACTATCCTTTACGAGTCGAATTTTGCACATGGCTGTTGCAGAAACATCAAGAAAATTAAAACTTTTGTAAAAAGCATTCTTTTTACGGATGAGTCTGGGTTTCAAAGAGATGTTTTTTTTTAATTCAAGGAATTCTCATGTTTGGGGACAGGAAAATCCCCATGCCTTCAGGCAAGGAAATCCCCAATGAAGGTTTTCCTTGAATATTTGGGCCGGAATATTGGGAGATGCTATAGTAAGTTATTTTGAGAAATAAACCACCATAAAATGCTTAAAATATTTGTTTTTAGGTTGGACCCCATGAGTTTCTTGGCAGATTGAATGGCGAAACCTACACTAACTTCTTAAAGGATGAAGTGGAAAATCTTATTAATGACATCCCACTTGAAAGGTTGGCAAATGTGGATAACATCTGATTTCAACATGATGGCTGTCCAGTGCATTTCTCAGAAACGGCAAGAAGCCAACTCGACATCAGTTTTCCAAACAGTTAGATAGGCCGTGGGGGTCCCAGAAGGTGGCCTCCTAGATCGCCTGATCTCACTCCAATGGACTTCTTTTTATGTGGCCATGTAAAAAATTTAGTGTATAGAAATATGCCAGACACTGTAGAAGAACTAGGAGACCGAATACATGAAGCGCTTGAGTCAGTAACTCCAAATATGATTATTAATGCCAGGAGAAGTCTGTTAAAAAGACCTGCTTTATGTGTTCAAGTTGGTGGAGGTCATTTTGAACATATTCTTTAGCATGCTTCATACATTGAACGCGAGTTTGCTAAAAATAATGCGTTTCTTCATCTTTTAGAGTTCATTAAACACAGGACAGACATATCAAGATTTCTTGCCACGATACTAATGCTTGTTCCAGATTATTCTTCAAAAGTTCAAATGACAGCTTCTTTATTATCAACAGTTTTTGCATTTCGCGAAGTGTCTCCAACCACTTTTCTGTTTGCGTTTAAACTTCCAAAATTCCTTGCCCTCTGCACCAATCTTAAAATTACATTCTAGCTAGAATGTTCTCTTTTCGGAACACCGATAAAAATTTTTCCTATGTTCATTACTTTGAAATAAATAAATAAAATTCAGTTATTGTATTTTTATTTTATTAATTTGTATTAAGAATTTATAGCCAGTAAATCAATTAAAAGATCTGAGTTTCTAATAAAAAAAACACTACATTCAGCGCGCTATATGGAGTTGCAGCGGCAGTTTGTTGCTGCCGTCTAAGACGGGTATCATAAAACCACCGCCGGATGGAGTGACCCTATAAAAATAGAATATTTGATAGCCTCTGTCGGTTTTGTCAAAATATAATAACCTAAAAAGATTCTAAAGTTAAAAGTCTTAAACAATGCACGAGTCAACCATTAAAATGCAACCATAGTTACTAATAAGTAGGGAAAAACTAATTTTTAGGTAATTTAACATCAGCAACAGGATTGGTCAGATTAAATAGCTTCCTTTTTAATTGGTATTGAAGATGGATTTTTTTAAATGGAAAGGTTGGTCGTGTGATACATCATTTTAAAGCTTATAAAATTCTCCATTTAACTGTATATTTTTTATTTTTTTTAACATTTTTTTTTTGGGTTTAAAATAGGGTTGAAAATGGGTATTTTTGTCAAAATTTCTTTAAAAAATCCAAACAATTTTTTAAAAATGCCTAATTTCATAATGAAAAAAAGTAAATTATAGTTTTAAACTAATTTTAGTTGACATAAATAAAAATTAACAAAAAAAAACTTAAAAATTATTTTTTTTAGCACAAAAAACTGAAAAATCAACACCTTAAAAAACATGTTTAAAAATTTTTAAAATATATGGTTATATAGAGAATTTTAAAGGCTTTAAAATGATGTATCACACGACCCCCCTTTCCATTAAAAAAAATCCCCCCATGCCCCCCTGCCCACATTTTAAGAGACAAAAGTATCAAATATATGCTTAAAGATAGTTTAAGTTGTCTTATTTAAGAGTTCTAAATTTTAAATCGATATCTCAACTCGTTCAAAATTTAAAAAAGGGGGTGTGACTTTTGGACCGCACTGTATATACACTATATGTGCAGCTTCAAATCCAGTATCCTAAGTATAAGTGTCAAACAATGGATTTGGCGGCGTATAGAAACTGAATTAAACCGTGTACTACCGGTGGCGCACATCGGCTCTCAGGCTAGATGTCCGTGTACCACCGGTGGCCCACGTCGATCCAAACGTGGTAAAATTTGAACCCCGTATGTTTTAAATAATTGATGAACATATATGAATTCTGTAATTTATTTTTTTATGTCTAATTATATTAATTTATGCTAATTGTCAATATTAAAATCTATACTACTAATTTTATGGATATTAAAGTATTACATACCATATGTTGTTTTAAAGACATGTCTATTAAATAAATATAATACATAAATACTTACAGCAACTAGATATTTATATTACTCACAGAGGAGGCTATTAAATTTATAATGAGGCATAAATTATATTTTTGTATATTAAAAACTACTTTATATACGAATAAAATAGATTAATTAATTAACATGAATTTTAAAAATGCAATTTTAAATTTAACCTTCAGTTGTCTCTATTTCACAGAGATTTCTCATAATGTATGAGTCATAATGCAAATAGCTTTGTTTTGGTTTAAAGTTCTAAACCATTCGATTCAGTCATGCGCAAAAGAGATTTAAATTTTAATTACTTGATATCTCAAATTTGAAGCTCTATTGGTCAGGACTGATTAGGACGGTTTAGAATAGAATAGAATATAATTTTATTGTCAGTTAAATTTACCTAAGAAAATTATAGGCAGTCGTTATTCTGGAACACCCTGTATAAAAATGTAAAAACATGTTTAATTTTCATAAGTTATCTTCACATTGTAAAATTACGATTTTTTTCTTTTGTGACTCATCCTGTAATTGATCATGTACTGCTGAATGTAATAAATAAATAAATAAATAAAAAATTACACAAAGTTAAATTACATAAATAAAACTGCAGAATTAAAATTCAAAATTGCCCTGTAAATTCAGTCTTTGAATAGATTGTATTTGCTAAAAAGAAGCATTTAAGTTTTATCTTACAGTAATGAAACGTTAAGGTTTTAATTCAAGCAAGTAGCTTATTATTAGCCTTAAGGAAACGTTCAAGTATTACGTAATGCAAATTGTACCAAAATTTATACACTTCATTCCCCGGTTCTTGCGTTATTATAGATTATAGAGATTTTGGCTACCCCTCCTGATAGGGGGTGTATTAGGGGTGGTAGCCAAAATATGAAATCTCTACAGCTTTGAATAACCTGAGAAGGGAGGTATGAAGTGTATGAATTTTGGTACATTTTGCGTTACGTAATACTTGAACTTTCCCTAATTCCCAAATACTTAGTGCCGTCTATGGTTTGTTTCGTTAAGCAAGATAGTAAATTAAAAATCGCACAGTGCACATTTTCAAAACGGATCGAATATTGGATGTGCGAATATACTGCGTAGTTTATTTTATAAAACATATCTATATTTCATACACAAACATATACTATTCAAACCTGTTCTAAAAATATTTACTGTGCGATTTTTAATTTGCTTAAAAAAACAGACCATAGTAGCAAAATTATTTAGGTCCCCGTTTTCCTAAAATGTTTTTTTTTATACACAAAAATTAGAAGGTTGTGAATAATCAGAGTATACCGCATATTTAGTTCTGTACGTACAATTATTTTTTTTTGTATTTTTAAAATTCTATAAAAGGTTAAAGAAGTTTTTTAGAAACATTTTTTTTGTTTTGTTTAAGAACTTCAATTTATTATTTATTTTTTGTTAAACGGTGTTGATTGGTGGGTTTCTTAAGAAGTAAAACTTGATTGGTAATTAAAAATACATTAAAAATTATAAAATTAAAATTTATTTAGGGTTATTTGTGATAAACACTCAGAAATGAAGCAAATAAAAACTTTATTGCATTAAATTATATACTCACTCCCTGAGTGAGTATTCTCCTGTTGAAGAATGTCCAGTGTACTCACTGTCCAGTGTATTTTGTTTGTTGATGTAATGTTTTTGTTTACTTTGTTTGTTTTAATGCATATTTAATAATTTAGCCCTAAAGAAGCCTTAATATTAGGTGAAACGTTCGCATGATTATGTAATGCAATAAAGTTTTTATTTGCTTCATTTCCCAATGTTTATCACAAATAACCCTAAATAAATTTCAAAAAGCATCCTGTAGGAAATATTATTATAAAAATTTATCTAAACTTTTAAACGATTTGTGAAGATTTATCATTGCTTATATTTTCTAGTTGTAGGTGGACTTTTCTCCAATTTTAATCCCTACATTGACTGGCCTATTTTAAGAGGCAGCATCAGAAGAACCGCAGTTCCCTTGGAACACATTTCCGGACAAACCTCTACAGAAACTTTTTTTTAAGTTTTTTTAATGTATCCCTTAAATTTTCTAACCCATTTATAAATTACCCTGTATAGAGCTGCGATGTGCACAATGTAAGTAGAAACCTTTTAACAGCTTTTTTTTCACTACTAGCTTTAGAACATACCATTATTTATTATGTTTTCAGACTTAAAAATCAATTTTCTTCACTTATAATAATTTTTTCTCTCCTACTAGTAATATATTTTATACACATTTGATATCTTCCACTTGATTTTCCTTGAACTGCAAAGACATGTCATTGCTTATAATTTTTAATGGACAAAATGCAAAAATATTTTGCCATTGAATAAAAAATGAGCATGGCAAATATTATAAATGATAAATTATAATAGAATAATAACATATTATTAAGTAAATAAACAACTTATCAATGTTTTCACACATTTTAAAAATATCAAAATGCCACCCACTGGAACTGTCAAGTTTCAGTGAATAAATCAGTTTATTCCTTTGTTTTCAGAAATGGCGATTTCAAAGGCTACTTGTTTTTGTGCAAACATTTTAGTTTATTATTGATATAAAAATGTTAAATAATAAGAATAAATGCGTTAATAGTGAAAAAAATAATATATAAACCACGGTAATATATAGCCTAAATCGCTCGGCTATAAAAAATATCTTTTCTACCTTCGTATGTAATTACTATTAAGCTGTTAAAAACACGAGTCTTTACATAGATGTTTTTTAAACTAGGTTCATCATGTTACTTCTGCATCTCTTCTATTAAAAAAAAAGTATAAATTATCCCATTCCGATATTTATTTATATTAATTTAAATTAAGAATAATAAATAATATTTCTAAGAGAAGAAAATTATGCTCATATTATACAGAATTTAAAATTTCAAATTAGAATGTCTAGCTCATAAATATGACACTTACATAGTTAAATATGTACAAATGAATATCATAAATTCTTCCAGAGTTTCTAACTTTTAGAATAAATCATAGGTTAAGTTGCAATAAGCATAATTGTATGCTTAAAGTAACATTGTTCCATTGAGTCGCAAATTGAAATTGTTTCATATGAATTACAGTTTCAAAATTATAATAACTATATAGTATATTTTTTATTTAT
Organism: Brachypterus glaber; assembly: GCA_958510825.1. Lineage (NCBI taxonomy): Eukaryota > Metazoa > Arthropoda > Insecta > Coleoptera > Kateretidae > Brachypterus > Brachypterus glaber. Next base: position 25,227,634 of record OY294045.1, on the reverse strand, counting down.
TTATTTATTTATTGTTACATCCAACAGTAAAAACCAATTAAAGGATGAGTCAAACAACAAGATACAGAATTATAAAAAAAAAATAATAACAATCAAACTAGTAGAGTACAGAATATTAGTCCAAATTTAATTGGCGAAAGACAAATTTAATGCGGCTGTTACTGCAGGAGAATATATCAACATCAGTTTGAATCTTATGATAGTTTTTGCACATAGTGTAAATCGGTGAAAATGTTAGTAAGTTGGTTCTAGGCTTCGACAAATAAAATTACAATCTTAGATCCAGTATCGGTGCGAGGCAGGGGTTCAGGGGGCCACACTTCTTCAATGCTGCTCTACATACAGAAAAATATTATCTTAAATCAAGAATGTGTGATTTGGATATAACGAAAAAAATATTTTCTATTTTAAAGCAAAATTTTGCTTTAAATGTGAAAGGATAAGAATATGGTATGCTTGAAAGAAAAATATATTCTCAAATATGAAGTGGTATGCTTAAAAGAAGAATATGTTCTTTTAAAAGAAGAATATATTCTCTTAAAAGAAGAATATATTCTCTTTGTTATATCCATATCACATATTCTTAATTTAATATAATGTTTTTCTGTGTAAGTTTTTCTAAGGATCCAGTTATTTATTGGAAGATTTAGTTTATCTCCTAAAAAAAGTACCAGAGAGACTGCTCTTTTTGCAAGACACTTTTTTATATTTTAAGTTTTGTTGCACACCCGCTACCCATATTTTTCTCCTCGTTAGATCATAAATAAAATATCTAGATGGTGTAGCCGAAGTAGATAAATCAGTATTTATTTTTTACTGATTTTTTATTAAAGTCTTAAAACATTGAACGCCATAATATTATATCATCCAATTTAATACTGTATTTAGTTTTGGCTTGCCAACCCCGCTCACTTCGTCCTTGTATCATAAACTACTAATTTGTTGCATTTTAGTTTTTTAAACGTCGAAAAAGTGTGAGAAAAGTAGGTGTTAAAAAAATGTCTACCCCTCTATACTGCCCTCCTAAACAGGAACGAGACATGTACACCTGACACATACGGTTTTCGAGGTTAGCATTATTTTACTACAAAGAATAAAGGTATGTACCAGTCCTAAGGAAATCTGTGGTAAGTGCATCGAAGATGTTACTTGCCGCGTTCTTTCTATGTAAAATTTTGTTTTGAAAAGAGAAACAAGATAAAATAAAAGAAAGCAAAATTAGGGGTACAGATAAAATTAATAGATAGATAGATACATTTATTGTTTCTAAAGAAATATACATTTCTTATAAGAAGACAAAATTAATATTATTATAAAATATTGATCAATCAACAAATAAAAATAATAATAAATAAAAAATATATATTGTTTAATACTATTGTTACTACTATGGTTTAATAGTATAGGTACTACTAGTATCTACTAGTAGATAGATCTGTTTAAATATAATTAAATAATAATATAATATAAAAACTGCTGCCAACAAAATAATACTTTCCCTTATAGGCATAGGTTTATTAAAATCAAAAACGAAAAAAAAAAATTGAAAAAAATTTTAAAAAATTTAAGAAAATTTCGTTTTTCAAAAAAAGTTCTTTAAAAAAAATATATATTTTTTTTGAAAATTATTTTTTTTAATTATTTTTTTTAAGTATTTGGGAATATGCAATATACAATTTACTTTGAATAGTATATAATGGAATGCATAGCACAGCTTGTTATATATTATAAGGTATCAAAAATTTATATTGTTGCAGAAAATTATAACAAATATTTTATGTTTTTATTTCAAAAAATTAGTTGCACGCATAAAAGAATTATACGTTCAATTAAATTTTATTTTAAATATAGATAGCAGAAATTAACAGATTTTTTAAATACCAAAAAGCATAAATATAGTTAGTTTAGATATTATTTCGTTTATTAAAAAATTTAAATCCATGCAAAACTTTTACATAGAAAGAACGCTGCAAGTAACTTCTTCGGTGTACTTACCGCAGATTTCCTTAGGATTGGTACTTACCGTTATTCTCCATAGTAAAATAATACTAACCTCGAAAACCATATGTGTCAGGTGTTTATTCTTTTTTAGGAGGGCAGTATATAGACAGGTCCAGGCAACGGTGTACAAGAAATTCGCGGATGAAATTGCGTTACTTGAAATTCATTGCGCGAGGCACATAGATTTTGTAAAATATTGAATTCGTATTAACCGACTTACCAAACCCCAATGTACCAAATGTTATCACTGAATCAGTAATAACATTGATAACTTCTCAGGTTAATAAAAAACTGTAAATATGTATGATTCTATCACCTTAATTGAAAAAATATAAGTGGTTCTAAGGGGGCAGACAGAATTTTTTAAATATTAAATTCGTTTTTAGCGAGACGAAAAATCACAAGTACCAATTTTTTCAGGTTACATAAAAAATATATAAAAAGGGGTGGTTCTAGCCCATTAAGGGGTACGGATAGAATTTTAAATATTAAATTCATTTTCAGCGAGTCTCAAAACCCCCAAATACCAATTTTTGTAAATATTAAACAAACTGATCCAAAACTTATTCTTCTTGTACACCGTTGCCTGGACATGTCTTCATTCTTTCACCAAACGAATGAGGATCTTCATAGTTCTTATTATGTCTTTGACTAAAGTATAAGTGTGCCAAAAACTGTTACTATTTTGTCATAGGAGTACCCGTTCCAGCTTGTTTTAATTTAATTAACTCATGAAAATTAATAACCGATGGTACTACTTCTAATGTCAGGAAGTGTTACCTTTTCGCAAAACATTAATATTTAAATAGTCAGAGACAGTCTGGATGATATAGTGAACTTGCACGTTGGTATCTTGTAATTTATTATGTGATAAAATTTATTTGTTTGGAATACGATTATCGTGGTTACAAAGCAACGGACAGCTTTATTACCTCGGCCAGAAAAAGACTTAATCTTGGGAAATTGCTACTCCCTTACCACACACACACATGCATATGGATTTTACTTGCACTATAGTATGGTAATAATACTCTCTAGATACAAATAAGCTTGTGGTAAATATAAATTATTATTTTTTAAGTAAGCAGTTTGCAGAAATTACAGTAGGTACTTCCAGAATCTTACCGTTTTCGATTTATATACATTTATATAATATCTAAATTTTATCAATTGACACCTGCCTGGAATATGAAAAATTCAGCATCGCCTATAGTTTACAAGAAATATTTTACCTCTGTTCCTCCCCTTGCCTCAGGCGTCATGACGCGTCAGGTGCCAATTGATAGTACGCCCGCTATATATACATTTATGTACTTATAAATAACACCGGCACACAAAACAAAAAAAAAACAAATCTCGAGTGCGGCAGACCGGACTACACTGAAAAAAAGGACCCTTTGGGGTAATGGCATATGAAATTAGGCCAATACGTCCAAAAGCGTCTTCTCTTGACATGAAAATATAATTCACTTGCCAAGATCTTTCTGATTCTTTGTCTTAAAATTCTTTGATCTTGTGAAGAAAAACTCCTGGGCCAAGGTATTTAAAATTATTTAATTTTTAAAAATCTTAAAAAAAGATAAATAGTTTTTGCCTCAAATGCGCCAGGTCCAAGATAACTTTAAAAATATTTCAAAAGCGACACTTTTCTTGGGACAAGATAAATACTTTTGTTTGAATATACACATATTTTAATCTAAAAGAATAACTACCAAGAGTATTGACTACTTTGAGCCAAGAACGTCATTTTTTTGTAGTCAATTTTTACGTATTTTGGATTGATAAATCTGAATCCGAGGTCAGAATTTAAAAGTTAGCTTTCACTTTTTTTCTAACCTCAAAAAACATACTTTTTTGGTAAATTTTGTGCCTTAATGAAAACCCGTGAGTTATTTTGGAAAATCTTACAGTAGATTCAGATGCAGAAGTTTAAATTACATAACAATTGACTATATAATTAAATTCAAAATGGCGGATCCAATATGGAGGACCAAAAATGGCGGAACTTTTTTAAATTGATCGGAATCATTTGAAACATGGTGCTCAGAGGTTTTTTTGGTCGCTGATTACGAATCTGATTTATTGACCCAAAATACGTAAGAATTGACTAGTCTGGTCTGCCTCACTCGAGATTTTTTTTGCCGGTGTAATCACAAAGCTAAAAAATACTTCTAATCTAATATTGCTCATATTTAACTGAAAAATACTAGGGACCTTGAATAAAGTGACATTAAACTTCACGTTTAATATCATTATATATGGGGCCCCTAGATAATACTATTTTGGTTTAATTCAGAAATCTTTCTATTAGAACAACAAGGTTCTATCTAACATTGTGAGATCACAGTAAATGTCATTATATTTTGTAAGATAAATTTTAAACGCTTTAACTTATAAGTTTAAAATTTTGTTCAAATAACGAAAATAATGCAATCCGTATCTATAAAAAGTTTTAACTCTTTAAGATAGAGGATTTAAAACTTATCATCATGTTTTTTGACGTTTTTGACAATTTTTAAAAACTCATATCAAAAATTTCCAGCTGGTTTTTTAAGCTTGGGTAGGCATTTATTTAAAACTATTGGGCCGGGAAAGCTAAAATTTGGTATGCACTGCATACTATGCAGGTAGATCTTACGCTAAGTAAGCGAAATGTAATTGGTGTGGTGTGTAAAAATATATATTTCAAATAGATCAAAAAATACTCCTCAAATAAAGAGTTTTAGTCCTAAAACTTCAATATTAAAACTCAAAATTGCGACTAAACAATTTTTTTATGTGTATTAAAGTGTTCCCACCTTATTTTAATTATAAAATAATTTTGAACACTTTTTTTTTTCATTTGGTGACATAGTGCGTCGGTCCCCCTGGGTTAGTAGGCATCGCTACTAACTACCTAAAACAGAGTTAAATATGCAACAGGCGCCGGAACTACCCACTTTGGTGGGTCTCCCCGGCAATTACGTGTTTGTTATATGTTTGTTTAACACGTACTATTCGTACTTAATTAAGCATCCCCTAAGTTCAGGACTTTTGTGGGCTAGTAGTAGAGGTAACCACCGGCTTATACTGACTTTCGAAGCAGTTTTTATAGGGAACGTCCACTTCACTTATCACCTAAGCCAAATTTCAATTATTAATTAACTGAAAAAGCCAAATCGGCGCCAGTGAGAATCGAACTCACGCGTGAGTTCGATTCTCACTGGCGTGATCACGCTAGCTTGGCTAGTTGGCTTGTCATGTAGACGTGGTAGCCAACTAAGTCAAACCCTCCCATTAAGCCAAACCCTCACATAATAATGCCATATGCTAAATAAATAAAATAAATATACAATTACAAATCTATTTATTGTAATTTTAAAATTTTCTTTTAGGATAAATCTTTAATAATGTAATTCTAAACTTTAATACAAGATTTCATTATTATTTTGTCATCCTAAATTTAAAGAGATTTAAAAAATAAGTTGAATTTTCTGTAAAACAGTAAATTATTCAGCTTAAATCCTAAGATTGCATTCTAAGTCTACCCCCATTTTTTTACTGTGTAGCTTGTCAGATAGAAATAGTATATTGTTTTACTAAGAGGAAAAGTAAACCTTTTTTTTCTAGTCTGTAGAATTTACTTGAAGCGGAGTCTGGAAACTAGAGACGAGTAAAAAAAGCACTTTTCCTCTGAGTGAAACATACTATTTTTTCTTCAAGCATCCTATATATATATTTTTAAATATTAATTTTTGAATTTAATTTATTCAGTAATAAAGTATGTTTTTTTTTATTAAAATAGGCCAATAAAACCCTATCGAAATAAACTTAAACCTTCCTTAGCTCATTTTAATTTTTTTTCGTAGGCTAAATCGTACACTTTTCGCGATTTCGATGGTAACTTGTCTAATGTAGCATTTGCAATTTCGGAGAGATTTGTAGGTGTATAAACCATAATTCTCCTTCCATCACTTTTAATCAATTTCACACAAGGTTTTTACACAGAATCTCGAGTCAACCACCTGTTTACATAATAAACAAAGAAGTTTGAAGTATGCCAGTCATCAAAGTCAAAGAGTGCTGCCGCCAGTGGTGGTTTTGCTAACTAACTTTTTTTTACGGCTTACAAAAATGATCTAATTTTTTTACTGTACAAAAATAGATCACTTCTAACTAGTGTGTTTAGTTATAAAATATGAACATTTTAGTACGCTTGAAGAAAAATGTATATTTATAGATTTTCTGTTGGAAAATAACTGTATTTTAGTGGATAAAAAATTTCCACACGTGAAATTGGTTTAATTAAATCGGATAAGGTGTTTTATACAATGCAAAACATGCAAAATATGCATAGCTCATTAAAGGCTCGAGGCAACAAAGAAAGGTTAATTAATTTAAATTTAATGAAGTATATAAAATAAATAAAAATGTAGTTATTAAAAGGATAATAACACTAGTTAACAGAATTATTTTCTTCGACCCCATCAACTTTAGACCTGCGGAATCCGAATCTGTAAAAAAAACTTTTTTATTGGGCCACTTGCTAAATAATCGGCAACTTTTGAACCAACTTTATGTTGTCAGACACATAATATTATAATAAACTAAATTAAATTGTTTGATTATTACAAATTTAAAAAATCTATATAAAATATTTTACTATTCCTTAAAACGACTTTTGTTTGATTAACGCAGTCGTCCCTCCGAAGTGACTGATCGATTTCGTGCTTTTTAGCACTCTTCAGAGCCACATATCGGTAGTAAGGACAACTACGAAAATCAAATCCTTTCCATATATCTCTATATGGAGTTTAAAAATCGTTGTAAGGAATAGTAAAAACAGCCCCAGTCTCTGCTTTTAGCAGTAGATGTCGCTAGCTGTTTATACTATTCCTTACAACGATTTTTAAACTCCATATAGAGATATATGGAAAGGATTTGATTTTCGTAGTTGTCCTTACTACCGATATGTGGCTCTGAAGAGTGCTAAAAAGCACGAAATCGATCAGTCACTACGGAGGGACGACTCCGTTAATCAAACAAAAGTCGTTTTAAGGAATAGTAAAATATTTTATATAGACATAATATTATGTTGATCCTATGCCTAGGTTTTGATTAAGGGACTATCAAATATTACAAGAAGCAAAAACAGCCCCAGTCTCTGCTTTTAGCAGTAGATGTCGCTAGCTGTTTATACTATTCCTTACAACGATTTTTAAACTCCATATAGAGATATATGGAAAGGATTTGATTTTCGTAGTTGTCCTTACTACCGATATGTGGCTCTGAAGAGTGCTAAAAAGCACGAAATCGATCAGTCACTACGGAGGGACGACTGCGTTAATCAAACAAAAGTCGTTTTAAGGAATAGTAAAATATTTTATATAGACATAATATTATGTTGATCCTATGCCTAGGTTTTGATTAAGGGGCTATCAAATATTACAAGAAGCAAAAATTCTCCTAAATGTACTAAATTGTATTTTCAGGGGTAACATTTTGGTTGCGTAGCTATGGGAGGATGGGGGGAGCGTCCCCCCACTTATCTTGAAAAGTATATTTTATGGTCTTGAAAAGTTTTATATTTCATTGATCCAAAACAAGAGTTGTATATTTTATCATCTTGAGAAGTTGTATATTTCATTGATCCAAAACAAAAGTTTTAGTCACCAACTTTTGTATTAAGGAAAAGAAAAAGTTGTATTTTTAGGATAAAAAAATAGTAACTTTTTACATTCCCCCCCCCCCCCCCACACACAAAATCTTCTTCGCTACGGCCCTGACTAGATTCCAGTCCACTAGTGCACGGAATTCTCACTATGGAAACTGACATGACGTAAACACAACGTCAGCTTAAAACCAGATGGCAATACGACGAATACAGTGTTTTCGTCTTGTTGCTTTCGTATTTATGACGTATTAATTTTTTAGAACATAGATACTTCCTTTTGTACAATGACTAGAGAATTGACTGATGGAATATTTAACTATTTAACTTCCTTTTGAGTTTTGGGTTCATTACTCCAAATTATAGAGTATAGGCGGTAAATGTTGAATAGGGAATATATGAATTTCTTGAGAATAATGTAAAAATTCATAGGTTTTTTAAGATTTAAAATTTTAGTTTTCTCATGCTGCTAATATGAAATACTAAGAGGGTAGCTTATGTTAAATATAATACGAGTCTTTGTCATGAGGGGACTGGAGGATTCACTCCACCAACCACCCCAAAATTAGTAAATGAAGGAAAATTTAGATAGTTAGTCATTTTTCAATAAAAAAGTTTTTTTGTTAACAAAAGAAAGTGAACACTTAAAAAAATATGCTCTATATAGAGTATACACTGTACCGGGTAAGTTTCAGTCCATGGACACTCCCTAAAATGGCTTTGTTTAGAATCCGAGCGAAGCTATTTTTTAGTTAGAACTACTATAGTAGTAAGTGCACATTTTCCATCCGTTGCCTATGACAACGGATGGAAAGTGACGATCAGCTGATTTTACATATCTGCTGCCATAAAAATAGTAAAAGTCAAACACATAACCTCAAATTCACAAACTAATTTCAAGATAATTTTTGCGTTTTTTTGATGTTCAGTTGTTAGGTTCTAGGAAAAATAGTATACGCACCTCAACGCAAACCATTTCATTGAGTGTTTTTTTCTCTCTCGTGCACTAAAAACTAGTTTCGCATACTCAGTGTGTAATATACTATTGTATTTCTTAGTAAGGGCTATAAAATGGCGTACAATTAATTTTTTTGCGCTTCCGGTTTGGCCGCAAATTAAGGCAAAATAACTTTTTGTAATGACATCCCATATATTTTTCCATTTTTTAATTCAGAAAACAATTTTAAATCTAAAAAAAACATTCAATTAATTTTTTATTCATTAAAAAAAAACTTAATTGACTTAATTTCCAAAAAAAATGGAAGTGAAAGAAAAAAAAGTACGCCATTTTATAGCCCTTTCGATAGCACACCAAAGAGTTAAGAGCGGGGACTGCCATTTAAAAATAATTAGGTTATAAAAGAAAAACCGTTAAAAAAAAATAAAGTAAAATTACCAAATTTTGGTAATGCCTCATTTAGCAAATAAATTAAATTTTATTTATGAAAAAATAAATATTGTTGTTAATAAAAAATAAAATAAAAAAACGTACTAAAAAAATAAAAAGCTTTTAAATGATATGTTTTGAATAAATTTAAATTAAATTCTGTATCTAAAAATGCAAAAATCATAAAAAAAGTTAACTTGGTTTCCGACGAAAGCAGAAGAGCAAAAAAAATTGTATGCCGTTTTGTAGCCATTGTTAAGAAATATAAGCTATAAAAAATTGATTTTATCGGATTATAAAACAACTTAATTTTAGGGGGTGTCCATGGACTGTAACTCACCCGGCATATATTAAATATTATTTAATCTAATAATGTTTTTTTTATAAAATAATATTCCACAAAAATTTAAAAAAATTTTTTGAAAATCCAAAAACCAACTCATAGGGATTAAAAACCTTGTAAACAAGTGTAATTTATTAGTATGACGAATAACACAAGCAAGATAATGACGTTGACATCATGCCCATTAAGAAAATTAGTTTCGGCGTATTACAATAATTACATTTATTAATAATCTCTAATAAAACAGTGTAAAAAATTGCTTAATTACCCAGTAAGGAAATAAGGGAGGCAATTATCTTACTGTATCATAATTTTCTCGCTTTTTTCTGTGGACTATAATTTCATAACAATGCACTATGCATTATTACCGTATTACGGTAATATACAGCATATAAAATACACTGGTATTCGTTACAGTAGTAAATACTGAACGTTTTTGCCTATTTGGGACCCCAGGCAATATTTGTAATTAATTACAAGATGTTACAGTAAAAAATAATGCTGTTCCGTTATGTTTTACTGCAACAACTTGTAATTAATAACAAATGTTGCCTGGAGATCCAAATAGGCAAAAACGTTTAGTATTTGCTACGATAATGAATTTTCAGTGTAATAGTATACAAGAATAAAATCACTATTTTTCTTCAAGCGTACTAAATTGTTCATATTTTATACCTGAACACACTAGTTAGAAGTGATCTATTTTTTTACAGTAAAAAAATGAGTTCATTGTTGTACGCCGTAAAAAAAAGTTAGTTAGCAAAACCACCACTGGCGGCAGCACTCTTTGACTTTAATGACAGACGTACTTCAAACTTGTTTGTTTATTATGTAAACAGGTAGTTAACTCCAGATTCTGTGCAAAAACCTTGTGTGAAATTAATTAAAAATTATTGAAGAAGAATATATAGTTTATACACCTACAAATCACTCCGGAATTGCAAATGCTACATTAGACAAGTTACTATCGAAATCGCAAAAAGTGTACTATTTAGCCTACGAAAAAAATTTAATATGATCTAAGGTTTAAGTTTATTTTGAAAGGGTTTTATTGGCCTGTTTTAATCAAAAAACATACTTTATTACTGAATAAATTAAATTCAAAAATTAATATTTAAAAAAATATATAGGATGCTTGAAGAAAAAATAGTATAAGCGCTGTAGTTTCCAGACTCCGCTTCGCGTCGTCCGTAAATTCTAGAGACTAGTAAAAAAAAGCTTCACTTTTCCTCTTAGTAAAACAATATACTATTTAAGGCGATTACGGAGATTGCTATCCGAGCTCGGAAAGCGAGGTTGGCAACGGTAATCACCCTAAAAACAGTTTTCCGTGTATCATACATTACTTTTTATTCGATTGTAATTTATTAATAAACACATTTGTATTTTTGACAACTTTAAGGTTGGAATTCAAAGATCAGCAGTTTTAATATCAATCGAGGTCCACTATTTTACTTTTTGGCCTAGGCCGAACGTAAACCTTATCACTTGTGAACGGAATTTTTTATTTGAAAATTCTGGAAGTATTTTGCATACGCTAGTTGTTATAGCCAGTATATGACCGATTTTATTATTGCAATTGCGTATGCGAAATATTTTGCGAATGGTCCAAAATAAAGCCGCAGAACATTTATAAATTGCGAAACGTAAAATACAGTTAACATTGGGATATAGTAAGAGGAGCACAGTGGGAAAAACTATTTTTTGGATGTAACTCGCACTGCACAGTTAAAAATTATTTTGAAAAAAAATATTTTTAATTGTCATATTGCACTGTGAGTATAAGACCACCATAACTCAAAATCGATAAATCTTGTACTCACAGTGCGATATTATCATACGACTATAAGTTTATGCTATTTAATAGTATATTATTCAATGAGCGTATAATAATTGCTATTAATCAAGAAGGGTGAATTTTGGGAAACGAGCCGAAAGGCGAGTAACCTAATCACCCGAATGATTAATAGCTATTATACTCGAGTAGAATTCTGTACTTTATCCACGGTCGTTTTAAATTGTAAACGGTTTATTTTTACAGACCCATGATTAATAAGCCTATTAATCACAACCGTGGATAAAATATATAACCACCTGTTTAGAAAGAGTATCCATGTTAGATATTTATTAGAATTAGGGCTGCACAACTTTATTAAATTTTAAAAACTGGTAAAAAAGTTAAAAAAAATGCATATCGTGCAAAATGCAAAAATTTAAATCTGTGCTAAATTTCAGTCCAAACAAATCAAAGACATACTACTTCATTTGAAATATAAAAAAATAAATAAAAATAATAGTTTATGATAGAAGGACGAAATAGTAGTTTATTATACAAGAATAAAAAAATACTATTTTAAGCGATTACTGAGACTTCTATCCATATCGGAAAGAGAGGTTGGCAACGGTAATCACCCTAAAACCAGTTTTCCGTGTATCACACACTATTTTTTATTCGATTGTAATTTATTAATAAATACATTCGTATTTTTGACAACTTTAAGGTTAGAATTCAAATGTCAACAGTTTTAATATCATTTAACCAATCAACGTCGACTATTTTACTTTTGAGGCCTAGGCCGAAAAATTAAACTTTTCATACAGGTTTATTATAGAAAAAGTGGCGCCACTTTTTGTATAAAAAATCTTATGAAATTTTAGATACAGTCGAATAAAAAATAAATTAAATGTTATATATATTTTTGTAATTAAACACAAGATTCGATGCCAAATTTTAGCTTAAAATAATAAAATTAGTTTCCACTTTATTTAAAAAATGCAAAAAAATAAAATTTAGTTTTCTAATTTTTAAATGAAGTAGATAGGATGTAAATTTTATTGTTTTAATTGAAGTTTGGCACAAATTTATATTTATGCATATTTTTTATGCTATTTTACCTAATGTAAGTACCAAGGTTAAAAAAATATAAGAATAAACAATAAATTAACAAATAATATTATTTGATTTGATACAACCAAATGGAAAAAAATTGGATGTTATCAAGTCAATTACTATTCGCTGTCAAATTGTGCGTGTTAAGCGATAGCGGAAGTGTGCCATTACAGGGAACAAAAAGCGGACAACCGGGAGAATTTAAAATGTTACACGGTCCAGGAGACAGGACCTACTTGCCGTGACGGATTGCGTTGAGCGGTCTTTATTTATTGCCCACCCACACAATTACAAACGTTTTGATATCCAATGAACATTTGTAGAGTTTATACGCTTATTATTACCGGTGGTAATAATTAATTGAAGAGATAAGAACAACAATAAGCATTAACAAATAGAAGCAAAACAGTTACTTATACACCAAGGTAGTAAACAATATTATTTTCCTACGATGCTCTATGAAAATGACACTTAGCACACTCTTTTGTTATTTAGAAAACGCCTCATATCGCACTAGTTAGATATTTTTATATCACACTTGTGTGATATTTATGTATGGAGGTTTGCCTAATTTTATTTAGATATTTACCTTGTTTTATGAACCATTTTCTTCCACCTTTCACCACAACCTTTTATATCTTTTAAGTGTTTTAATAATAAATATTTCTGTTTTCCATGTCAAAAATAGAAACTATAGTTATAACTTTACTATTTTGACCATTACTGTCTAGTCTAGACAGTCTAGATCTTATAAAAATTACCTAATTTTTTATTTAGTTACCTTACATTACATAAAAAACATCGAAATACACAGTATTTTTTTTATGAAATGTAAAACAGTACAATTTTACTGTCTTATATGGCAGCATAACCATAGAAATCTAATTTAATAAGTGCCTATTCACAGGCTCGCATAGGAACATAACACATAACAATGCTCTGCCGTGATTGGCCGCCATGTATCTTGTAAGCCAATCACTGCATCAAATTCATATGTTTTATGTTCTTATGCAAGCTTTTGGATAGGCCTTAACTTAACTCAAGTTTGCATTTATTTAGGAATAGGCAACCCACTAAACAGCTATGTATTTTATTAAATATAAAACCAAGAAAACTAAAGCTAAATGAAAATTATATTTCCTGTTTGACATACTTACATATATAAATTTGTATGCTCTTTATAATTATTTTGTGATTTACTTTTCTTAAAAATTAATAAAAATTTGAAAATTTTAAAATAAGAATCTTCATATTTTTTCGGGATCGTAGGAAAAATAGTGTACATAACTCGTTGGAAAGTGTATTTCATACACTCGTGTGAAATATGTCACTTTCTACACTAGTTATGTAATATACTATATTAGCCAGGGACTAAGATTATAAAATTAATATTACTGGTGTATATAAGGTTCTTTCTACTACCAGTAGTTTTTGTGTTTTGGCGGTTTTTCTTAAAAATTACGAAAAAAAAATATATCATGATTTTAAAAACAGTTGAATGTAAACATTGAAGAATTCCGACTCAAATAACTTTATAAATATAGTATAGTTTGACGCACGGATCTGTGGCTACGGGAAATATGTTTGGAATATGTGTGCAAGTGGGAGGCCCGTTGTATACACGCACGCCTTATAACGCTTTTGACGGAACGAAGAGAGCGTGAGTGATTCTTCCCACTTTCGTCGGAGACTTTCTTTCATGCGGAGAACTTTTTTTATAGTATAAATTGTACGATTAATTATTAAGTACTTTAAAAATAAACCTAAATAAAAATTTGGCTTTGTGTATATTATTGTGAATTTGTGTATAAAAATATATACTAAAAAGTCCATGTAGAGTTTTTTACCGATTCAGAATGCATACTATTTGTTCTTTGAGAATTCTTTGTGAAAGTTTTAAGGTTAAATTTGTGTTAGTTTTAATACAATTTATAAATTAATGGTAAATTACAAAGGACCAAAAAAAAAATTGTTTTTTTATAAACGTATTTTTGGCGGCTGAAAAAAATTCTTGGCCCTCAAAATCTTGAGATGCGCAATATCTCAAGATGGGTTTTTTCGTATACAAGGCCAAAACAAAAATCCACATGATTTTAGAAAAAGTTTTTTATGGAAATATTTCTAAATAAAAATGATTCATGCCATAACTTGCAGATTTTAAATACCTTTCCTAGTTAATTATTTACAGGCCCACAAACTCCAAATATGGCACTTTTTCGTGATTTTCCGATAAACATCATTAAAATTTTTATATAAATATTACAGATACAGCTAAAAATTTATATATGTAATACTACTACATACATATGCTTTATAAAAAAATTACATATATTTTTGTATGACCAGTGGTTGGGTGGGTGTGCGAAACTGGCCCCTTAGTAGTTTTTTGACCCAAACTTTTTTTTGTTTAACTTTTTTGTAATTTTACTGTTGGAATGTGATTCCTCAGTTCAAAATACATAAAAAAAGGTACTCTTGTTGTAATACTGTAGGATTAACCGTTTCGAGAAAAAATAATTTCAATGTGAAATTTAACGGTTCGAGGACGAAATAATAAAATGTTGAAAAGCTAAACAATGATGAAAGGTAGATCAAAAACTAAGAAAAAACCTCATATACAGGTGCTTCAAATCAATCCTATGGGAGCTATGGGCTCCTAAAAATGCACAATTTTTAAAGGGCCATAGTAAAAGCAATTTTTCGACCTACATGTATAGAAACTTTTTTTCTTAGTTTTTGATATAACTGAAATTTTGGTTTTAAATATATTAGTAGTTAATTTTTTGTCCTCGATCCGTGAAATTTCACCTTCAAATTAATTTTTCGCCAAAAAGGTTAATTCTACAGTATTAGAACAAGAGTATCTTTTTTTATGTATTTTGACCTGCGGAATGATATTCCAAAAATAAAATTACAAAAAAATTACGCAGAAAAAAGTATTGGATAAAAAACTAATAAGCCCTCCCCCGTTTGATACACCCATGGTTAAAATAAGTACATAAAAATAACTTACGAAGATGAGCCTTAT
Organism: Brachypterus glaber; assembly: GCA_958510825.1. Lineage (NCBI taxonomy): Eukaryota > Metazoa > Arthropoda > Insecta > Coleoptera > Kateretidae > Brachypterus > Brachypterus glaber. The sequence goes on along the minus strand of OY294045.1, from coordinate 25,212,335 downwards.
TAATATTAGTTCACGTGCAAAACCTCGTTGCTATATGTCTACAGGTTTCTATGTTATTAAATAAAAACCTGCCTTACGACGCATTTTTAGACATATGTTTATAGGAACTTTTTTCATATTTTCCTATGTAGAATCACCCCTTTAAATTAATGACATCATTTACTGGACATCCTGTATAACTCTTTAGAGGCACATGCTCAAGGAGCCGACTGGATACGGTGGCAGCCAACCTGTTAAAGTAACAAAAAAAAAACAAAAATAAAAAAAATAAATCAATTTTTGTTCAAATATTGTTTCTTAATGTTCCAACTGACCGGTTAGTGAAATATATTTTTAAGTGTTTATTTACATTAATAATTAGTTTTTTAAAATTCTAATTTTTGGTTATAATTAGCGCTTTTAAAAAATATAATTTTTCTCACTAGTAATGGAGAGTACTATATCGAGCACAGTTTGTGATAGATGAAATCAATACAAACAAAACAGTAACTAAAGAGAGAAAAAACAATTTACCAAGCAAAGAAACTAAGTGTCCGACACTTACCGCAGGGGGACATCTAGACACAGGACTACTATTTTTAATTTTAAAGAGTCATTCCATAAAAAAAATAATTTCTTGAATCGTCGCACATATAAATTTCAAAAATATAATCATATTAATAAAATAAAACGTAATGCGCTACTCGTAGGTAAGTTTTTTTCTGTCTTCGGTCCTGTTTATGGACCTCAGCTCCCCTTTGGTCTACAAAATACGACCTCACACAAAAAATTTTACTTACCTCTACTGGGAGCTCAAATAACTATTACTTCCTTTTGACCAAAAAATTTTAAATTGGGGCTAAAACTTTTTGTCATAAAACCTTTAATTAACATATTTAATTTGCACAACAATAAAAATAATTAAACTTAATTATTCATTTATGTTAACATTTAATTGTACAACAAGATTAAGGAAAGATTTATTTCCATAATTTATTTTGTTGTTTTAATTATAAATCAATCAAATTTATTTTATTATAAAACCTACGCAATGCAAAAGTTTTTGAAGACGAACATTTTTATCACTTGTAATTATTACCTATAGTAGCCAATATTAATGAACATAGGATATCTTGCGCGTTTCTTTTTAATGGAAAGGGCAGACTAACATCTCTACTCTAAATTTCTCTACTCCCTAACATCCCTACTCCATAACATCCATACTCCACAACAACTCTACTCCGTAACATCTCTACTCCATAACATCTCTACTCCGTAACAACTCTACTCCGCACTATATGCACTCGATTAGCCACTTGTCTTAACTCAAATGAATATTTGTCATGCTAAGTCACTGTCAAATATGAATTTAATTTATTAATTACTTACTTATTAGTGCATATTAAGAGTACGCGGTCATTGTGGCTTTTAGAATAATTCATTTATGATTGTTCTAGAATAAAATAATCTAGAAGAAGAAGATTCTTTGTTCTTTGAACTGCTCATTTATTATTAAGTGGCTAATAAAGTCCTTATAGTGTGGAGTAGAGTTGTTACGGAGTAGAGATGTTATGAAGTAGAGATGTTACGGAGTAGAGTTGTTGTGGAGTAGCGATGTTATGGAGTAGGGATGTTAGGGAGTAGAGAAATTTAGAGTAGAGATGTTAGTCTGCCGAAAGGGCCTTTATATTTTACATAATGTGCCAAAAGTAGATTTTACCCTTAGTAACAGACACAGCGTAGATTAACGCCTAGGTAGAATGAACCTCGTGATTTCTACAAACCCTTGCTACCAAAAACCAAAATTTTAATAATGCAGGGTGATTCTACATCAAAAACTAAGAAAAATAGTTTCAATACATGTAGGTCCAATAATAGCTTTAAAAACTACCATGGCCCTTTATATTGGAATCAATTTTTTTTCTAAGTTTTCGATGTAAATTTATCCTGGTTTATTGAAATTTAGGTTTTCAACATTTTAGTATTTAATTTTTCGTCCTAGATAGGTGAAATTTCACCATCAAATGATGTTTTCTCGAAAACGGTTTGGTTATTACAACAAGAGTATCTTTTTTATGTATTTTGACCTGAAAAATAATTTTCCAATACCATAATTACAAAAAAGTTACACAGAAAAAATTTTGGGGCAAAAAGCCCCCTGGTTAAAATAACTACATGAAAATAATATATGAAGAGAGGCCTTATTAAGATTAGTTCACATGAAACCTCGTTGCTATATCTAAAAGGGTTCCTAAGTTATTAAATAAAAACCGAATTTTTTATCCACTTTTAAAGGGGATAATAAACTGGTTTGAAAGTAAGTATAAGTCGGTGGTTCCCTCTACTACTAGCCCACACAAGTCCTGGACTTAGGGGATGCTTAATTAAGTAGAATAGTACGAGGTTAAACAAACATGTAATGTAATGTAATGTAATGTAATAAGCTTACTTACGACGCATTTTTAGACATGTGCTCATAGGAACTTTTTTCATATTTTTTGATGGTGAATCACCACTTAAAATTATTGACGATATTTCTAATACACCGTGTATACATGTTATTGTATGTAATAAGTTTTTACTAATAACAACATACATACAGAGAAATGATTATTAAAAATAGGTACGTAATATTTATTCTTTCGTTTATTCATATACTAGAGCACTAGATATGTAGGTTTGTTAGGGTAGGTATTTAGTTTGAGTAGTTTCGCAGGTAGTGTATAAACTACTATCTAACAAACCTGCCTATCCAGTACTCTATCATAAATAAAGGTTTGTATATCTGACGGCATATTAAGTACTTAAATCAAATGTTTTGCTTGATAGAAATCCCAGAAAGGCTGTAAATTAATAAATAAATAAAATTACGTAAAAGTGCTTGATTTAAATAATAAAATTTATTTTATTGAGTTTTCAAGAAATTTGAATGAAAGAAGTAAATACTTAAAATTCTAAAAATATTAAAAAAAAGTACATAGTGCACTTCTATCGGAAAAAAGTGGGACACTTAAAATAGTTTTGTTTAAATTGTAAAATTTAAATTTTTTAGTTTTATGTAAAATATTGTTCATTTTACTCAGTTAAATTGACTTAAGTTTTCAAATTATTTTAGCCTATAACATAAAAACTAATTGTACACCACTGAAAAAAACAAATAAAATCGGCTCACAGATCTCTATTTGCGTCCCACTTTTTTCCGATATAAGTATTCTTAGTCCTATTTCCCGAAAAAAAAATAATAATTATATTTAACTATCAAGTATATTTATATTTGCAACAAGTGTCACAAATACCTCAAATTATATATTTTTTCTTCAAGCGTACTACTTAAAATGTTCATATTTTATAACTGAACACACTAGTTAAAAGTTTTTTTACAGTAAAAATATGAGTTCATTGTAACAACGGCGTACAACAGTTGTAAGCCGTAAAAAAAAGTTACTTAGCAAAACCACCACTGGCGGCAGCACTCTTTGACTTTCATGACAGCCATACTTCAAACTTGTTTGTTTATTATGTAAACAGGTGGTTGACTCGAGATTCTGTGCAAAACACCTGTGTGAAATTGATTAAAAATGATTGAAGAAGAATATATGGTTTATACACCTACAAATGTCTCCGAAATTACAAATGCTACATTAGACAAGTTACCATCGATATCGCGAAAAGTGTACGATTTAGTCTAATGAAAAAATTTAAAATGAGCTAAGGAAGGTTTAAGTTTATTTCGAAAGGGTTTTATTGGCCTATTTTAATAAAAAAAAAACATACTTTATTACTGAATAAATTAAATTCAAAAATTAATATTTAAAAAAAATATATAGGATGCTTGAAGAAAAAATAGTATGTTTCACTCAGAGGAAAAGTGATTTTTTTTTATTCGTCTGTAGTTTCAGGACTCCGCTTCGCGTCGTCCGTAAATTCTATAGACTAGTAAAAAAAAGCTTCACTTTTCCTCTTAGTAATACAATAGTTGTTTATGGTACTAGTGGGTAAAGTAAGATATTGCCCATGAGAAAATTAACCTGCGAGGCGTCAGCCAAGCAGGTTAATTTTCGAGAGGGCAATATCGGTTTACCCATGAGTACCATACAAGGTTTTATCCAATAAATAGCTTAGAAATTCATATTTTTTTTAGATTTTAAGCTTTCACGGCTATTAAGATATAAAGAACTTTCACTTTCGGGTTTAGACCGTGTTAATGGATTTTCACTTTCCGACGTTTCGTCTCTTACTACTAGAGACATCTTCAGGGATTAAACTGAGTTTCAGATTAATCCCTGAAGATGTCTCTAGTAGTAAGAGACGAAACGTCGGAAAGTGAAAATCCATTAACACGGTCTAAACCCGAAAGTGAAAGTTCTTTATATTCATATTTTTATTAAAAATTTTAATGACATTTACAAGGAAATAATTTGACAAGTGACAGTTGAGTGGGTAAAATAAATAATTATCCACTCAATAAAGTAAAAGCCACGCGGGGGTTATTATTGAGTTTATCTATTTAAAATAAAGCTTCGCGTCGTCCGTAAATTCTATAGACTAGTAAAAAAAAGCTTCACTTTTCCTCTTAGTAATACAATAGTTATTTATGGTACTAGTGGGTAAAGTAAGATATTGCCCATAAGAAAATTAACCTGCGAGGCGTCAGCCAAGCAGGTTAATTTTCGAGAGGGCAATATCGGTTTACCCATGAGTACCATACAAGGTTTTATCCAATGAATAGCTTAGAAATTCATATTTTTATTAAAAATTTTAATGACATTTACAAGGAAATAATTTGACAAGTGACAGTTGAGTGGGTAAAATAAATAATTATCCACTCAATAAAGTAAAAGCCACGCGGGGGTTATTATTGAGTTTATCTATTTAAAATAAAGCGGGTAATTTTCTCATTATCTGTATGTATTGGATAATATATTTTTTTCTGTGCATGAATAATTAGAGTTTGGAATATTGGCTTCTACGAATTTCTCTTAGTTTAAATTCAAATTGGATGATATAGTCACGAGAATTTAAATTATAAATTAAATCTGTATTAAAAAGTAATTTAATTTTCTCTAGCAGAAAGTGAATAATAGCCACCAGTTTTTAAGCCAGATATTCGTATTCGTGTAATTGAGTTTTGTTTTTAAACCAATGCATTGCAATGTATAAGATGCAATTAATTCTTATATCTTTGCCGATAGTCTAGAAGGGGAAGGTGAGGCATGGTGACCAAATTTTCTCGTGCACAAGACATTTTAATTCAAGAATATAGCTATGTCTTACTGTCTTGGGAAAATATATAACAATGTGTTTTCCAGGTAAAATCAATTAATTTCAGCAAGGCGTCCTTCACTTCTAGGCTACTGGCTTAGGTGCCTAGTGGGCCATTCCATGTTATTGTTATTACTTTATTACTGTTATTTTTTACAAAAACAGCAAGTATAATAAAACTAGTACTAAAATACGGAATATGTGATGGTGTGTTAATAGTGAGTTTGTAAAAAATAAAGAAAAAGGGTGCAAGAGAAAAATTTTACTGCATTGAAAAGCAAAATCAGTTAATCATTAAATTATATTTTAATTGTTATTAAATATAAAGATTATAATAATTATTAGCAATTATTGGCGTTGTTTTTTTAATAATTATTAAAATTATATAGTTTTATTTACATCACATTATAAAATTTAAAAAATGTACCTAGAGATACAAAATGTTGTATTTTTATTTTCCGACATTTGTAGGTAAAAACCTTAAATAAATATATAAATCCTAACCTAATTTATTAGTTTATTGCCATACATCTTCTTTGATTGAAGCAGCTTAATTTTGCACTTTATTTTAGTAAATGGCTCAAAATTCTCAGATACCAAAATTAATTTAATTTTTTTCAGTAGTTTCGTGTTGTTTTTTAAGAAATGTTATATTTAGCACTAGGATCTTTAAAGGCAAAACTGAAACATTAAAAAATTTATAATTGCATCCACATTTTTTAAATATTTCACCACTTTATAATCAAATGTTAATCCTTAAAATATAAAACTGTTAAACAGACAATAACAAATTCCATTATTATTTTTAGTAATTTTTTCTTTACGTTGGCGTACCAGCGTTGTCAGACCCTAGTGGGCCATATCAAAGCCAACAAAAAGTCCAGTATCGCGGCCTGGAAGTGAAGGACGCCTTGATTTCAGGCGTACAAGGAAATTAGGTTCAATTTTATACGGTTATTTTACCAAAATAAATGATCAGCCAAAGCAACATCTTGTTTTTTTTTGCACATTTAAATGTTGTGAAAATATGATGTATTAGTACTAATTTTTAAAAAATAACTAAACTAAATTATGTAAATTGGTGTGTCTCATGGTGAACTATTTTCCCCATCCAACCAATCATAAACGTATGGTATTACGAAAATATCCTAGTATAAATCAAGCTAGCATCGAGGAAGTAATACAGACAATGTGTTCGGTATTTTTACGTGGGCTGTATTATAAGAAAACAACTAAATCATGCTGAATTTCAATAAAATTCTAATTTAAATCATTAATAAAGATTTTTACTAAAATGCATGCAATGCAAATATATTATTCTTTTATAAAAAATCGTTAGAGCATTAAGAAAAATAGTCAAGATTTTTAAAAATATTTATAACCTATTATAATAAGCAATAATATTATAATTAACTCATCAAAGAAATTTTTAAAAGCCTTTCTATCCCAGAAAACCAGCTTGGGAGTCTAGTATATAGCATCCTAAACTTCATATAGCAAGAAAAAAGGAATAAATTATTGAGACGTTCAAAATATTTCTCAAAATTTGAATGAAAAATGGAAGCTATAATATGTCTAAAAGCACTCATTATTATATCAAAATATGTATGGTATTTTATGTTAATTAAGGTATTATTTTTATAGGTTCCTTTTTTAATACTCAGTGCTCCCTAGTTTTAGATTATAAATAATAAACTATTTTAGGTCGATAATATACGCCTTTATTTTATAAAATTTAGGACGACCTAATAATGACCAACTTTATGTCGAAAATATATAGTTTATATTGGTTTAATTAAGAACATGCTATAAATGAACTATTTTAAGTATAAAATGTACTTACTGCTTATATCGTCTTAATTTAGCTAACTAATAATGCTTCTATTTTTCAAACTTAATGCAAGCAAATATTTTAAAATAGTATTTTTTTATTTCTTTTTTCTTAACAGAGTTAAATGTACTAATGGTAAATTCTTCTCAGGTCTTTCAAAATCGTCTAAAAAAAAAGCAAATTGATTATTTGGCTTTTTTAAGGAGTAAAGAAGTACAGAAAAAAAGTAAAAGTGACCTTAGTGAATGCAGTGGAGTTTTAGAAGAACACAGGAGTTGTAGAAGAGAGCTGTTGTGGTGAAAGCAGAAGTAGTGAAATAGTAAATAATAGTGAAAATGAGAGTTAAAATTATATTGACAATTTGTGTAAATAAGAGTGAAAGCAAAAGTACGTAATAGCAGTGAGGAAGAACATGAATGTGAAAATTTAAATTTTCAACAAAAATTATCTAAAGTGTGTTGTGATACAAGTCTGAATCACAAACAAATATATTGTACCTATTCTGATCCTCCTGTTTAAAAATAATAGCCTTTTTTACGTATATAACCTGTTTTATTTCTATCGAAAATATAGATCAAAAATATACTGCTAAACTAGGTAGAAAATAGCATGATATTTTCGGGCTAATTTAGGTCATAAATAGCATGCTATTTTTAACCTTATTTGGATTAAAAATAGCATTCAGGTGCTATTTTAGGTCGATATTTTCGATCTATTATATGTCGAAAATAGCATGCTATTTTAGGTTTCTAAATGGATCAAAGAATAGGAATAAAAATGCGAGCTATATTATTAGGGCTCATTGTGTGCATTTGGGGACATTTTAAGGATGTTTCTAGACCATAAAAATAACTCGCATTTAGTGCACTAGTTTCGAGCTATTTTTGTTTTCTGGGTAGGAAGTCTACTCTTTTAATTTGTTACCTAAAGAATTTTGTATGATATACAATGTATCATATACAATGTATTGTATAATACAGGGTTATTCAGAAATAGGGTCATTAAAAAAAAACACATATAGGTACATGTTAAAGTTTAATTTTTTCAAACTAAAATAAACAGTATACGCAGGCTTTAAAGAGATTTTTTTTTAAGAAAACGCTCCTAAAGTTAGTAGGCCACTGGCTACAAATCAGTAAAGGGCGCTGTTGGAAAATTGGTTAATTCAAAAACTGAATAAATATTCTGGCAGAATGATTCTGCTATTAATATTGCCTAATTATTTATTTATAAAAAAACAATGGTTTACTTTTTCATGATTTTAAAAATCGCGCGTCTTTTGCACAAAAAATTAAATACTTATCCTGATATAACCTATTTTTTTTTTTTCAAAAATATTACTAGGTACTCACTGTCTTACTAAAAAATATTTGGTTAAAACAATGATACATTTATTTCTTCATGGTTGTACTTTTTAGGTATCCAAAAAAACTACTAAATGTTTAATATATTAGCTTTTTTTAATTCACTTAAAAACTTTTAGTCCTCACATAACCTTTTTCTACAAGTACCGATTAAATTACTTTTTTAAAAACGAAAACCTTTATGAAGTGATTTCATTTAAATAAGAAATCTACACTTCTTATCGATCGAAAATCGAATACCAGAAGTGACTTAAATCTACTTTTTAGGTTAAAAGTTAAGTTTATTCTTATTCTCATAGATTATAATCTACATATACATATTTAATAATTATTAAATATGTTTTTTCTTTAGTTTCTATCAAAAATATGTAAACATTTCACCAACCACCCATCAAAATTTTGTCAAATGGGACAGGGGCAAGCGACCTGAAGGTCTTGTTTTTTACTAATAAGTGAGTTGATGATATTTTTTGGTCATCAAAGTTTTGATTCTGGTGGCGCTAAATTTGCCTTTCCCATTTTGTTTAAAAACCACCACTCCAATATGTAAATATGCATATAAAGTTTTTTACTTACTTAAGTCAGATTATTAAATTATCATATGAATTCTCCGTTATGTTTATAATATAACTTTATATCGTATGTTTTTTTAATTACACACATAAAACAATCAGAGAGAAAATAATAAATTTCAAAGATGTTAGAATAGTGTTCACAAGTAATAAATTAAATTCACATTTTAAAAATTAACATTTTATTTTTATTTTCTTATTTGAAGAGATTAATATATCTTCTCAATTGACATCATTTAATTTTTATTTAACATTTTTATTTATTCAAATTAATTAAGCGTGTGAAAATTACATTCTTCCTATAAGCCTAAATTAAGGATACTAGATTAGTTGAGTCTACTTCACTCCCCAAGTAGACTCAACCAGTCTAGTGTCCTAAACCTAAATCACCATACAGTTATCAAAATAGCCAAAATTATTCTGATATCAATCGTAAGCGAGGAACAATAATGAATACATACATATTTTGAAAGTTTTCTATAACATCCGGATATACGGATGCTTCCATAGATTTATATTGAGGACCGCAATCGAAAATCTCCATAGGCGCCTAGGCGGCTTTTGATATTAGACTATGAAAAAATACCTGTCCTCACTTTATCAATAAATTATCGCTATTAACCCGTAACTATAGACATGAAATTTGAGTCGAACTGCCACAGACTTGACGTCTCTCAGATGGTTATTTGCCTTTGCAAATTTGCACTTTATACCTCAAGGCTGTAGAGATTTTATATTTTGGCTACCCCACCTAACACACCCCCTATTAGGGGGGGGGGGTAGCCAAAATATGAAATCTCTATAATCTATAATAACGCGAGAACCGGTGTATGAAGTGTATGAATTATGGTACAATTTGCCTTACGTAATACTTGAACGCTCCCTTTATTGGTCCTTTGTCAAAACATAACAATTGCATAAATGGTTTTATTTAAAAACGTACTAAAATAAAAAATAAAACAAAAAATAAGAAAAATAACAAAAAAAACAAAAAAATAAAAAAACATTATGTGAAAAAAGCTAAAAAATATAGCCATATATCAGTCTAAAAAAATATAACTTTCTCCAAATAATCACATGGGTGGAAAACTATATTTCCTTTTTTGATTAATTTTTACATATTTTCTATTGCATTCTAACCAGTACACTGGTCTTAAAAAATGGGCTGTATTTTTTTAATTGGCAGACCATAAGTATACTTATTATAATAAGACTTTCTTAAGGCTAACTTTCCTACCGTTCCAACTCCAAGTTGATTTTATGTCTAAACTCAGCTTATGCATTATCTTACCTCCCGACTTTTGCGAGGATAATCTCCTTTCAGGAGTAATGAATTGTAAATTAGAAGGTTCAGGTAAACTGTTATATTTTCTATAATAAAAACCTAATAATATTAGTTATAAATACAAATAATTAGATGGCTTTTTGCAGAAAGAAACTGCAAAAAGTTGTCCAATTAAAAAATATATAGAGTTTAAAATACTAACGTAACTAGAGACCTGAGGTCTTATGGAGACTTGCACAAGTCAAAAATCGTATAAAACATCGAGTTACAAACTGACTGGTAACTGTGTCCTGTCTCTCTACTGATGTGTAAAAGGTACTAAGACGCGCAGATCTCCAAGGGAATGTTCAAGTATTATCATTTTTCTGCATATAATTTTCATCCTATGGATGCAAGAAATTATTTTTTTAGTTATATTCGCCCACTTTTAGTCACTTTGAGACACCTCTAAATGTTGAAATTTTTGGATAAAATTTTACTTAGTTATTTTTTACACCAAATAGAATAATTTGACCTCTGGACCCCAAAAAAATGGGAAAAAATAACAAAAATTGCACCCTAAAAAGGGTTATTTTTTTTACTGATTACGAAAAAAAAAATAGCTAAAGACCTTTTATTACTCACATGTCTTTTATATAAGATATAAATTATTACTTTTGAGGTACCCTTTGGCCGTTTCGCTAGTCTCCCCTTGAATGGTTCGCTGACAACTTAGGACTGTTCCGCAGCCCCCCTTTTGATGTTTCGGGGACCTCCGAGGACCTTGCACACAAATATTTTTTTAATGAACTACTTGGATGTATGTTTTAGAAAAACCTCAATAAAATCTGTATAGCATCATGAACTTTTATTATTATCAAACGCGTCATGTAATACTAACTAAAGAAAAGTATCCATTTTCTTATCTACACATTGTTCACCTTTTGCCGTCGTGGCAAAAACCAAAATGTTATCTCTACTAAACTAACAATTGCATTATTATGTAAGATGTTACGTTTCAGAAACATTTAAAACGTTTACAATACATAAGAAACAAGTCGAACATCTTAAAAGAGCCATAAAGATTTTTCGGATAACATTAATAGACGATGAAATTCGCAATTAAAATAACTCACTCACAATTAAGGTGAAAATTGTGCTTAGCTATTAGGTTGGAACACAAAAATATAAACTGACTGCTTCTCATAATATTTGACCTTCCTGAACACCCAAAAATAAAGAAGGGAAAGTAATTTGATCCTGAAAATCCAAAATGGTGAATAAGATATATATCTGCCCTTTCCCCAGCCGAAACTACTACTACTAAGACCACTAAGACCATTTCCAGAGTAATGTCTGTCTATTATTTAAGATGATAACTGCCATCCAAGATGATAACTGCTCATTCAAGATAAATTTAGTCATCTTGTGATAATCTAATTGAGATTTGCTTGGAATCGATCCAACAGAGCTAGTTCCTGGGCTCCGGACCCCGTTACTTTGGGTGCTATAAGCTCCAAAAGCTATAGCAATGAGCTACCGATAAATCTCTAAATCTTTAAAGAAGTGAGAGGTTTTATAGTGTTGACATATATCAAATGGACTTTTTAAAGTATGTTTTTACCCTTTGGCCTGCTGAATAATTGTGTAAAACTGTGAAAATAGACAAATCTAAATGTAATAAATGTAATAATAATTTTAATTAAAAACTGGTAATAATAATGTAATAAATGACTCGGTAAGTTAAAAATATACAGAGCGGTCCAAAAGTCACCCCCCCTCTTAACTTTTGAACCAGTTGAGATATCGACTTCAAATTTGGAACTTTTAAATAAGACAACTTAAACTATCTTTTAGCATATATTTAATACTTTCAGCTCTTAAAATGTGGGCAGGGGGGCATGGGGGTACATTTTTTTAAATGGAAAGGGGGGTCGTGTAATACATCATTTTAAAGCTTATAAAATTCTCCATTCAACATTATATTTTTAAATTTAAAGAAAAAAAATTTTGGGTTTAAAATAGGGTTGAAAATGGGTATTAATGTCAAAATTCCTCTAAAAAAAACAAATATTTTTTTAAAAATGCCTTATTTCATCATAAAAAAATGTTAGTTATACTTTTAAACTAATATTAGTTGACATAAATAAAAATTTATAAAAAAAAACTTAAAAAATCTAATGTTTTAGCACAGAAAATTGAAAAATCAAAACCTTAAAAAACATTTTTAAAAAATTTAAAAATATCAGTTTAAATAGAGAATTTTATAAGCTTTAAAATGAAGTATCACACGACCCCCCTTTCCATTTAAAAAAATGTGTCCCCATGCCCCCCTGCCCACATTTTAAGAGTTGAAAGTATTAAATATATGCTAAAAGATAGTTTAAGTTGTCTTATTTAAAAGTTACAAATTTGAAGTCGATATCTCAACTGGTTCAAAAGTTAGGAGGGGGGGGGTGACTTTTGGACCGCGCTGTATTTTTCGTATCCCCATTTTACCACCACTTTAGAGCTTCTAGCGAAGGAACCGGATCTAGGACCTGGCGATTGACAAATAGCTTAATTTGAATGTACTTTAACACATATATAAAATACAGTTAGAAAAAACTCAAAACAAAAATCAGGAGGAGGGTTAACTTCTGGACAGCAGTGTAATCAATACGCTACAAGCAGAGTTTTATTTTGACGTTTTTTTTTACAGCAATCTAATATTTTCATCAATCATAGTTATTTTTATAACTGCCTAATTTGTGTATTACTACTCTGCCGTCATTGCTTAAAATAACTTATTATTTTTTATCTAGCAGCCTTAGAAAATGACCATTAGGCAATGATGTAGATAAGTTTTGAACTAAAGTGCATACTTAATGGCATTGTTCATGACAGTTTTTGACATTTATTTCAAGACATGCCACATCGTGAGAACAAAACTCTATAAGTAATAATTTATCGCTAAAAAAGCAAAATTTTATTAAACTGGGGTACTCAACAGTAACAAAAAATAAACTGAAAGAAAGCGAAAAGGAAAAATAAAGAAAACGCCTTTAGGAAAAGTTGAAATGCAAAGAGATGAATATGAAACATTAAAATTTAAATCACGAAAGATATTAAATCATCTTCAGGGTTAGAATATGCATTGTTAATATTTTTTCTTGTGAAATTAAGTGCATTTATTAATTATTAATTAAACTTTGGTTTGCTTCATAATTTGAAATGTATGGATGTCAAATATATCGACGTATTCCCGGCGTAAAAAATGAGATATGAAAAATGGTAACGTCTGAATTAGGTTTTAAACATTTGTTAATCTAGAATGTTTATGACAGTTAGTGTCTATATTGTCAGTTAAAAGCAGAAATAAAATAAAATAAATTAAAATTATGCCTAGACAATTAAATGAAACCCAAAGAGCTATAATAGTTGCACATTTGGAAAATGGAAAAACTATTGACCAGGTATCTGATGAATTTGGAATTCACCGAAGCACCATAACAGAACGAACAACTGCAAGACAAAGGGGATCAGGAAGACCACGAAAAACAACAGAGGAGCAGGATGAATCATTCTTGGATGTTCTGAGAGATGATCCATTTAAAACTACCCCTCAAGCTATGGTAGAAGTCAATTTTATAGCTTCAGACCGAACAGCCCGCAGAAGAATTGAGAATTCTGAAATGAAATGTAGGACTGCTGCTAAAAAGCCATTCTTATCAGATGATCACAAGGGGTCTAGGTTGGTATTTGCCCTAATCCACACGGATGCAAATTTTTGGCAAAACGTGGTGTTGGATAAGCAATCAAGGTCCCGGTGTACTGGTTATTCTAGAAGAAAACCTTAATGGAGAATCTTACTGCAGAATTCTTGAAGAAGCAATGCTACCATCAGTTAATCAAGTATTTCCCAATAACAAGTTTATATTCCAACAAGATAACTGCTCAGTGCACATGTCCACGTATTACCATGGCCATCTCATAGCCCAGATCTTAATCATATTGAGAATGTTTGGGCATATATGGTTAAGAAAATAAACACAGTTAATTTTAGGCCCCAAAATAGAGCTCAACTAATTGAAGCTATTCGTGAAGCTTGGAATAACTTAACAGTGCAGTATTGCCAAAACCTTGTTAATTCAATGCCAAGAAGAATAAATTTGGTACTAGAAAACAATGAAAATCCAACAAGATATTAATTATTATTATTTACATTGTTTTTTAGTACCAAATTTATTCTTCTTGACAAGTTTTGTAACTTATTTCGGGCTCACCATGCTTTTGTATTATGATTAAGATTTTTATAGCTCAAAATATTATTTTATATCTATTTTAGTATAAGAATAAATGTTTTTGGGTTTTTCTTTTTAATAAAAAATGTATTTTCAGTTTCCTTATTGTTTTTGAGTATATATTAACTTTCAGTCTGGGTTAGTGGTAACAACTATTAGTTGTCAGTCAACCAATCAATTCTTTCATAAAAACTAATATTTAACCATAACCTATTTTTTTAAATCCAATTTAATCCAGGAATTATTACTATTAAATGTCAGATCGCAATATGTCAATATCTCATTTTTTATGCCGGGAACTGTAACCTTTCTTTTTCTACTCCGATTTATTGATGCACCATGTTGTCTCATTTCGGATTTTCAGGGCCTTCTACCTTACTAATACCTTATTTTAAGCTATGATGGCAGTACTGTACCATTTGTACTATTTGTATATTACTACTTAAAAAAAAACTGTAAAAAATACAGGTGTATTTAAGGGATCTGTAAGCTACCTTTCATTTAAAATGTCAAATGAACGCATACTTTTTTACTTAAAATTTTCCAAATTAGATTAAAGAAATAATGTTAAAGAATATTCTTAAAAAAATATTTATAACTGCAATATTCTGTTATATTATTTTTCCAAAAAATATACTTGGGAAACAGATTTACAGAAACTCAGAATGTGAGGAGTGCCAATATTTTGAGAAAGATGGCCATAAGGAGATAAGAAAATATATCAGAACTGTTTACGTCCCGGAAGAAAAAATTGACTCAAAAAGATATTATTATGATGATGAAATGGATAGAGTAAAATTAAGTCCAGAAGAAATTATGTTATATAAGATATTGACAGAAAAGAAGAAAAACAAATTTCATGTAAGAGTTAAAAAAGAAGATACCATAAGAGAAAAACTACGAGATATTTATGAAGATAGGTTAATCTACAAGGAAGAAAATGACCTGTCGACTAAAATGGTAAGTAAGTTTATTTCTTTGTTTTTGGTAGGTTCTTATTAATAATTATTATTTATAATAATTATAAATAATAATTATAAATACTATTAATTATTATTATTATAATTATAATTACTAATTATAATAACGGAGGCCCATAAAAAAGTCAATGACTCTCAACCAGACTATTTTTTACGTATTTTTGGGCTTGGCTTGGTGGCCCGCAAAGGACCTTGTTTCTAGGACAGGAGAGGAGCCTTTTTAAGGAAGAGTGATTTTGGTCATATATGCTAAATTTTTGGTATGTTATAGTTCTGATCAAACTGGTACAACTTTCAAAAACCTATAGATTAGGTGCTAGAGCACTTTAAAAATCTTGAGCGGTGCGCCGGTCTTATGGAATTGTGTTTTTTGTCAGATTTGGCTGAATTTTATTTACAAAGATAAAGATAAAGATACTTTATTGTCCACAAAAGACCCATTAAAGGTTTTGGACTAGTCCAGGTTACAAATTTAAATATATACAATAATTATAAAATTAAAGTAAATAGTATAATTAAATAATACATTGTAATTTAATTTAACAGATATAAAAAATATATTAGTATTTATATATATAAACACTATATTAAAATTAAACATTTAAGTATTCATCAATACTATAGAATGATTGTTGTGTTAAAAAATATTTAGTTTTCTTTTAAATTTATTAAAATTTTCTATACATTTTAAATGCTGGGGTAGTTTATTAAAAAACTGAATTCCGACATATACAGGATTTTGCTCATATGCAGTAGTGCTATGTTCCGGAATCCTTAAATCATTTTGAGATCTGGTATTATACACATATGTGTGATTGTAATTATTTGTCAAGAGTAAAAATGAGTTACTTTTTACAAACAGTATTACTTCTTTTATATAAATGGTCAATATATTTAGTTCTAATACTTCTACATGTATCTCTAAATCTTATACCCATTACGTGTGATCCGTTTATTTTGGAAACACCCCAATAAAAGGATTAATGGATAAGAATGAACCTTTTATTTTTAATGTGAGGACAAAAAAATTCTACAAGATTAATTTGTTAATTGTTTTAGATAAGGTCCAAAAATAATTTTATTTTTCAAAAACCGACTAACTACACTAACTTTTATAATAGGTTTTTTCAAGAAAACATACTAGCGATTTTTTTACTACAAAAATTTTATCGTGAGTGAATTTGCAATTGCTTAAAATGGGTCTATACCAAATTTGGTCAAGAACCATTAATCGCTTAATATTTAAGAAATAAAAATGTTTTGCATAAAACTATGCAATTTTTTTAAAATACTTAAGTCAACTAGACATTAATTGTCTATTATTACCCGTTATTTTTCTGACACTTAATTTTCAATTTTTTTTATTTTAAAAATGTCTTTATCTTTACGAGATAAAATAGAAATTTTTAGAATTTCTGAAGAGGGTGAAAGATCAGCGCCAGAAACAGCTCAGGTTTTTAACGACCGACATCCAAATGCAGGAGTCAGCCACAGCACTGTTTTTAAGATTAAAACATTATTTACCGAATCAGGTGCTGTTTCAAAAGTAATATTAAAAAGGCCGAACATTTTAAAAATAAATAACCAACGAATAATAAAAAACCATTTTCAAGAAAATATTAATTATTTAATTAAAATATACAAAAATGTATTAATTTCTTATCACCAGTTAAAAACAGTTAATACTAGTGTCTACTAGAGTATCTATACCATTTAGACATTTAGTGTCTACTTGTCTTGAGAATTTAAAAAAGCACATAATTTTACGCAATATATTATTTATTTCTAAAATATTAACAGATTAATATTTTTTAACGAAATTTGGTATAGACCTATTTTAAGCAATTGCAAATAGTCCCTCTATAAAATTTTTGTTGTAAAAAATCGCTAGTGTGTTTTCTTTAAAAACCCTATTATAAAAGTAAGTATAGTTAGCCGGGTTTTGCAAAACAAAATTATTTTTGGGGCTCTTCTTGTAGAGTTTTTTTGTCCTCACATTTTAAGAAAAGGTTCATCCTTATCCATCAATACCTACTCCTTTTTTTGGGGTGTTTCCAAAATAAATTGATCACACTGTATAATAATTCTCGACTTTAAAAGTGTTTGTGAGTAAAATTTAATAGTTTAGGTGCTAAAGAAATTTCGAGCTTGCTTGAACAATATTAATTTTTTTTTAAGAAAAATTGGGTGTCCTCGGGCTTTTTAATTTTTTTTTGTCTTCAGCGCCTAAAAATACCTAAAATAAATATAGTCTGGTGAAGAGTAATTCACACCTTTTCTAAGTTTTGTGGGCCTGTTTAATTATTTATGATTATAATCATATTATTGTAATAATTATTATTGTCTTAATATTTTAAATAATATTTAAAGTACGCTATATTAATCTAATTCAATCTTCAGATTCGAAAAAGACAGTCAAAAAAGAAAAATACTGGAAAAAATGCACACAATAATATTTTTCTTATCGAGCCTGAATCTACTGACAATATAACTGATATTATTACAGGAATGAAACAGCAAGAAGAAGATCACAATTTTTATGAAATCAAAAATGATAACATTGGAGATTTTAGTATTTTAAGCAATAGGAGCAAACGCAATAGCCATATTTTAAAAACAGAAAATATACGATCAGATAAGGACAATTTTTTAGATAGCCGAGTACAACTGGCTAGAACTATCCGTTATCCAGTTAGTGATTTCCCAGATGTCACTGATAGCGACGTTTTATCAAACGATAACCCTCACGAAGAAGATAGTATACCCGTAGAACGCTTAGATGCATCAGAATTTCTGTATATCTTTAATAAAACACAGTCAGAAACGAGAAGATTACAAAGTAAAATTATGAAAAAATATATGGACGAAAGCGAAGATCCTTGTAATGATTTTTACAGTTTTGCATGTGGCAGATGGCGTAGATATTACACGATACCTTCAGATAAAGTGGGCTACGATATTTTTGAAATGATACGTGAAAATCTTGATTCTTTAATCAAAAATTTAACTGACGGAATTGTACCACAGCCTGTCGATGAAGAAGTACACCAGCATTTTATTACTGGATATATTTCAAAAAACATGTTTAAAAATTATCAAAGAGATGACACAGATTGCTTGCAAAAATTAAAATATTTTTATATGTCATGTATGAATATGGACACTATTAACCAGCGTGGTAATAGGCCTTTGCAAAAACTTCTTCTACAATTAAAAGGTTGGCCGATGGCTCAACCTGATTGGAATGAATCAAATTTTGATTTGGCCTGGCTTTTGGGTATGCTGAGACTTTTAAATAACGACGTACTTATAACGCAGTGGGTTGGGCCTGATTTAAAAAACTCTGATGAATATATTATACACATTGATCAGACATCTTTAGGATTACCAGCTCGGGAATATTTTACGAACGAAACAAATTTAAAATATTTAAGGGCTTATAACGTATTTATAACAGAAGTTGCTTGCTTGTTAGGTGGTGATCCAAGAACTGTTGCAAAAGATACTGACGAAATAGTTCAATTTGAAATACGTTTAGCTAAAATATTAATAACAGCTGATGAACGTAAAAATATCTCCGATATGTATTTAAAAATGGACATGGATATAATAGCTCTTTATTTTCCCCAATTTAATTGGAGAAAATACTTTAGGCTAGCATTGGGACCACATCAAGATCACACAACCACCATTGCCTGTTACTCGGCTAGATATTTGCAAAAATTATTTGACTTACTCAGCGATGTACCACATCGTGTAATTCAAAATTACGTTGTATGGAGAATGGTAAGACATAGAGTAAGTAATTTGGATCAAAGATTTCTTGATTCAAAACAAAAATTTTATAACGAACTTTTCGGCCATGAGCGGGACCCTCCTCGATGGAGTTTTTGTATATCACAATTAAATACAAACCTCGGGATGGCTATTGGAGCGTTGTTTGTACAAAAACACTTTGATGTTACTAGTAAAAATGATACCATAGATATAACCAGAAGATTAGAACTTGCGTTTAGAGATACGCTACTAAGAAATACATGGCTAGATAAGCACACAAAAGAATATGCAACAATGAAAATTAATAAAATGGACCTTAAAATTGGATATCCTGATTTTATTTTAAATGACAAAGAACTAAATTTAAGATACACAGACCTTGAAATACATCCAGATTACTTTTTTGAAAACGTTCTGTCTCTTTTAAGACACGTTACTCGCGGCGAACAAAAACGACTTGGTGATATTGTGAACAGAACTTTATGGAGTACCCCTCCAGCCGTTGTTAATGCATATTATAGCAGAAACAAAAACCAAATTTTATTTCCAGCTGGAGTTTTGACACCTCCATTTTACCACCGTTATTTCCCTAAAGCTCTAAATTTTGGAGGGATAGGAGTTGTAATAGGACATGAAATAACTCATGGATTTGACGACAAAGGACGATTGTTTGATCATTTTGGAAATCTACATTACTGGTGGAGAGAAGAGTCGATAAAAAAATTTTACGAGAAAGCCCAATGTTTGATAAATCAATACAGTTCCTACGTGGTTCCTGAAATTAATGTTCCCTTGGATGGTTTTGTAACTCAAGGAGAAAACATAGCTGATAATGGCGGACTAAAAGAAGCATTTAAAGCTTACGATAAATGGCTTAAGGAGCATCCTAACGCAGATGAAAGCATGCCAAATATGAAATATTCCCCTCACCAATTATTTTTCTTAAATTTTGCACAAGTTTGGTGTGGCCAACAAAGAATAGAAGCCCTACAAAGTCGGCTGAAAACTTCAGTTCATGCTCCTGGACTTTTCAGGGTAATTGGCACATTGTGCAATTCTGAAGAATTTTCAAAAGCATTTCATTGCCCTTTAGGTAGTCCTATGAATCCTCGCCTTAAGTGTACTATTTGGTGAAGAGTTTTAAGATTAGATAAATTTATCTTTAGATTAAATATTTTAATATTTTATACCGCTTTTAATCAGTATATTTTTTACAAAGCTCCATTTGTTATATATTGAAACTTTTTAAATATATATTTTTATTTTATTTTTTGCTTTATTTTGTCTTATATTAAAATTTAACTAACACATATGGATTAAATTAATTAATTAAATAATTTGTTTAATATTTATGAATAAGATTCATTAACTATCACAAAATAATATATTTGTGCTTTAGTAAATAAATCATTTATATAAATTCATCAGATCTATCGGTATCAATAAAAAAAATTAAACTGTTCTTTACGGATGATTAATTTGAATGAAGTAACGTTCCATATTAAAATGGTATTGATGAAATAGATGTTTTAACCAGTTATGGAGCATTCTGATAATTAATATTAATTTCTTATTCTATGGCCCATACAAATATGGACAGAAGGATTTAATGGTATTTGTGACGCTTCACAGAACATGGTATACTCATTGTAACAATAGCAACTTTTGCACCGACGGAGATGGCGAAAACAAACACGGATCGGCTGAGAGGTAAAATTACAAAAAAACAAATGTCAAGAAAAACGGAAACCGGGACTGTTTTTTATTATAAAAAATAAAATTTTAAAATAATTCATCGTTTATTTTTACCATATGTTTTGAAATACAAAACACACACATTGTAGGACACAAAACACAATATATTAGTATTTTTGAAGTTGTGCTTATGTTGTTAATATTAAATATTAAAAAAAAAATAAATTTATGAAATCTGGATCCACTAGAATAAATAAATTTACTGAGAAGAGAAGGTTGAAATTTATTAAATATAAATTTACTTCTCATAGTGGCTAATCTTTTTATTTAAAAAAATTATTATTGTTATTATTAAAGTAATTTCAAAGGTATATTTTATCAGCCGGATATTTTGGGCCTAGTTTTGTTTTGCATGACATAGTGTTATTTTAGCCAGTATATTTTGGACCTAGATATTTTTTTGCCGGGAAATTATGTCGCCGTTAGTTTTTGTTCAGGACCATTTGTCTGTAAGGCGCCGTCCACCTGCTCTCATATTGAAGTGTACTCTTCGAATCAGCTATCATCGTTCGTGTAAAACCCTGTCATTTACTCTCAAATATATTTCATTTCATTAATCACCTTTAAATGAATTTTTCTTGAAAACGGTTAATCCTACAGTATTACAACAAGAGTACCTTTTTTATGTATTTTGATCTGAGGAATCATATTTCAAAAATAAAATTGCAAAAAAGTTTGGGACAAAAAACTGATAAGCCCCCCCCCCGTTTCGCACACCCCTGGTTGAAATAAATACATGAAAATAACACACACAAACTGGCCTGGGTAGGATTAGTTGACGTGAAAAACCTCGTTGATATATCTCAAAGGGTCCCTGAGTTATTAAATAAAAACCGACATATGTTTATAGGAACTTTTTGTCATATTTTATGATGTAGAATCATCTGATAAATTTTCCTATGCTATTTCAAATACACCGTGTATAGGGGTTTTTGGGGTCGACGAATACGATAATATTGATACTGATAATATTTTTTTCTCTAATTTCACCCCCTGAGGGGTGGGGGTAGTTTTTCTGAAAACTGGTATATTGGGGTTTTTGAGGTTGCTGAAAGTGAATCAGATTATAAAAAAATCTAACTCCGCTCCCAAAGGGGCGGGGGGTAGTTCTCGTGAAAATTGGTATAATGGGTTTTTTTCAGGTTGCTGAATGTGAATCTGATAATAAAAAAAAAATTATTCCACCCCCTGAGGGGCGAGGGGTAGTTTTCTTGAAAATTGGTATATTGGGTTTTTGAGGTCTCTAAAACTGAATCTTATAATATTTTTTTTCTAATTTCACCCCCGGAGGGGTGGGGGATAGTTTTTTTAGAAAATTAGTGTGTTGGGGTTTTTTAAATTGCTGAAAGTGAATCTGATAAAAAAAATCTAACCCCACACCCTGAGGGGCGGGGGGTAGTTTTCGTGAAAATTTGTATGTTTTTAAGGTTGCTAAAAGTGAATCTGATAATATAAAAAATTCTAACTCCACCCGTTGGGGGGCGGGGGGTAGTTTTCGTGAATATTGGTATATTTCTCAGGTTGCTAAAAGTGAATGTGATAATAAAAAATCCATTTCAGGCGCGGAGGTGAAAAATGGGAAAGCTCTTTTACTGGGCAGTGTATTTTTTCTCCAAAAGAACGAAGAGTATAATAAAGAAACTATGTTTAGCAATTCGCTACCTGTTAACAAACACGGATCGGCTGAGAGGTAAAATTACAAAAAAAAAATGTCAAGGAAACGGAAATCGGGACTGTTTTTTATTATAAAAAATAAAATTTTAAAATAATTCATCGTTTATTTTTACCACATGTTTTGAAATACAAAACACACACATTGTAGGACACAAAACACAATATATTAGTATTTGTGAAGTTGTGCTTATGTTGTTAATATTAAATATTAAAAAAAAATAAATTTATGAAATCTGGATCCACTAGAATAAATAAATTTACTGAGAAGAGAAGGTTGAAATTTATTAAATATAAATTTACTTCTCAAAGTGGCTAATCTTTTTATTTAAAAAAATTATTATTGTTATTATTAAAGTAATTTCAAAGGGATATTTTATCAGCCGGATATTTTGGGCCTAGATTTGTTTTGCATGACATAGTGTTATTTTAGCCAGTATATTTTGGACCTAGATATTTTTTTGCCGGGAAATTATGACGCCGTTAGTTTTTGTTCAGGATCATTTGTCTGTAAGGCGCCGTCCACCTGCTCTCATATTGAAGTGTACTCTTCGAATCAGCTATCATCGTTCGTGTAAAACCCTGTAATTTACTCTCAAATATATTTCATTTCATTAATCACCTTTAAATGAATTTTTCTCGAAAACGGTTAATCCTACAGTATTACAACAAGAGTACCTTTTTTATGTATTTTGATCTGAGGAATCATATTTAAAAAATAAAATTGCAAAAAAGTTTGGGACAAAAAACTGATAAGCCCCCCCCCCCCGTTTCGCACACCCCTGGTTGAAATAAATACATGAAAATAACACACGCAAACGGGCCTGGGTAGGATTAGTTGACGTGCAAAACCTCGTTGATATATCTCAAAGGGTTCCTGAGTTATTAAATAAAAACCGATTTTTTAGCTACTTTCAAAGGGGCGTAGCTCCCTTATGACGCATTTTTAGACATATGTTTATAGGAACTTTTTGTCATATTTTATGATGTAGAATCATCTGATAAATTTTCCTATGCTATTTCAAATACACCGTGTATAGGGGTTTTTGGGGTCGACGAATACGAATCTGATAATATTTTTTTCTCTAATTTCACCCCCTGAGGGGTGGGGGTAGTTTTTCTGAAAACTGGTATATTGGGGTTTTTGAGGTTGCTGAAAGTGAATCAGATTATAACAAAATCTAACTCCGCCCCCAAAGGGGCGGGGGGTAGTTCTCGTGAAAATTGGTATAATGGGTTTTTTTCAGGTTGCTGAATGTGAATCTGATAATAAAAAAAAATTATTCCACCCCCTGAGGGGCGAGGGGTAGTTTTCTTGAAAATTGGTATATTGGGTTTTTGAGGTCTCTTAAACTGAATCTTATAATATTTTTTTTCTAATTTCACCCCCGGAGGGGTGGGGGATAGTTTTTTAGAAAATTGATGTGTTGGGGTTTTTTAAATTGCTGAAAGTGAATCTGATAAAAAAAATCTAACCCCACACCCTGAGGGGCGGGGGGTAGTTTTCGTGAAAATTTGTATGTTTTTACTGGCAGTGTATTTTTTCTCTAAAAGAACGAAGAGTATAATAAAGAAACTATGTTTAGCAATTCGCTACCTGTTTACTCTTATTAACTGTAATTTGTTTGCATTTGTATCGTTCAAAAACGAATAGATGCAATCAATAAAGCCATAATGCATATCATTAGAAAACTTTGCGGTGTACAAGTGATTCAATTTGTTATGTGTTGCGAGGAGTATTACGTTGTGATTTAAAATTTAATTAGATTAGCAAGGGAATTACGTGAGGCAACAAATTATTTTCTTACCACACTACATTTTTTTATTCGATTCTATCTAAAATCATCATTTTTTGTATAATAAATCTGTACAAAAAGTTTTGTTTCTTACTAGTGTGCAAATTAATAAAATGAAAATTATCCAAAGCGAACGCTGTAGATTCTGCGACTATGATAAAGAAACTGCATCCCACATTTTGGGACAATGTCCTGTCTTCTCACAAAAAAGACTGCGATTTTTAGGTTCACCATTAGTGCAACCTAGCGATTTAGTCGAACTTTCATTGGGGCAGATCATCGCCTTTTTAGATGCCTGCCCCCATGGAATATCATCCTAATCAAATGATGTGTCATCTAGATGACTGCGGCATGCACAATGGATCTCAGGTCTGAGTGCCGTGGCTATTACTTGGTAATAACCAAACCGCTTCTGATGATGAGATGAGTGTGTAAATTAAAAAGTCGACGTTGATTGTTTGACTAATATTAAAACTGATGACATTTTTAATTTTATAAAATTTGAAAACCTTGATCTCTATGATTTTTCTTTTTGGGTATCAAAATAAGCTTGCAAAATCTTAGCCTGATCAAAAGTTTCTAACCCGTGCCAACAAGGCCCCGAAATTTCCGCTAAAATTCCGATAAAGTGCATTTTCTATTAATTTGTGCTGTTGACGAATTATAAATATTAAATAAAAAAGTTTTTATATCACATTTTTTTTATATAAACCTGTTTTAGTTATTTTAAAATATTACCTTAATATACGCAACGAGTGGGAGGTGTAAGCGCCATTTAACATTAACATTTTAATAAAAATCACATCAAAATGTTGATGTTAAATGGCGCTGGGGTCTAACCAATACTCGTTAAGTAGATTATCTTAATATTTTAAAATAACTAAAATAGGTTTATATAGAAAAAAAAATTGACATATAAACTTTTTTATTTAATATTTATAATTCGTAACACAAATTAATAGAAAATGCACTTTTTCTGAATTTCGGGGCATATTCGGGGCCTTGCTGGAAGGGGTTAGAAACTTTTGATCAGGCTAAGGTTTTGCAGGCTAATTTTTATACTTAGAAAGAAAAAATATAGATGTCAAGGTTTTTAAATTTTATAAAGTTACAAATATTAGGGCTGATTGTATACGAATTTTATCGATATTTGCATGATTTTAGGGTTTTTAGGGCCCTAAAAGTACCACTTAGGGTTGTCTATATAAATGTTTAATCCAAGGGTGTTCTAACTACGACAAATAGAAAAGATTAAGTAAATAAAAAATTTCTGGACCACCCTGATATTCCACATAAGAAAAATTATAAATTGCAGTTTTTTTTCGGTAATTTTAAAATGACTTTTTATTTTTTTTTAATGTCCTTTATAACTTTTTAACGTTTTTAAAAACGTTAAAAACGGTATTTGTGACTTTGTTGCGTCATTTATAAGGTAAGTATTAAAGTTATGGTCCTTTACAGAAAAAAAATCAATTTGAAATTAATTTTAAAAAAATATACTTAAAAATCTGGAAAAGTACATTTTATAAAAAGCTTTGATCCCTTCTCCCGGGCAGGATGCAGAGCTGCCTCATTCCAGTCTTGGGTCTGACTACTTAATCTGGATTAATTTGTTGATGGTCATGATGGTTGTAAAAATAATAAATAGGTAATACCTAGTGAATTTTGAATTTATTATTTATTTATTTAAGAATTTCTTGTTTGCATACAAGAGACAAAGTGTATCACTTAAAAATAAAATGCAGAATATTGATATTGACCTGCTTCCCATACATGGAATGGCTAATCATATAGGAATTTGCAATTTCCCAATCAATAATCTTCGAACAATCGGCCAGCTTCCAGTTAACTTTATTCAGATGCATGCCGCGTAAACTAGAAATTATGCCATGTAGTTTTTAAGTTACTTAATTGATTTAGCTACTTTAGTATACTCCTCGTAGTGTATTTTTTCTTAAAATACTGAAAGAATAGTCACAGTTGTAAGCGTCGTTTTAAACACCTGTAAAATATGTACATATGTACATGTATATCGATTGCGTAGAATAAAAAGCTCGTATATCGGTTTTCAATAAATTTGCACTGACATTAAATGTCTTTGTCAAAACTTAAAAATGTAGGGGAGATTATATCACCATGTGCATATTTTATTTTGTAGCCCTATTTTTCAAAAATAAATATATTTTACTTAAAATTTTGTCAGTATTCAAATTTGCTTTACTTTTGCTTTCCACCAAAATCTCGGAATACCTACTGTCCGAGAAATAGCTGGAAAGTAGTCCTTGGATTGGTAAAAAAATCATGTTTTGTATTGCAATTAAAAAATAGAAGCATGCAAAAATGCACGCATTACAAATCCTTATTATGTGCGGAATTTGGATTACAATTTTTTAAAAAAAATTAGCCATCTTCCATACCTTTCGTCAATACGACCTGGTGTTAAAGTGGGGGATTCATTGGTTGTTGATTTAAGAAGCATAAAGTACGAAGAAGGAAAAATTAAAATTAAAAAGAACTTTACAGATGCCTGTGAAAATCTACCAAGGGATTTAGCTTGGATGATGAAAATTTCCAGTCATTATACCACAGTCAAATTCCCATCACAAAAACTAAATATAATGATTTACAGGAGTTAAAAGTTGTGATTCCAAAAATATATCATAATTTTTATGATGAACTTATTCACCTTAAATAATAATTATTAATTTTAATTTGTTCAATTTGTGGAAGGACAATGTTAAAAATGATCGAATTTTTGCCCCTCCGATAAAAGTTTATTAATAGTATTGAATAGTTATTTTGGTTCCAAAATAACTAAAAAATATTTTTAAATTGTTAAAAATAATCAAATTTTTGCTCCTCCAATAGAGGTTATGTGATATTATAAAATAGTAAAAATACTTATTTAGCCAAAAACAATCGGGAACAATTTTAAAATGTGCTATTGCGTAATCATTTGAAAACGATCCACCCCAAATACCTTGTAAACTAAGCACAATATAAAAATTAACAATTATTTCATTTTGTGCTTAGTTTGCGAGGTATTTGGTGTGGATTATTTTCGAATGATCACCCTACCCTGTATTACGCAATAGCATATTTAAAAAAATGTTCCCGATTGTTTTCGGCGAAATAAGTATTTTTTACAATTATTTTAGAACAAAAATAACTATTTTATTTCAATTAACTTTTATTGGACGGGCAAAAATTCAATGATTTTTAACATTGCCTTTGATTAATAAAGTTTAGATATAATATTCGTTTGGACTTTGGTTTTGCTTTTATTTATCGGTAATTAAAAAATTATCTGTGATCTCATCTCCCCTATAGTATAAAACTATTGATGTTCACATTCAATGTCAGTTTAAAAATTCAATATGTCAAAAAAATATCCGAGCTTTTCATTCTACGCGATCGATATGTATTCTGTAACAAGTTGGTAATAACGCTTTTTCAATAATTTTTTCATTGCCATATTTCTTTTCAGCGTCCAAAAATACGTAGAAAAAATGTAGTTTGGTTTATGAAAAACTATTTTTTTTTGTGGTCCTGTGTAATAAATAACAATCTCTAATAATACCTAAATTAATAAAATGTTTTAAAGAAAGTGTATTTTTTTTCTGCTTAGGGTGGCCTAAAAAAATGTGACTGAGAGTTTCCCCCATAATTTCTCTCTTACAACTCGTTTCTTGGTGAAATCTTTACCAACTATTCTCGGATACTTGGAGAACCGGAACCAAAAGTTGCTAACCCACACCATTTTGGCGGCAGAGCTTGTCAAAATCGAAGTTACTTATTCGGATGTTTCACAATTTCTATGGATTTGCTTAGTTGGTGAATCCATTACACTTTTTAATTGCTCTCTTGGTTTGAATTAACGGGATGAAATCTGAATTATTGCTGAGAGGGACAGGTTCAAGATTAACACCAAGTAAGAAGAAAGAAGAAGAAGAAAAAGGGAATAAATGAAAAAATGGCTGCAATTAACAGGCGCTATACTTGTCCTAGCCCTATGCCATTGCCAAACCCTAGGTCCCGGTCATAACCTAAGGTCCGAAGGCCTTCTAACCAACCTATTCCTCCCCTTACCGGCTATAACCGTGGTCCAGAGCCCCTCAAGACTTGAGGCTCACGTTTAAATCTGGGGGGTGGCGACCAGTCGGGACTGGATACCGGATCAGTTTGTGTTAGTTTTGGAGGAGGTCGAGGATGGGGTTTGCGCAGGAAGAAAAAAAATAGTCACTTACCTTGAAAGTTCAAAGCTTAATGTTGATACAAGTCCAAAATATTCGAAAAATTACTCGAAAAAAAAATACTAATTTAATTTATTTATAAATAAATAAATAAATATTTATTTATTTATTTATATAGGCCAAAATCGGTATATAGGTGCTCCCTAGAATGTTGAACTAGCCCCCCAAAGTCACGCCTCCTACCTACAGATTTAGAAAAAAAAAATGATTTTAGCCAGTCAAATTGTATTTGCAAATCAAAAACGTTATGGAATAAAGGACCACGTACATTTCTTATGGGAAATGCCCCCCCATTAAATTTGATAAAATTCAAGTATGTTGAAGTTCTCAACTGACTGATTATAAGTCTCCATAGGTACAAAGCTCTTATGGTTTCCATGCTAGGGCTTAACAAAGATGGAAATTTTTAGATGTAACTTAAACTGACTTACTAAGAATAATAACACCTTCATTTTAGAAATCAGTGGCGTCCGAAAAAATATATATATATATTTTTATTTTCCCCTTTTTACCTGATTGTTGAGACCCCACTGACTTTTCTAAAGGTTTAATATATTGAGCAATATTGGGGACTTATACTTTATATAATTTGATCAGTGGCGTCCTTACTTTACATTTTATTTAAATAGTTACCCTTTTTGTCTACGGCACTGTAATATATATTTAATATATTTCTTTTTAGAATCGCTAAAATTACATTATGTTTTAGATTTTACGCCACTGGTCAAAAGTCTCCACGGACACAAAGCTCTAAGTTTTATAGTGCTAGAGCTCAACGAAAATTACTTTCAAGGGATCTACCTTTTGATAAAACTCCCAAACGCCCGCAATAAGTGTTTTTTTTTATTTTTCTATATTTATTTTTCTGTAACGCCACTGACTTTTCTAAGGGTCAAATATTTTGTACGATTTTGGCTATACTTTACAAGTGGCAAGTGATGTCTTTAGTTTATGTTATATTTAATATTTACCCTTTTTGCCTACTTTAGTTTTTAAACTATAATGACTTTTTTAAATTCGTAAAAATATATTACTGTTTAATTTAAATTTAATATTGTAGCAGGTTAAAAAAAATTAATACTGAATATATATATATGTACCCTTTTCAGCCAAAAATATTATTAAAGAAACATTTTTCAGTTCAAGTTTCATCCAAATATATTGTTTCGTTCGGGAGTTATATTAAAAGATAGATCCGTTAATAGCAATTTTTGTTGAGCTCTAGCACAAAAACTATAAGACTCAGAGCATTGTGCCCGTGGAGACTTTTGATCAGTGGCGTAAAATCTAAAACATAATTTAATTTTAGCGAATTTAACAGATTCTAAAAAAAATGTTATAATTTATCCATTTTTTTTTTGTCTATTTGGGCTTATAACTAGTTTTGTGTAAATTAAAAAAAAAAATAAACAGTCATTGGTTTTAACGGATTCAGATTACCTATTTTATCTAAAAAAATATTAGAAAAAGCTATTACCGTTTAAACAGTGCCTCAGACAAAAAGGGTAACTTTTTAAATAAAATATAAAGTAAGGATACTACTGATTAAATTATGTAAAGTATAAGTCCCCAATATATTAAACCTTTAAAAAAGTCAGTGGTGTCTCAACAATTAAGTAAAAAGGGGAAAATAAAAAATATATATCTTTTTTTCGGGCTTCACTGACTTTTAAAATAAAGATGTTCTATTTTAGGTAACTCAGTTCAAGTTCCATCCTAAAATCTTATTTTGTTCGTGAGTTATATTAAAAGGTGTATCCACAAAATGCCATTTTTGTTAAGCTCTAGTACGAAAACTGAAATAATAATGAGCTTTGTGCTCATAGAGATTTTTAATCAGTCAGTTGAGAACTACAACATACTTAAATTTCAGTAAATTTAACCGGGGGTCATTTCCCATAAGAAATGTAGGTGCTCCTTTATTCTCTTTAAAAACTGCATTTGCGCGCAATGCTGTGAAGAGTATAAAAAGTAAATCTAACCAGAACAATGTTTGCAAATCAACATCATAAATTCGCGGTAACAATGTTATACAGTAAATTTATGTAAAAAGTTCATCGTAATTTTTCGATGATTTTGCTACATGCCCCTTGGGCCAACGGAATGATAATAAAATAAATATCGCAAAACTGTTTCTTAAGCATTATAATCTGACAATTCATATTGCCATGATAATATAAACCTTCCTATCTGCAATATTATTTTTTAGTTTGCAATAATTTCAATTATTGACGTTTTAATCCAATGGATAATTATGAAAGCAATAACGTAAAGGCTTGTGGCTATGGCATGTCCTCCACTACAGGGCGTACAAAATTTTCTAGCATTGCCCGATATCGGTCGACTTTTACGGTAACTGTATTGCCATTATTCATTTTTTTTTTCTAGCTAATTACTCCTGTTTATTTTTTATATATATATATGTATGTATTTTTTTTTAAATCCTTTTTTCCACAACTTTGTTTATAAATAACTAAATCTAAATTTGTATCGAAACCCTTGCTATAAGAATAAGTATTCTTTTTAAAGCAATAAATATTATTATTATTATTATTATTATTATTATTATTATTATTATTATTATTATTATTATTATTATTATTGCCAATATTGTCAGAAATAAGGCCCGATTATCATTTGGGATGTTACACCCCACGACCCTAGCTGGAGCCTTACATGTTGTGGGCCGTTACGGAAAATGTGGTAAGAAGATCCTGTGTTGCAAAGCGGAAAATGGACCTCATATAAAAGATATGTAAAAAAAAATAAAAAAAATTGACAAACAAAAAAGTTATTCAATTTTTAAATGATAAAGCGACTTATGGACCTCCCTGTAGGATAGGATTATTTACTCTAGAAGAGTAGTAATCTGGATATAAAGTCTATATAGCTGAAAGTGTTCAATATGTTAATCTGATATATTGGTTTCTCGGTAGCTGGCTGAATGAAAAATAATAAATATGTTTACTGCAGATAGAATACTATTATTCTGAATATTGTGACAAGTCTGGAATTAACATACAACGCGTTGCAACTTCGTCAGTTCCTATTTTGTTATTTTTCAATAGATAAAATGTCACATAAAAACATATTCTTCAACTTTTATAAAGAGGCCATTATCAATAGTCATTTGATCAACTGTTGGTTTATATAATTGAGTTCTGAGTTATCTTTTGACCGATTTGTTTTTTGGCCAACTAACAAAACATAAAAAAAAACAACTAAAGAAATAAGCAACTGATTAGGAATCTCTTAATATTCTATTTATTTTTTTATTCCTTTACATACAATTTTTTCGCATTTTTTTCTTCATTTTTCATTAAAATGTGTTTTTCTTTATTGGAATTTTTTATTTTTTTTTTTAAACATAGCGCTCAGGGCTTTCCAAGTTTTAGTAATTTTAATATAATAAATATCTCATATCTTAGCTTCTTAATATTTAAAGTAAGCTGATATTAAAATTAGGATTTCTGCAAAGATAATCTTACCTAAGATAAAGTTTTGAAAGGAAAGATCGCTACTATACCTACCTAAAGTAAGGTAAACTCCAAATATTTATGATTTTACATACTTGTAAACAAAATAAATGGAAGGATTTTGCTTATAAACAACGAACCTATAACAAAATTTTATATATTTTTATATTAAAGTGGCACAGCGCAGACGCAATCGTTCAAATAAATCAATTAGGGCCACTTGCACCAACTTTTGATCTGGGATTATCTCGACTAAAAATGCTAAGTTCCGATTGATTCACCGTCAATTTAATCCAAGTTTAAAGTTAAACCATCGTTGGTGCAAGTGGCCTTCAAGTGAGTAAAATTTAGTCGACTGCCGATGGTTGTGACTACTTGCTCCATGGTTAAGGGAGAGATCACCGGCTTAGTAGTGCGAAAGCTAGGTTTGGCTACAAACAGTGTAAATGGAAAGCAGCTCATGGTGCGAATAATGCATCCGTCACTATTATGCACATAAAAATATATTCAGTATTGAGTGGGCGCATCGACAGCAGCGTAGTGGGCTTTTTTACTGCTCCATCTAGCGACCGGTTCATTTGTCACAGAACCTCGTAGTATATCTGTCAAAAGGGACAATGCTTTTGCGATATACAACTACGGTACGATTTGAGTTTTCCGCCGACTGTGCGCCATAGGTGTTAAGTTACGATGCAACAACAATTAGCGTAATAATATGTTTATGTGTGGAACCCGGCCCACGGTTTCTTGTCAAGTTTGCCGGCACACGAATGGAACAATTTTAGTTTAAGCCAGATAAAATATATCGATACAGCAATAATAGTTGTTACCACCAATTGAAACTATAAAAAACTTGCGATAAGAAAACATTTTAAACATAATTTGGTTCTCAAAAATAATATTTACAGTGGAATCGCCAGATTAACTTTTCAGTTATAAGTGTTTTTAAAAACGCTTAAACAGGTCGATTTTTTATTTTTTATTTTGCAAATTTTGGTTTAAAAAAAGTTGTTAAACTTTTCACCCCCTGGCACCCTCTTATCACAACTCTTTTTTTCAAATTGTAACCTACCCCTTGTGACATATCGTTGGAAAGGTTATTTAATAAGCTTTCTAACGGTATATGATAAAGCCTAATTTGGCAAATTGCTTATAAAAAAATGGGTGGCTATTTGAAAAAAAAGTTGGAATGGGTGGGTGCAAGGGGGTGAACATTGTGATAACACTTTGATAACTTTTTTTACACCGAAATTTTCAAAATTAAAAATAAAAATCGACCTGTCTGAGCGTTTTTTTAAAAGACTTATAACTGAAAAGTTAATAGGGTGATTCCAGACTTTTTAGTACATTAAAATGTACACACTGTATATGACATAAGCCACTAGTTTAGAAATTCTAGGGAGAAAATTTTAGGAATTCTTAAACCCGGATTTTTGATTTAAAACGTTGGCTGCCACGAAAGTCACCGGTGACTCTTAATATTTTTTCCATTTATTCGACTTGTAATACCGGTGACTCATCGTTTTAAAAATTATAAAATGCAATTTGACTACATATTTTTTATTTTCTTAAAAATTGTTTCATAGGTTTAAAAGAGGTCTGAAAATGGGAATTTTACGTGGTAGCCAACGTGTTAAATTCTGGCTTATAGGAGATAATGTCTATAGGAATCTAAAAAAGTTTACTTACTACTAGTAGACGTATGCATTTGATGAACTCACATGATCCACTAAAAGACATAGCTATTTAACATAAAACATAAACTTTTTTTATATTGGAAAGACTTTTAACATGCAAACCATTGCCCCAACATAATAGATAATAAGCAAATTTACTGTATATATGGTCATGCATATGTTTGCATAACTATAATAAAAGGAACTTATTGAGAAAAGAAAATAGTTGCAAGATTTTAGTTAGGGTCAGGATTATAATCCTTCAATATGCTAAACCCATGTCAAAGCTAAGTCCAACTGAATACCTAAAAACTTTACATTGTTCCTTCGCTCTGATCAGCTGACCTTACTAAAATTTTGCAACTATTTTTTTTTAATAAAATTTAGTTTTAAACAGACTACTTAAATAGATCCAGCAGAAACCATTTCTGAAGTTTTATCAGGCATGACGGCAACTAATGCATTAGAATCAAAACATATTTCATTAAAAAATATCATAAAAAGTATGGGATTCTTTTTTTGCAAAATGATTTATTAAAAATATATACTGAGCCTTACCCGTTTTTTGGACAAGGTGCTGCCTTTCAGACACCTGGGTGCCTAAAAACTTATAAAGATAAAACAAAAGCTTTGTCTTTAAAGTCAAGGCTTTAAAAATTTTTAACAAATGCGTTTGCA
The DNA here is from genome assembly GCA_958510825.1 of Brachypterus glaber. Taxonomy (NCBI): domain Eukaryota; kingdom Metazoa; phylum Arthropoda; class Insecta; order Coleoptera; family Kateretidae; genus Brachypterus; species Brachypterus glaber. Next base: position 25,177,718 of record OY294045.1, on the reverse strand, counting down.
ACCGTTGCGTAATATACAAATGTTATCGTTTTGTTTTACATTGTCTGGTTAAATCTCTATTCCTGCTTTCGTGCCGCACGAGGCCCATCTTTAAGAAGCAACGGCCGCTTTATGGCCAAACAGAGATATCGGAATTGCCGGCCGCGGCCCGCGAGAACAAGTGTAAGGATCTATACGACTTCCTGTCTTCCATTCGCGGTCGCTACATATGGTCTAAGAGCTAGTTGGTGGATATTTTCAGCGAGTTATTTTTTCTCGGCCATAGATGGATATTGTTTTAAAGGTAAGTTTTGGACTAAATAAGAATAATATGTTTTTGTTTAAAAAAAGTACAATATGATGAAAAGAAATTATGAAAAACTGTTTACTTAGTTTATTTGTTAGTTTTCATCAAAATAATTATTCGTTGAAAATTTGTGTGTTATCGTAAACGTGACAACAATGCTAACGTACTAAATGCCTCTATCTTATTTTAAAAAAGTGACGTTTTTTGTTTATCTGAACATAACATAACTTTTGGAGTGTATAATAAAACACTGTGCAATATTAATTAAATGAATTTATTTAACACTACAGGGCAAAGTTACTTAGTTCATGGAAATAAAGGTATTTAACACGTTGAAAGCCACATTAAAATACTAGTCTGGGGTCACACTATCCCATGTGACTGCAGGCTTCAGGTTACTATAATATAACGTTGGAGCTGCTCGATTGCTTTACAATATTATTAGTATAAATACATACTTTAAAAACAACTCGATAATCTTACTGAAAAACTAGTCTGATAAGTCCATTACATATTTTGTATTTTACACCATGTTAAATCCGTAAAAATTAACAACAAAACAAAATATTTTAATTTTACAGTCAATCGCAGTCAACACATCAGAATATACAGCCCTTGGCACCACAGTAGATGTTATTTTTATATTGACATGACTGGATACTTGACACAAACTATCGTTAGGTGCCAAATCGTACATTGACATATATATACATATATATCAAAATTCGTAATTAAAATAATTAATTAAAGTCTGTTTCGGGATGTAAAAAGGGCTGAAATTTTGTTCTAATTATTTATTTTTTATGTATCTATAAGTATGTAAAGTCTTAACGTTGCAGGCGATTTAGCCTTTAATACGATGTACGTATGTTTCAAAGTACATACATTTAAATTAAACTATTTCTAAATCGCCAGATTCTGGATTCAGTACCTTTGGTTGTTAAAAGTCGATAAAACTCTATTTTAATCTTACCGACTCATGCGCACAGGGCCGTAGCTATGGGTGGGGATGGGGGGGGGGAGCCCCACCTATCTTGAAATCTAAAAAAGTTGCATATTTTATGGTTTAAAAACCATAAAAGTTGCATATTTCATGAATTAAAAACATAAAAGTTGCATATTTCATGGATTAAAAATATAAAAGTTGCATATTTTTAGGGTGGGACTTTTTATTTTTTTTTTGACGAGGGAAATGGTTGTATTTTTAGGCTAAAAAAAGTTGCAATTTTTGACGTCCTCCCCTCCCCACCAAATCTCCTTCTCTACGGCCCTGCATGCACAATACATTCATTATATTCAGATTAAATTATTTTCATAGTAACATATAAAAAATACACTATAAGAGAAAGTCAAATACGTGACCGTGAAAAGTATTCAGGACCCGAACCTGTGTTTTGGCTTCTAGGTACGACTGAGCGATGGCGCCAGCTGTATATGAACTTGATTGTTTAGTGGGAGTGGGGTGAGGGGTGGTATATCTGTCAAAACAATTGAAATTTTACTCGTGAAATTTTACTCGTGATTTGCAATTTATTGTGCTTTTATACCGAACTTTTATTGTGATATCTAATACAAAATGTGTATTGTACCGTTTTGCAAGGATCAGTTAAGTAAACGTCACCGTTTTCCTAGTGATGCAAACTTATTTAATGTGTGGGTCAAAAACATTAATAGTGCCAAGTTAAATAAAATGACTAAAGGCAGGGACTAACCCTGTCTTGAAAAGCTTCTTATTATTTTGACTGAGGGCAGGGACAGCCCCTACATAAAAAAACTTATTGATTTGACTGAGCTGTTTAGGGCTAGGACAAATGCCCTAAAAAGCTTCTTACAATTTTTACTGATATGTTTAGGGCAGGGATGGCCCCTATCGAAAAGAACTTATCAGTTTGACTGAGCTAGCCTTAAACAGCTGTTTAGGGCTGGGATAGCCCCTGGCCAGAGAAGCTTATCGGTTTAACTGATTCATATTGTTGTTTGTTTGTTTTACTGTTTAACGTCGTTTTTCGCTGCTATGGCCTAATTGACGGCACTGATTCATATTGTTTATCTGTTAAATGTAGGAATACTAATTATAAAAACTTTGCAAATATGCTCTGGCCTTAGGCAGTAGGTATATTGTGTATGACACTTAATTATATATGAAGGCAAATGTTTACTCCTCATATATTTATTTATAATAAAAAGTTAACTGTTAAAAGTACGACATAATTGTTTTAATTTCCTATTTACGTTTAAAATAAAATATATAAAAATCAAAGCAAAGTGTTTTTTTTTAATTATAAGTATAGGTTTATTTAGCAAAAGATAAAATTTCATATTTTTAAAGTTTAACAAATTTTACATTTAATTAAAATTTCGATTCATATATTGTTATTTTTAATTAATGTGCGGGTTAGATAACCCACTTGTTAGACTTTAAAAATTTGTTTTATCTTTTGGTGAATAAACTTAGTTTTAAATAAAAATACAGAGCTTTTCCCCATTTTTACAAAATTGATTTGGGAAAGCAATAGTAATCTTTATTACCGACTTCCGTAGGTTATCTGTATTATCGGCTGTCGTTGACCGTGAATTTAGTGAATTTTAAAAAACAACCGCTAATGACGGTACAATAGTTTTCTATCTCTATCATTTGACTTTCTCTTATAGTGTATTTCTTATATGCATAGTAACACGCTGGCCAGCACCAGAATTAGTATAGTGTAACTATGAAAAGAGCTTTATCTGAATGTAATAAATGAGATACGGTAAGTTAAAAATACCCCTTAAAGGGTACCTCTTTTCACCACCTTTTTTGGGCTTCTAACCCCAAAAGAAACCCGAACAAAAAAGTAGGTACTTTAAATCAAATGAAAAAAATTACTCGGGAGAAAATTACTTGTTAAAAATGTTTACCAGCTTTCCGACTATTATGACTATTTTTTACAAAGCTTTGTGAATGGCATAACTTGCATTCTAACAGCATTGTTTTATATTAATGGCTCATAAATTAATGGATTCTTTGCATTGTAAAGCTTAAAGTACGATAATTCGGTTCCTGTATACATGCGTTTAAAAAGTCCCCCCCCCCCCAATTTTACTTTTGAACGGCTTAAGGTACTTGAAATTTAGAACACATAAATAACATAACTCAAATATTTTTTTTGTATATATTTGGTGTACTTAGGGGGCACAATGTAGACAGGGAGGCAAAGGGGGATCTTTTTTAATGGAAAGGGGGTCGTTTGATATATCATTTTAAAGCTTATAAAAACTCTATTTGCCCACATAGTTTTTTATTTTTTTGGAGCAATTTTTGGGGGTTTAAAATAGGGTTAAACATGGGATTTTTCATCAAAATTTCTTTAAAAAAATCAAAGTATTTTTGAAAAATGGTTTATTTTATGATGCAAATAGGTACATCAATTATATTTTTAAACTAATTTTGAACGATACAAATAAAATTTTACAAAAATATTCTTAAAAAATGGCATTTTTAGCAAAAAAAAATTGAAAATTGGAAACCTTAAAAAAATTTTTAAAAAAATTAAAACTATATGGCCGAATACAAAAATTTTATAAGCTTTAAAATGATGTATCAGACGACCCAATTTACGTTTACAAAAATGTCCCCCTTACCCCCTGTCTCCATTGTGCCCCCTAAGCATAACAAATATATACCAAAAACATTATTTGGGTTATGTTATTCATTTATATATTTATTTATTTATTGTTGTATTTAAATTACAGACCCATGGAAAGCCCCAAATAAGCTTTAGCTTGTGCTGGGGGCTTTCCATTAATTTTGAACATAAAAATAAAAATTATGGGAAGAATAATAATTATTATAAGATTATAATCTTCATTATTCATTGTAGATTTCGTCCAGGCACTTCATATTCAGTATATGTATGGTATATGCACTTTTAAATATTTTAAGTGTTCCAAATTTTAAGTTGATATTTTAAGCCGTTCAAAAGTTAAAGGAGGTGGCGGACTTTTGACACGCTCTGTACAGGAACCTATTTATCGTTTTACTAGATGAACTTTTATGTATATCGATGTTTTGTTTTGTTATTTTTTAATTAATAACTTCGTTTGCTATAAATAAATTTTGTTGATTAAATCTAATGTTTTTTTTATATATCAGGGGCTTGGTTCTCCAAAGGCAGATGTCACATTTTTTGGCAAAATTTAGTTTCAGTGGATTTAGCATGTGGCCGGTATTTAAAATCAGTTTTTTAGCTTTCCTGAATTTTTTTATTTTTGTGACATCGTCTATTTGATAACCAAGCCCCTAAACATATTTACTAAATATACAACGGCTCAGAATTAAATTTTGAACTAATTAACCGTGGTCCCTGTAAAAAAAATCCTTTATTATAAAACAATTTATATTAGTGGCTAAAATTAATTAATTCATTTTGTTGTTCCTACATTTTTTAGTTTAGTAAAATATGTCATAAAACAATACAGGACCCTTTATTATAATAAATGTAAGCATTAATGTAAGGTATCCTTTTTTTTACAATTTAAAGACTCCAGTTAAAATTTAAAAAATTAAATATTCTGTTTAGTATATTAAACATTCTATTTTTCCGACCATTTTCGAAAACCAAAACAAACCTCATATTTCACGCTTTAGATTAATTAAACCAGTAGTCTTTTGGTGCATTCATACCAAAATTAACTACACTAACGAGAAAAATAATTAATTTTTGGTCTATACTGCGCAGGCGTAGTGAAAATTTCAACTTAACTAGAAAACTAATTAATTTTATGACTACACTGCGCAAGCGCAATTATAAATTACTTACCTGTACCGAAGCTCTAATTAATTACGCGCGAAATTAAATAAAATTAATAAAATTTCGAGCCTGTAGGGTTAATTTGCATTCTGTGATAAAAAAACACTATAGGTGCCTAATATTATGCCAAAATCTAGATGACTTTACAGCCGTTTGCCCAAAATATTTCGAAATGTTTACATAACCTTAAAATGTTAGTGATTTGTGGCTAGTGCGAGTTTTGTTCTGTGGCTCTCTATAATATGTAGGCCTTTCTTCAGTGCAAGTGAATAATTAGACACAATGTTTCTTCGAATGTGCTCTTCAAAGTCATAGCTGGTGAGCTTGTCAACAAAAAACTGTGTACCTAATCGAATGGCAAATTTATGCTGATGTATTTTGATTTCAGTTTAACTATTAGTACCGTAGACAGTCTTTCACTAAAGGAACCAAATCTAAGAGTTGTACAACAATATGGTGCTCAAAAAACAAAAAGAACGCATGACGTTCTTGAAGGAAAAATCTAATGTATTAAGGTATGAATATTATAATAATTTAATTATACATATTATACAAGTGTTTTTATGATATATCACAAAATGATAATAGTTTCTGTATGTGATAGGAGGATTTCACACCAGTTTTATATGTTAGTTTTTCTATAAGTAAGCTATGAAATAAAAAATAGCTTATTAAATTAAAATTTTGAGGTTAGGTTTTAAAATTGTGTTTTAAATACTACTACAGAAAAGATCGTATCTATATTTTAGTATTGTTACTTCGACCTACTGCATTTTTTTTGCAGAATATAATTAGCCTTGTTATCCAGCGAAAAAAGAATATACCAGGTGTTTCAGCTAAGATAGATCAATCGTTTTTTGGTATTATTATTGAGGCTATCGGAATAAAATTTATTTTGGTCAGTGTAGTATTATATTAAATTGTAGATCCTGGGATTTTCAGGACTGATGTTAGAAATTACTAAAATCGTAAAATATAGTTGTATAACTTTTTTTTTAGAGGCAGAAGTACATGGTGACATAAAAAAACTTGGAAGTACATGGAAGTACTTGAAATAAATTAGTAAGTACTTCCACAACCAAATTGGAAGCAGATGTACATTTTTTAATGAATAAATTTCCCCTCGATTTACTATTTCTACTTCAAGGAACTTCAAGAAAATACAATAACAATTTTTAAAGTAAGTACATTTTTTTATATAATTTAACGTGACGTAACAATAGGGGGAGGGGGGAGGGTCAGTGCTGTGTGGCTCAATGTGACAAGGGGGTCAAAAATTACCAAAAAAAAGTGTGACATACTTTATTCACGTCCCCTATGGTAAATTTTAGAAAACTAATTCAGTATTTAGGTCTTTAAAATTTGTTTGATTATTTGAATTGATGACCAATCCATCAATTCCAAATACCCGGGATTATATCCTTCCTTCTTAATGCTGGGATTGAAGAGGCCAGAACTGATCCTGGGTTTGAGCTTTTGGGGTTCAGGAGTTACAATACAACTAGCTAACCAACTAACCAAGTGCACTTGGTCATGACACCCTTTTATGCATGAAATTATATATTTTTTTTTAATATAAAACGTTATAAAACGCAAAAATATGAAAAAAAAAATTGAAAATGCACAATAATATTTAAAAAAAGCTTTTTCAGAGGCTTTGGGGGCGTCAAGTATTATGTAAGCAAATTGAAGCAAAATTCATACATACCCTGGTTCTCGCTCCTAATAAGGGGGTGTTAGGGGGTAGCCAAAATATGAAACCTCTCAAGTCTTTAATAAAGCAAGACCCAGGGTATAAAGTGTATAAATTTGGCCCCAATTTGCTTTCATAATACTACCTAAATTAAAAAAATAGGTAAAATGAAAGCAAATGGAGATTTGGCTGGGAAATAAGTTATTATTTTTTTTAGCTAATTTTAAATAGAAAATGGTATTTTCATGAAAATAGTAGATATGAGAAATAAAAGTCTGTAGTGACTATGTATGATGACAAAAGGACTTAATTACAAAAATCTCTATATGGACCAAATCTGATATTTATAGAATATGGTGCTGCACAATAGGCCGGGACGATTTTGTTTTAAGAAGATCCAGGACAACTAGTAAAAAAAGTTGTAGTATATTTAGAGCAACTCATTTGCAAAAAGGACTAAAAATGTAAAAAATACCTTCTAAGCTAATATTGGTCGAAAAAACTGGTACCTATATGTATGGTTCTTTAGAATTCCCTAATATGTTCCATAATATTTTTTTAAGGGTTTCTAAAAAATAGTTCAAGATATGTAAATTTTTGATACATCGGCAATCGCCGCTCTCTGTCTTATATAATAATAATATACTGTGCTGCCCAAAAGTTCCCCCCCCCCCCCTATCTTAACTTTTGAATGAGTTGAGGTATTGACATGAAATTTTGAACTCGTAAATAAGACAACTGAAACTATGTTTTTGGGTATATTAGATATTTTTAGCTTGTACAATGTGAGCAGGGGGCCAAGTTTTTTTTTAACGGAGCACGTTTTTTTTTTCGAGACAATTTTTGGGAGCTTAAAATAGGATTGAAAATGGGAATTTTTTTCAAAATTTTTTAAAGAAATTTTCTTCACAAAAATGATACAATTTTTGAAAAATGGTTTATTTTATGATGCAAATATGTCAATTATACTTTTAAACTAACTATTATGATCGTATTTTTAGTAAAAAAAATTGACAAATGAAAAAAAAAAAAAAGTTTAAAAAATCTAAAGATATATGGTCAAATAGAGAATTTTATTTGCTTTAAAATGGAACTAAAAACATTAACTAAGAATAAAAAAATCTTAATCAATGCTAATATTAATACTAAAATAATATTTAATGATACCTATATAGACTCTAGGGACCCACAAATTAACTGTTTATATTTTTTAATAACTTTAATTAATTAATAATGTTTTTTATTGGTTACCCAAAAGGCCACTGACCGAGGTCCTTCAGCCATGTTTACAAAATATTACAGATATTAACAAAATCAAAAACTTAACATAATATTATACAATTGGATAATATAAAAAAAAGAGATAAATATGTATATAAATAAAACAAAAAGTTTAATATTTAGTTTACAAAAAATACCTAATATTAAATCAAAAAATATTTAAAGAGTCCTAGGTCCTATTATATATGTTCTTAATTTTTGTTATATAAATGTTTTAAGAAAAAAAACTTTAATTGTATAGTAATATGAAATATTGAAAAATTTGAAAACTGGTCATTAGGGCCTGGTCCTATTTAAGTATTTTTCAGAATACATATTAGTTTTTATCAAATTTTAAAACCGTGTCTCTTTTAGAACAGTCAAATAAAATATTTAAATGTTCAAAAATTGAGCCTTTGCATGTCAATACTTTAAATCAATTTTTTTAGACACCCAGTACAATATTAAAACAAAAACTAGGTAAGATTAACATAGATTAACATGCTTTTCTTTGACCTGTAGAAGCTAATGGGTATCTTATATAAGTTTCTTTTATCACGACATCAAGGGTACTTGAACTTAATTAGGGCGCATTCGCCATTTTTAAGTTTTTGCAAAAATATTTCTCTGGGAAATAGTCTCCAAGACCCTTTATTAAAGTTTAATGGCGAAGGCACTAAATCCCAATAATAATAATAATAATAAAAAAGTTCCTAATATGGGGCAAGGTGGAGTTATTTTATACATTACATGATTTATACTAGTATATTTTTTAATTTATCAAGTCAAGGGGGTGCCCTTGTTCTGTCTGCCTTCCCTCCCTCTTTAAGTTTTAAACTGCTTAAGATATAAGCTTGAAATTTACATCATGTAAATAAGATAATCTATATTATTATTAATATACACAGTGTATTTGAAATAGGGTCAGTAGTTTTAAGGGGTGATTCTACATCATAAAATATGACAAAATCGACACTCCCATCCAACAAGGACGTAACTCAAGTTAGACCCATTTTGAGTTATACTCATAGGTAAACGCCTAGAAAAAAGATACACATGGTGGTAATACTCAGATTTCTCCACAGGCTATTTTAACCAAAAGTTTACCTAAAAACACTAAAGTAGGATATTCTAAACTTGAATATTATCAGAAACAAACAATAAATAGAAAATAAATACTTATAAATAGAGAATTTTATAAGCTTTCAAACGATGTATGACGTGGTTACCTTTTCTATTTCAATCATTAGCCCACCCTTAAATACAAAAAAAAAATATTTTAGAAATTTAGCTGTCGTGAAAAATGACAATATATGAGTTACGGCTTTGTTGCTTGGGGGTATCGAAATGTTTCTATAAACATATGTCTAAAAATGCGTCGAAAGGGAGCTAAGCCCCTTTGAAAGTGGCTAAAAAATTCGGTTCTCATTTAATGTCTTAGAAACACTTTGAGATATACACTGATAAAAATAAATTTGCTAAAAGTAATTTTACATTTCAGATGTAAAAAATTATATTATGTATACCGGAAATTTACATTATGTATACCGGATATTTACAAAAAAAAGTGTAAAATTACGTGATACATTAAAATTACATTAAATTTGTAAATTTTAAATTATTATTATAATAGTAATGTAAAACACTGTGGTACAAAATTCCTTTTTCAAAGGTCCCAAAAATGAGTACCTATAAATAAATAAATAAATAAAATAAATTCATCTTGTTATGTTATGTTAAAAACGAAATGTAATATTCCGGTTTTGGAGTTGGCATATAGGTCATATATTGGATACTGGAAATTTACATTTCGTTTTTAACATTAACAAGATAAATACTGAACATTTACAAGTTTTATTTAATTTTAAGGTACCTATGTATCACGTAATTTTACACTTTTTTTCTAAATATCCGGTATACATAATGTTTTTTTACATCTGAAATGTAAAAATACTTTTTGAAAATCCATTTTTATCAGTGTAGCAATGATCCTTTGCATATGAACATTGACTAAGTAGGGAACCAATGATATGAACTAATCTAAACTTAACATACAATGGCTTGCCTAGTCATATAAAGGGTCTGGAAATTACTTCTTTTAAAAAATCATTAAACATTTTTTTTAATGACAGGGCATTGCAATGCTGTCTTGATATGTGTTATTTTTCAATGTATAACTTAAATGACATAAAACCAAATGTAAAATAAAATAAGTAGAATAAGGAAAATTAAAAAAAGTGAATTTAAAAATATTTAATATTGATATATTATAAGCAATGTAAAATTAAATATATGTTATCTATATATAGGAAGAGCCTGAGAAAAACATTTGAAGGTGAAATTTCAGGTTTTGAGGATGAAAAATTAAATACTAAAATTTTGAAAACCAAAATTTTAATGATGTAGGATTAAATACATCAAAAACTAAGAAAAATACCTTATATACAGGACTTGTATTACAGGTACTTACAAAAATCAACCCTAAGGGAGCTATGGTCTCCTAAAAATCTAAAAAAGCGACTTTTCGACCTACATGTATATATAGAAACTTTTTTTCTTAGTTTTTGATACAGAATAATGCAGATTGAAATTTTGTTTTTCAACATTTTAGTATTTAATTTTTCATGAAATTTCACCTTTGAATACATTTTTCTTGAAAACAGTGAATCCTACACTGTTACAACAATAGTACCCTGTTTATGTATTTTGACCTGAAGAATCGTGTTCCAATAAAATTAAAAAAAGTTACACAGAAAAAGGTTTAGGGCAAAAAACTGATAAGGCCCCCTCAGTTTCACATGCCTCTGGTTAAAATAAGTACATGAGCCTCATTAGAATTAGTTTACATGTAAAACCTTGTTGCTATATTTGAAAGGGTTCCTAAGTTATTAAATAAAAACCGAATTTTTTGACCACTTTCAAAGGGGCAGCTCCCTTTGTCATATTTTCTGATGTAGAATCACCCTTAAAAATTATTTACCCTATTATAGTGTATATTTGTTAATTTGGATCATATTATTTACGTGTTCTAAATTTCAGGTTAATATCCTAATCCATTCAAAAGTTAAATAGAAATACTATTATTATATATACATGTATACAACAGTAAATAAAATAAATATAAAATTAATTTTTATGTCCTGGTTAATTTTTTTTTATTAAAAATTATTTCATTTATATTATTATTAAATACAGCCATGAGCGGCATAGCCAATGAAACTGTGTTCTACAATACTACTTGATTCTCCAACATTTGAATAAAAATTATTAAGGTGTAACAACTTTGACAATACTTGTACTCGAATGATGATCCTTGCACTTGCTTGAAAAGATAATTTTATAAATGACCAATGATCACTGATCATTGACAAATTGCCAAACACTTTTTTTTTTCAATACCGCCTTGTATTAAATTAAAAATAAATATGTATATTACACAAAAATGTAAATAGTTTTGATTGTGTGATCCATTAGGCGTGTTCAAGTTCACGTTCAGAAGCCATAGTACCCAGATAGGAATTTTAAAATATTTAAAAGTTAAGTAAATTAGTCTTTTTTTTCTCCTACTTCCTTTATTGTAATGGGAACATGTTTCAAAGCATTATATTTGCTTCATCTTCAGCCCTTGAGACTAAAAGAATAATAACGGTAAGACATTTACATATGAAAATTACAATTTAAAAATACAAGAAAAAAAAACAAGATTTGTCACGGAATATACAAACATGTTTGTTTTATACTGTTTAACGTCGTTTTTTGCTGTTATGGCCTAATTATGTGCCCTCCGAAGCACGGTAATATACAAACAAAATTTCAAAGTTCAGCTTGATATGAGGGGTTTATTTATTGGACAATGCTTGTACACCTATCCAACAATATTCTACAATCCTACAATTTATTATTCCATAATCATCTACAATCCCCCACAATCATCTGAAATCTTCCTACGATCTTTAACAATCTTCATTAAAATTTTTGACAATCTTCCACAATCCTTTGATTCTCACAATCCTTGTACACTTTTTTTTCAATAAATAAACCCCTCGGCTTGATACATTAAGAGATACAAATAAAATATAAACATTTCAGACAAACTTCAGCTTGACATTTCGAGGTTAAGTTGTGGTGTTAGACCGTGTCTGTTGAGCCGCAATTTACTAGTTGTGTTGTTCCAAGTATATTTTTTTTGTTTTGTAAATCGTATACAGCGCCTGCAGTAGATTTTATCGCTAGAATAGTATTATACGGTACTTTTTCAACAAATTTCAAACCGTCCTAGACAAAAAATTCTTGGTTATAAATTGAAAAAATAAACAACTACTTTACGTTCTCATAAAATTAATTTTTTTTTTCTTAAATCGTCTTATTTTTTCTAAAACATCGAGAAAAATCTAAAATAAAAAAAAATGATATATGTCTGTCTGTCGGTTTGTCTGTCTATCCACGATAACTTAACTATTTGAGCTAGCAACTTGAAATTTGGTATGCAAATGTATTTTTATATTATCTTGGACAAGTTCCTATTTGAGCAAAATTGGTTGGGGTGAAGAGGGGGTAAAAGGGGGGGGGGGTTTAAATGTTTGTTTTCATCGTAATTTTTTATTATTTACATAGAAAAAAATATGGACCACATAAAACGTTAAATAAAACTACATAAAAATGTTATCATATTTATTTAATTCATTCAATAATTTTGTATTTTTTTCTTTTGTTTCCAAACCATCTTCATCTGTCGAATTTGGAACATATATTTCCAATTTTTGACTCTGGGATGTTGACATTTTCTATTCTAAAAGAAAAATGGGAAATTACATTTAGACACTTCCCTGAGGGAATTTACTAAGAAATAGGGCCGGATTCAAGGGGGGTGGAACGGTGGGTAAGAATCCCCGGGGCCCGGGCTTGCAAGGACGGCCTGGCGAAAATTTTCTGCTAGGAGTGAAGCTTTTTTTTTCAGAGGCGAGGACCTTTTGGAAAAATGGGGAGCCCAGGAATAAAGTATCCCAGGGCCTGGGCTGGCTTTGTCCGGCCCTGTTTGGAGGGGCCATATTTTTAGGTAATAAATATATTTTTTTATATTCTAAAAGAAAAGTCGGAAATTAAATTTAACTTCACCAATCTAAAGGGGAGGTGTAGCTGAAAGTGACAATATAAAATATTCCAATTATATGTGACGATGGAGCATTATAAAACTATTAAAAATAGCAAAAATCGGTGAAATACAGTTCCAACAGGCAAGTCAGCGTCAAAACAAGTTACTAAATTCACACTATAGTTGGTAACTATTATTGTGTTACATGGGGGAGGGTTTTTAAAATATATTAGCTATTAATAGCTAAATTTTGCATTACATATTTAAAGTATCACCCCTTTTATGTAGGCATTTTTTAAAGCAGGAATCCATGGCCAAGGGACAAATGTCACAATTAGCATAAGGAGAATAAAAGTTTTATTTGTACAAATATTCTATTTGTACTTTTAAAATTGATTCCTTTTTTTATTGAAGATGTATGGCCACCCCATTTGTTGTCCGTTAATTTTTTTTTGTAAATATATGACCACCCCAACACTTTACCTGGTAGGCCATCATGGTGTCAGTCTGACACCATAAACTTAATAAATTTACATACCTTTTATGCTGCATGTGATGGATTTTTCTGTATAATTCATTGTCATATCGTTGCATAACTCTTAAATTTCATATTGGATGAATCATCCCTATAATGTAATAAAGACTTAGTCTGTTTCTATATAAATGGTTATTTTTGATCTGATCCTAAAAACAAAAACTAATAGCATATATTATTTATAAATATCCTGTTTACTCTAGTTATTTTAATAAGTTATTGTTTACTTTTTTGTAATCCTAACTCACATTGCCCCTAAGTTATAACTTAGCTTATCTCGTTCAAAACATAAATAAAAAACACTTATACAGAAACTTTAAATGAATAAACAGGATTTGGATCATATATTACATGGTACGAGTAAGATAATAGGAATTATTCGAGTATTATTTTGCTCTTCGAATATAAAAACTAACTTACCTACATTATAAATAACTAGGAGACAGCGAATGAATACGTTAAAACACCTTTTCACTTATGATAAGTGTCTTATCAGAAGTCTCCTTCAGTGAACACCACAGAACACCTCTTCTTTACGCCGTATTTTGAGGTTAGGTCAACCTTTTCTTGAACTGTAGCCAGAGAATAGCAATTTTAGCTTTGTGGCTTCATTATTTCACTCAACTATATTGTTTTTTTTATCACAGAATGTAAATTAACCTTACAGGCTCGAAATTTTATTAATTTTATTTAAATTCGCGCGTATTTAATTAGAGCTTCGGTACAGGTAAGTAATTTATAATTGCGCTTGCGCAGTGTAGTCATAAAATTAATTAGTTTTCTAGTTAAGTTGAAATTTTCACTACGCCTGCGCAGTATAGACCAAAAATTAATTATTTTTCTCGTTAGTGTAGTTAATTTCGGTATGAATGCACCATTTGAGATATTGTCGAGTAAGTGACTTGACTCGCGTAGAAATCATGGAATATGTATAAATTTGAGGTTCATTCATCTATAAAGGACTTCTGCAAGACAAGACAAGACAAGACAAGACAAAGACGTAGTTTTAATCGGATTGTTTCTGGAGATCAAACTTGGATTGATCATTATGAACCTAAATCGAATTAAATAAAAGGGCACAACACCGCCAAGGAGGTTCAGGGTGTCGCAATCTACAGGAAAGATGATGACTATTAGTAAAAATAGCATTTTTTTTTAATACAGAAACTATCCTGCTAACTACATCTTCTGGAGAAGTTAAAAAAAGCTGCGAAGGCGAAAGAAATTGACAAAAGAAGTGCTGCTTTTGCAAGGCAACGCATCCGTATATACAATGTGACTTCTGATTATAATTATGGGACCACCCACTAGGGTGTAGCATATATAAAAATTTCGAAATACTAAAATTCTTGTGTGATGTTACACATCAAACAGAAAAGATGATGCTCCGCAAGGCCAAAACAAGTTAAAAATCGTCAAAAAAAAAACGGGAGGATTTTTTTCCAATTTTGTCCTTGCGGAGCATCAATTTCTTTTCTGATTGTTCTGTTAAATATCTCTAGTTTGACATATTTGTGTTCTGTAACTTTACACATTCCTTTTTTAGGTAAAAAAGAAAAAAGAGCACCCCAAGCATTTTAGTTTTTTAAAGTTGTTATAGTACACCCTACGACCCACCCTACAGCGGTTATTATTTATTTCCAAACATGAAAAAAGAGCTTCAAGGAAAAAGAATACTAATGATAATGAAGTGTGCAAAGACAAAATAATTTTTTTCGAGGTAATAAACAAACTTATTAAAAGGTCTTAGAAATTTATTAGAGTTAAAGGACCATATATATAAATCGACGTGTACATTTTCCTCCTAAATTTCTTTTTTATTTTTAACTTTTCTGAATTTTTACTTTTGCACACATTTAAAATTTCCTCAGCACATACTCATCCTAGATTTAGGTGAACAGGCTAAAAATATTATATATTATATTAGTATCAAATTTCTTTTTATCTCATGTTTAAATAATCTGTGAACTTATAAATATTTAAAAATTATGTATTGTGTAATTTTTGAGGTTCTTAATAAAATTGAATTGAATTGAAATTGATATATTAAAAAAGAAAAATAAGATCAAGTGTTTTTCTCTCCTCCTCACCCCATTCCGCGAATGTTTTTACCTCTCCCCGTATATCCGTAGGATGTCCAATATGCAAATATTGAATGAATGCACCATTCGTTTTTTATTTGGTACATTTTTATATTATATTAAATAAAGATTCATTTATATGCCAGCAAACCTGCTCACGAGCTACTTGTTGTGTAGGATGGTACTCAAAATGCCGAATGAACAACGTATGTGGTCCTTCGTGTAAATATTAAAATAATAAAATATTTAAATTCTTTTTCTTGTTCTTTATGTATTATATATTGATTTTAATCTTGCTTTTAAGAACACAGTGAAAAAAAACTCAAAATTATAAAGCCAAAGTTTCGCCCCTTATTGTTGGGGCTTCTTCAGGGCAAATTTATTAAAACAATATAATAATTAAACTAATGTAAATGGTAAAAATATTAATAAATTAAATTTACATTAAAAAAATTTAAAAAAATTATGACAATAATAATAATAATTTGTTTTAAATTTTTTAATGTAAATTTAATTTATTAATATTTTTACCATTTACACTAGTTTTTATATTTAATTATTATATTGTTTTAGGATAGGAGTTTACTTTTGCTTTCCCATTATTTTCAAAATTTCGGAAAGCCTTGTATTCGTGCAAAAAATTTAATTTTTTTTTTGCCTATATAAATTAATTTTAAGCAAAAAAATGTCGCTCGGTCGGTCGATCGGTCGGTCAATCGGCCTGTCCGGGAAATCTTTTGGGCACGATAACTTAAGAACGCTTTGAGCTAGAGACTTGAAATTTGACATACGGGTATGTTACCCAAAAGTTATAGCTCGATATGGTTTTTGGTGAACATTGGGATGCAATACAAATAAGCTTTTTAATATAAACATTATGATAACTAACTCTCTTTCGATTTTTTTTTAAGTTTAACCACACATAACATTTTTTTTTTGGGGGTTGGGAGATTACTTTCAAAAACAATAGGGATCATTCTTTCATATAACTTCTTTTTTCCTAAAAATTTCAAGTCAATCGGATTATTCGTTCTTGAGTTATCGCGTTAACAAAAATCGTGACATCGAAAGGACAAAAAAAAAATTCTTATTTTTTCATAAAAAACATTTGTATCCAAGAATTGTTTGTCTAGGACGTTTGGTGATTTTGGAAAATTCGAAACTATTCTAGGGTGTGTAATATTAACTAATTATCTAGATAATGACATAAATTCTAATATTCTTCTTAGCCTATTGAAAAAATATACATAGAGATATTAATATTACGGACCACTTAAAATAAATAATCAAATATTACAATCACAATAATTGCATTGAGTTAATAACAATATTTCTTTTTCCTTTAGAATTCACGGATATGGGAAATATTGCTATTAGATTAGATACCACAGAGCTTAACAAGAATCGTTATTTATTAGGTCCTGACAAGTAATAGAAGTAATAAAATATTAGCCATTATTTATTAGATATAATTATACCTACCTACATAATATGTAATATATTTCTTAAACCTTTTTCGTTAAAAACTTATTAAATAAATTTTATTTACTATTTATAAGGTACAGACAAGTGCGCTTTAGGCTCAGTTGACTTTGATACGTCCAACGGTAGATTAGTGATTGGTACAGGAGTACCCCACATAGGTAGAGAAGATATAGTGGGTATTAGATAAAGACAAAAACACATTAGGTGTGTAAAATTTAGTCCGCCATTTTTACCTTTTAAACGTCAAAATTTGTAAACAAAAACCAAACCTCAAAAAGGTTTTTCACATTTTTACAAGTCTTTACAAAACAAGTAATTTTTAAGTTAAAAATTTTAACTATACATTAAATAACTATAAAGACACGCAAATACCACAAACAACGCCATAAACAAAATATGACCAATTATTCGATTTCATAACAAAATGACAGAGTGCAGCGTTGTCGGACCTCCTACCCATATAAATTTACCTTTGCTTGCATTTAAACGGTTTGAATGTAAATTTATGCTGTCTTTGAGTTTTCTTATTAAAATTTGTAGCAAAATATTTGAAGTTTATTGTTTTTTTTTTTGGCAACGTAGAACTGCTATTTTTACGGTTTAGATGTCAATTTTCTATCTATTTTAAATTAGTATGTTTTAACCTGAATATGGTTTGTGTTAAATTAAAATAATATTATTTATTTTTATATTTTATAGTTTCCCACAAATATTTTTAAATCTCGACACCCAATAACCATTACTAAATATTTTTAATAAATTTCTACTTAAAGTGATTTACCTTTAAGCATTTATTTATCTAGTTTTTTAAAAGAAGAGCTATACTTCTTAATAAAAAATATATGTACTATTTTTTGAAAACAATCCATAAACTGCAATAAATAATAACAAAATTCAGAAACCAGTATCCATAATTCAACATTAGTCAACACATAAACTATTGTGGTGCTCAGGGTAGTCATTGTAAAATGCCACTTAACCACATTGACAATGAACCTATAATAAATTTTTAATATTATTTTTTTAATAATACAATGATATAAATACCGCTGTTTAGACTTTTTTATAAAAAAATACACTTTTACAAATTTTACCTATGTATATATTATAAAAAGATAGTTTAAGTGGTCTTATTTAAAAGTTCCAAATTTGAAGTCGATATCTCAACTGGTTCAAAAGTTAAGAGGGGTGGGGGTGACTTTTGGACCGGATTCTCAGTGCGGATATTATGTGTACGATAGTGACGTATAATTATCATTATACCATTGTAATGAATGAGCTATATCGAACTAATCAGAGCATACTATACTATACCTAAAAGAAATGTTCATATTTTACGTTGATTAACAATGTTAAATGTGACAATAATCCCCTGTAGTATTATATATATATATATATATATATATATATATATATATATATATATATATATATATATATATATGATACCACTGGTATGCCAGTGGTATTTTTATTTATTAAGCCCTACTTCATAATTTCAACCGTCTAATCTAAGCAATTTATGGGAATCGAACGGATTCTCAGTGCGGATATTATGTGTACAATAGTGACGTAGGGCTGAAGATTTTAATCTTCTAAAAACATTAAAATAAGTTATTCATAAAAATATTAATTTATTTTTTTTGTAAATTTTAGCTTAAGTAATAAGACTTATTAAAAGTCAGAGACGAAGTAAATTACTTTCAACTTAAATTTATAGTCAAAAACATTTGCTTTCAAGCAAAAAAAAAATACAACTGTCCTCGTTTTATGAATTTTGTGTTGTTGTATTATTAGCTACGCGTAGGTACCTATTTTTCCACGTGGTAAAATTCATAAAAAAAATTAACTAATAAACAAACATTATTAAAAAATTTGATTAAAGCTGGCTTCAGTTTAACCTCTGTTAAATTTCAGCAAAAGCTTCCTTTGGTAAACACTTTAAATAATTTTTCCACGTAATATGGTTAATTAACCGTTCATTTAAATATTAACATTTACATATCAATAATAATGTTAAGAGTTTATATGCTTATAACCAATTAATTTGTGTTTTATGGCTTGTTTCTTATCGAATGATATCCATTATAATGGACGAGCTATATCGAACTAATCAGAACATACTATACTATACCTAAAAGAAATTTTCATATTTTACGTTGATTAACAATGTTAAATGGAACAATAATTCCTGTAGTATTATATATGTATGATACCACTGGTATACCAGTGGTATTTTTATTTATTAAGCCCTACTTCATAATTTCAACCGTCTAATCTTAGCAATTTACGGGAATCGAACGGATTATAATAATTATCAGTGCGGATATTATTTGTACAATAGTAACGTAGGGCTGAAGATTTTAATCTCCTAAAAACATTAAAATAAGTTATTCATAAAAATATTAATTTATTTTTTTTGTAAATTTTAGCTTAAGTAATAAGACTTATTAAAAGTCAGAGACGAAGTAAATTACTTTCAACTTAAATTTATAGTCAAAAACATTTGCTTTCAAGCAAAAAAAAATACAACTGTCCTCGTTTTATGAATTTTGTGACCTATATCTATTATTAGCTACGCGTAGGTACCTATTTTTTCACGTGGTAAAATTCATAAAACAAATTAACTAATAAACAAACATTATTAAAAATTTGATTAAAGCTGGCTTCAGTTTAACCTCTGTTAAATTTCAGCAAAAGCTTCCTTTGGTAAACACTTTAAATCATTTTTCCACGTAATATGGTTAATTAACCGTTCATTTAAATATTAACATTTACATATCAATAATAATGTTAAGAGTTTATATGCTTATAACCAATTAATTTGTGTTTTATGGCTTGTTTCTTATGGAATGATATCCATTATAATGGATGAGCTATATCGAACTAATCAGAGCATACTATACTATACCTAAAAGAAATTTTCATATTTTACGTTGATTAACAATGTTAAATGGAACAATAATTCCTGTAGTATTATATATGTACGATACCACTGGTATACCAGTGGTATTTTTATTTATTAAGCCCTACTTCATAATTTCAACCGTCTAATCTAAGCAATTTACGGGAATCGAACGGATGCTCAGTGCGGATATTATGTGTACAATAGTAACGTAGGGCTGAAGATTTTAATCTCCTAAAAACATTAAAATAAGTTATTCATAAAAATATTAATTTATTTTTTTTTGTAAATTTTAGCTTAAGTAATAAGACTTATTAAAAGTCAGAGACGAAGTAAATTACTTTCAACTTAAATTTATAGTCAAAAACATTTGCTTTCAAGCAAAAAAAAATACAACTGTCCTCGTTTTATGAATTTTGTGACCTATATCTATTATTAGCTAAGCGTAGGTACCTATTTTTCCACGTGGTAAAATTCATAAAACAAATTAACTAATAAACAAACATTATTAACAAATTTGATTAAAGCTGGCTTCAGTTTAACCTGTGTTAAATTTCAGCAAAAGCTTCCTTTGGTAAACACTTTAAATCATTTTTCCACGTAATATGGTTAATTAACCGTTCATTTAAATATTAACATTTACATATCAATAATAATGTTAAGAGTTTATATGCTTATAACCAATTAATTTGTGTTTTATGGCTTGTTTCTTATGGAATGATATCCATTATAATGGATGAGCTATATCGAACTAATCAGAACATACTATACTATACCTAAAAGAAATTTTCATATTTTACGTTGATTAACAATGTTAAATGGAACAATAATTCCTGTAGTATTATATATGTATGATACCACTGGTATACCAGTGGTATTTTTATTTATTAAGCCCTACTTCATAATTTCAACCGTCTAATCTTAGCAATTTACGGGAATCGAACGGATTATAATAATTATCAGTGCGGATATTATTTGTACAATAGTAACGTAGGGCTGAAGATTTTAATCTCCTAAAAACATTAAAATAAGTTATTCATAAAAATATTAATTTATTTTTTTTGTAAATTTTAGCTTAAGTAATAAGACTTATTAAAAGTCAGAGACGAAGTAAATTACTTTCAACTTAAATTTATAGTCAAAAACATTTGCTTTCAAGCAAAAAAAAATACAACTGTCCTCGTTTTATGAATTTTGTGACCTATATCTATTATTAGCTACGCGTAGGTACCTATTTTTTCACGTGGTAAAATTCATAAAACAAATTAACTAATAAACAAACATTATTAAAAAATTTGATTAAAGCTGGCTTCAGTTTAACCTCTGTTAAATTTCAGCAAAAGCTTCCTTTGGTAAACACTTTAAATCATTTTTCCACGTAATATGGTTAATTAACCGTTCATTTAAATATTAACATTTACATATCAATAATAATGTTAAGAGTTTATATGCTTATAACCAATTAATTTGTGTTTTATGGCTTGTTTCTTATGGAATGATATCCATTATAATGGATGAGCTATATCGAACTAATCAGAGCATACTATACTATACCTAAAAGAAATTTTCATATTTTACGTTGATTAACAATGTTAAATGGAACAATAATTCCTGTAGTATTATATATGTACGATACCACTGGTATACCAGTGGTATTTTTATTTATTAAGCCCTACTTCATAATTTCAACCGTCTAATCTAAGCAATTTACGGGAATCGAACGGATGCTCAGTGCGGATATTATGTGTACAATAGTAACGTAGGGCTGAAGATTTTAATCTCCTAAAAACATTAAAATAAGTTATTCATAAAAATATTAATTTATTTTTTTTTGTAAATTTTAGCTTAAGTAATAAGACTTATTAAAAGTCAGAGACGAAGTAAATTACTTTCAACTTAAATTTATAGTCAAAAACATTTGCTTTCAAGCAAAAAAAAATACAACTGTCCTCGTTTTATGAATTTTGTGACCTATATCTATTATTAGCTAAGCGTAGGTACCTATTTTTCCACGTGGTAAAATTCATAAAACAAATTAACTAATAAACAAACATTATTAACAAATTTGATTAAAGCTGGCTTCAGTTTAACCTGTGTTAAATTTCAGCAAAAGCTTCCTTTGGTAAACACTTTAAATCATTTTTCCACGTAATATGGTTAATTAACCGTTCATTTAAATATTAACATTTACATATCAATAATAATGTTAAGAGTTTATATAATTAATTAATAAGTTATTCATAAAAATATTAATTTATTTTTTTTGTAAATTTTAGCTTAAGTAATAAGACTTATTATAAGTCAGAGACGAAGTAAATTACTTTCAACTTAAATTTATAGTCAAAAACATTTGCTTTCAAGCAAAAAAAAAAAATACAACTGTCCTCGTTTTATGAATTTCGTGACCTATATAAAGATAAAGATATGTTTATTGCTTATATGTCCAGCAAACGTCAATTAAAAAATGAAATTATTAAATTATACACTGGTACATATAAGTACCTAACATTAAACATTAATAGAATTTACATTACAAAAGTTCAAAAATTCTTCAAGTGTGTAAAACGGGTTATTCGAAAAATAACGTTTAATTTTTTCTTTAAATTTACGAGGGCCCAGATCAGTAAAAGAACGAGGTAACTTATTGTAGGTTTTGATTCCTAGATACCTGGGTCCCTTTTCAAATCCGGCTGTTTTATGCCTAGGTATGCTAAGAGCATGAGGTTGCCTAGTGTTAATATAGTTTAGATCCCTATTTGCCACAAATTTTTCCTTATTTTGGTGAACAAAAAGTATCAAATTATATAAGTACAGTGAATAAACCGTTATTATTTTGTTATCTATAAATAATTGTTTACAGTGACTTCTGTGTTTTGCACCACAGAGCGTTCTGACAATTTTCTTTTGAATAATGAAAATACGATCTAGAAGAGTCGAGCCCCCCCAGATAATTAGACCATATTCAATGTGGCTTTTTATGCTTGCATTGTAAAAAGACAGGAGAAGACTTCTGGAGACGTTTTGTTTTAAATTATATAGTGCATAATGACAGCTGTTTAATTTTTTTGCAATATGGTTTACGTGGACATTCCACGCTACTTTTTCTTCTAGCGAAATTCCAAGTAGTTTAAAATCTGCTACTTGTGGTACTGACTTTTTGTCACAGTAAATAAGGATACTACTGTCATTGTTTAATTTATTAAATTTTAGGATTGCTGATTTTTTTGGGTTTAAAATAAGAGAATTCTGCCTTGAC